>VXAC01006424.1:161896-409111 GCA_013399225.1 Rhipidura dahli | reverse complement strand
ATTGGGGGGAGGGGGAGCCCGAGGGGGTGGTGGTGTTGGGGGAGGGAGCAGGGAAGAAATCATGCAGTGTGCAACATTTCCCAGTCTGCTTGAGGCTCCCAGAACACTTGAGCGGCACAGGAAAAGCTTTAATTTGTGCAGCCCTGGTGCCCTCACCCAACACCAGCCATGGTTCCTGCTGAGCACAAGTGGCCAGGAGGCTGCTAAAGCTCACTGAGAGCCCTGTCCAGAGAGCAGGGCTGGATGCTTCCTTGGCTTTGCCTGTAAGAGACAGTGCCCCAGCAGACAGGCACCCTAGTCTGAAAGAGCAGAGCAGTGTGGAGAGGGAATCCAGCTGCTCTCACAGCTCCTCTGGCTGCACCTTTCCCCTCCGTGCCCATCTCCTGCCTGCCTCACATGCAGTGTGCTCATTCACTTGCTCACGCTCGCTCCTTCCTTTCCTCCCTCCCTCCCTCCAGCAGTGTCAGGGAGACAAGTGAAGGTTACTGTTTGGCATGTTTGTTTTTGCATTATTTATCTTGTAGAGGACAGAGTCAGACATCTAGAGGACAGTCTTAGGTCACATGTGAATCCTTCCAAATGGGACTCAATAGCACAACCAGCCAAGTAGAAAACAGACTTGGACAGCCCCATGGAGGGAGGCAGCATTTGGAAAGGGATGTTGTGCATCTATCTGGCCAAGGTACCTGGCAACACCACAGGTCTGCCTGCAACTTCACCATCCTAATTTCTTCTTTTCCAAACACTCCTTAAAGTGGATACAATCCTTTTTTTTTTTTTTTCCCCTCCAGAATTGATAGGTGTTTTAATATTGTAGGTACTTCAGGTCTACAGGGCTGCAACTGAACCTGGGATCTCTCCTCCACCAATTCCCTCCAACACTTCCTGAGAGAGCAGCTGCTCCCAGGGTACTCACACACAGCTCAGAGTAGCCATAAGCAAAGTTCTCTTGCCTGTTCCCTCTGGGGCTGCCCATTGGAAAAGCTGGTGCTGGAATACCCCACAAGCCCCACACTCCTGTGTGTGCTGCTCAGCACTGTCAGCTGGGGGAGCCTGGCACTCGCAGATTAAGAATCCTTAGCTCACACATCATCCAGCTCTGTTTCTCTCTGACTCCTCCAGTATTTAATAACAAATAGCTATGCCATACCTCAACAGAACAGAGATTTTATGCCACTTATTTTCCCTATATTTTCCAACACATCTAAGTCTCCCTCAATTTCTTATTGAAAATGAAATGGGGACAGTTCTGCTTATACAGCTGGAGATAGTGATCACCAGTATACAGAGACTGACTTATCAAGCAGATTCTTAATGCCATAAAATCAATGGGTTTAGAAATTCTATTATCTTGCCTCTGATAGAACGCACCAACTAAAGAAACTTCTTGCCCTTTTTCTTTTTTTGAAAGCATACTTAAATATAGCATTACTGCTGTCCAAAAACAAGCTTTGCCCATGGTCCTCTAGTGGAATATTACACCAGAGCAAAGGAACAAAAAGGCTGCATGGTGAAATAGAAAGGGCAGTTTCTTTCTGGGTTTTCCCAGCTATTCTGTTACAGTGGTCTGAGGCTGCTGGATCTCCAAATTTGACAGGAATAATCATTCCATACTGTGAAGGGTGCAGGAATCTAAGAAAATTAATATTGCAAGAACAAAATGCAACAAAATCAAATATATGGCAAGTGCAAACCAGAAAAAGCTGCCTGAAAGCTGGACACTAGTAGATCCAGGTGAGTGAAGCAGGTTTGGTATGCATGTTCATAGGTCCAAATGTCCAAACAAATAAAGAGAACATAGAAAGGAAGGTCTGTGTGTAAAACAGAGAAAAGAATGGTCAGGACACTGGTGAATGATGGGAAATGGCTGATTCTCTAGTAAAAATCAAGCAGGACATAAGAAGTCAGCCAGATAAGACAAACGGAAGGAATCAGATGGGACACAACTAAACATCTGCAGCAGCTGGATAGGATGTTAAGGACGAATCAGACATGGAATAAAATGATACTTAGGTTATGGCCATTTAATGGGACACAAAGGACTTGATTTCTCCTTATATTAAGCCTCCAACTACTGACTATTTGTACTAGGTCCCTTAAACTCCACAAAGTATTGTAAACAGTTCTTAATTGAAAATTCAGTCTCTTCCTTCAGTTGCCTTCTTACACCTCCCTTCCTACTTCCTCCACCTATCAAAAAAGCCCCATCAGAAAAGGTAGGTGGTGGCTTGGCACTTGGATATACAAATATGCAAATCTGGGAATTATTTTTTTCTAGTTTGGCAACATAAGGAAGAAAAAAACCTGAAGAAATCGTTTCCACTCAGTGTGATTCAGTATTGCTGAATTTGTACGCTGGTGTTGCTGAGTCCCACTCATCTCTAAGGCTGAGTGAGATGTGGTGAAGGCAAGGTAAGTGCTATCATCCTCCATATCACTTCCATGTCCAAAGCAAATGGACTCCAGATAAGTTAATGCTTTGCTCTGAGTGGTATCAGTGGGGAGCCATCGTGCATGCTCTGAAGGCGTGTGATTTAATCACGGAATAAACCCAAAAGGGAGAGGTGTTTTGACCCAATTAGCCTATCACGGTAGCACACTGCACTATAAATTGTTCTCAGGCAATAAACAGCGATGCTTCGTATTGGAATCACCAAACACTTTTAGCTAACGAAGGAGGTGTGTGGGTCTGAAGACTGGCATTTCATGGAACAACCAAGCAATCAGCCAAGGAAGAAGGCACTAACAGACTGATCAAGGTACATTTTCTGTAGCCTCACAATCAATACATACAGAGGCAGCTTCCGCAGACAGCTTGTGAAGTACCACTTGTATGTTATTTAGCTTTGATGTGTCTTGCTGCATCTACATTAAAAATGCTTTGTGATCATGAGACCCGATTTCCACTTCTCATCCCGTCATGCAAATGTTTATAAAAGAAAGCTTTCATTGCTGCATTGCTCTACCTGATTTCATTCAAAGGGGAGGCAGTTTAGGTGGGAGTAGACTAAGAGAGAAATCCATGAGCAACCAGAATAAAAATGAGACTGCCTCTTTAGACTTAGGCTTGTTCAACCAAACTGAACAAATCAAAATTTGGATCTGGACACCTTGCAGGCTTTGTAGAAACTCAGGCCCATGTCCTCTGTGATTAAATCCACCCCCTACTCCTTCCTGGAGATATCTTCTGAGCTGAGATCTGAGGGAGAAGCCAGTCCCCTTGCATGAAAAACATACAAGTTAAAAAAGATTCTTTGAAGAAGAGAATTTAAAGCGATGGACAACTTCTAAAGCGAGTGCAGTCAAACAGCAAGATCATTTGTTCTGGATATAATAACGCCTTGCCTTCCTCTCTGTTATCATCAAAAGCTTCTGTGTTTGTGGGAGAAAATCTCTCCCCCACCACCAGCTCAGTCCTTCCTGCCGTGAGGTCACAGCCCTGTCTTTGCGACACAGCTGTCTGTTGCTGGGGTAGTGTTTGTGCTTTCACAAAATCAGCACAGCAATGACTTCACAGGCAAGGTCATGGAGGAGCAGATGGGCTTGGGAAGAGGGAGGGAGACAGACCCCTTGTTTAAACACAAATAGTGGTGATAATTAATTAACCAAAGTAGCAGGGGAAATTATGAAAAACATGTGAAAGGTAAATGGATTTCTGTTTAGCTGTCTTTCCCAAGAGGCTAAATGTCTCCATTGCAGAAGGGAGATCTTTACAATGAACTAACGAAACAAGGACATTTTCATCTGGTTTCTTCAAGTGGATGCTCCTGGAAAAAAATATGGCCAGAGCCTACACCTTGTCATCCATCTGTCTTGCCTTCTCATCACCACTTGTTGACCTCAACTAAAAGATCAATATTTTCTATCAGAACCTCAAGTCCCTGTACCTTTTCAGCATACAAGTGCTGTGGTGGGAACAGACAATTATTTAGACAGGAAGTTTATTGTTCTGCAGTGGCTTAACAGCAAACATGCTCTGTTGATAAAGGAAACTCTTACACATTTATTCTTCTCCTGGGTGCCAAAGCCAAAAACTTGTCTTTGGAGTTGACCAAGGTGGCCTTTTAGTTTCTTCAAACACATAAGGTTTGTATGACAAGGAATGTGCAGCCCAACTATGCCCTTACTTCCACTTAAGATTTAGCTTTTGCCACAGCAGTGCAGGTTCTGCTGTGCCTGCTATTCACCTTCATGTTGTTGCCTGAGTCATCAGATTTCATTCTAAGACAGGAAGAGCAGGTTACCCAGGTAAGTTCAAGGGATTCATCTCAATATGCAAGTGAATCCACAGAATACCTCTGAAGAACTTGGACAGCATTAAGTGCAAGAGCTGTTCTTTCTTCATCATCCCTTCTCTGTCCTGTATTTGTGTCACACATACAGGTCAATATACATTCCTCCATTAAAGATTTAAAGCAAAAGAGAGCATCTTGTATATATTCGCTTCTTTTTTTTTATTCTGCGAACCCACAATTCTGCCTTTGACTTGTTCAGTGAGAGCAGAGACCCTTAAAAAAAAAGAATACAAAATTTCTGTGCTTATAAGAGTAGGAAACCTTGCCAGAAGATAAGGCCATTTTGTGACTGGCAGTTTTTCATGAAGTTTGGAAAAGCAAACAGCCAAGAAATACTATTGTGACACATCAAAATGAGTTCAAGGGAACTTCTATAAGAAAAGAAAGGTCTTGGTGGTTTTCTTCTACATACTGGCTTCTGTCCATCCAGCAGCGATATGTTTTCTACTTTTGAGTTGTGAGCCTAACACAGACATTGTCACATCAAACATAAGCACCCAGATTCACAGAACAATTGCTGAGATTGAGAAGTGCCACTGGAGATCATCTGGTCTGGCCCCTTTGGTCAGAGCAAGATTAACTAGAAGGAATTGCTTATGACCATGTCAAATTTTTAATGTTCTCTCCAAGGATGAAGACCCCATAACTCTCTAAGCATCCTGTTCCAGTGTTTGAGCAACCTTGCAGTAAAAAAAGGGGGTTTTCTTACATTTAAATGGAATTTCCTGTCTTGCACTTTGTGTCCACTGCCGTTTGTACCTTCTCTGGCTGCCTCCAATTTTCAATCCACTCTGCTGTCCACTTACCTAGCTCATACTTCATCAGTGAGTGGCTTCACAAGGACATCAGTTTGTTCCCTCAGTATTCATGCAAACATCCTGTCAGGTTTCATGGACCTGTTTACATCCAGTTTGTTTAAATATTCTGGTACTGCCCTACCAGACAACTTACCAGGGGTTAATCTGTCATTGTGCCAGTTTTCCCACTCCTCTCAGCAATCTGAGATTCCTGAAGGGGAACCTTCCTAGTAAAAATCAAGGTGATGGTGGCATTAAGTACCTTGATCGTTTGCAAATCTTTTGACACCAGATCCCTGCTCCATTCAGCACAAGCTCCACATTTTCCTACAGGGTGTTTTTATAGAAACCTTGCTGCCTGCAGGGTTAAATTAGTTGATACCATTATTTGAAGAGGAGCCCCACCTTGTACGTATCATGGTGAGCCATGCTGGTTATGGCTGTCTTTTTTATCAACATTTCTAATACATGGTCTGGGGGTAAGTTACTGCTGCCTCCTATCAGATAATTAGTCAGTAAATCTTTCAACCAACTACAAGGTATATAGCAAGGACAATGTTTTCAAACCATATTATCATCAGACAGTTATATTGCACTTTATCTCAAAGGGTTCAGAAGATTTACATATACCCTGCAGAATACTGGCTTTTTTTTTTTTACACCTGCTGCTAAAGTGCAGCCCTCTTTGGAGGGGGATGGCTGTGTTTTTTAAAGAGTCATGTTATGGAATAAGCTTATCACAGGAAATTGTGCAGAAGACTTTGGTATCTACTTGGCATTTTTAAAAGACTCCAAGGTGAATAAACTGTCTAAGGTGGAATTTTGCAAGGAGACTGCAGCTAAAATCCACTCCTTTCAGGTAGTAGATAGTTATAGGTTACAGTAACATGGCTTTTTGCAGGGTTTGCGATTATAGTGCTAGAAAATACAGTGTAAAGGAACAGTTCTGCATTTTCTTCATGTTTCAAACTGAGTTTATCTACATCTTTTTGATACACTACCATCCAAGCACAACCAACCACCTCTAATTTAAGCCTGATGAGACAGCTCCCGTGAAGGCCACCAAGAACTAAGAGATCTAGAGACCCTTTGTGGTCTCAGAAGAGAGCTTGAGTCCCTTTTGTGTCCTTTCTGTGACTAGTTGTGGCCATAAAAGGAGATGATGGAAAATCATTGTGTGGCTCTGGTGCCTCACCCAGCTGGATTAAACTGTGCAATACAGGGGCTGTGGCTAATGATGGGATGGGAGCAATGCTAATATTTAATTCTTGCAAACAGGCACCATCCATGACCAGATCCCACTTTTATGTAAAACACATGCCTTCTTATGTCCCATTACTTTAAAAACATAGAAGTTTTTATGTTGGAAAAGACCTGTAAGACCAACTAAAGACCTATCAGTCCAACTGTAAACCTAGCACTACCAAATCCCACTAAACCATGTCCATAAGCACCCTATCTACATATCTTTTAAATAACTCACAGATATTTCACAGAATATTCTGAGTTGGAAGGGAACTTTTTGAAGGGAAGATCTCCCAAGATGTGAAAGAGCTCTGTTTTACCATTCTGCTACCAACCTTCTAGGCTTGGTTCAGTTACCCTCACAGAAATAATTTGATTTGCCACAATGCACGTGAGGTGTCTGCAACAGGATGGCAAACATGACATCAGCTCTGTGGGAGACCTCCTCTATTCAGAAGCAGGCAGGACACCCTTGGGCATCCCAAGAGGTAGCAGATGATTTCTGATGTGTCAACATTAGTGCTTCAGTTCAGAGCATAAATGTGTAAATGAAGTGAATTGCCAGGTCATCCCTACTCCTTGAGTCTGGGTTGTGAAGATGTCCAGATGGCCACAACCTGGATTTTTTCTATTGAAAATATGGTACACATCATACATACTCCACCTGCTAATGGATATTCAATTCAAAGCTAAAACTAGTTTAAAGCAACCTCCCTTGAAATTTTTACATTCAGGTCCTTTGTCCTATTTTTTCAACTCTACAATCTACTTTTATAGGTCTACATAATTCCTAATGCAGACATAGCCAAATTGATAGTCCAAGTCCTTAAGTAGTCTATCCTAATTGCAAACTGGAAAAACTGTTCTGGTCTAACCATGGAATATTGTGTGGATAAGTAAATTCGAGATACAGGGTGCTCTGACACTGCTGGAATCAAAGATGTGTGTGTGAAGAGAATGGGAACTGGAAGAATCAACGTATAAAGAAATGCAGTCAAATCAGAGATTCAGATTTCCATGTATGCCTGAGCAGGTCCTTAACAAGGGCAAACATATCAGTAGTGGCAGTCCCACTGCTGACATCAGCATCATGACCGTGCTGCTCCCCATGCCCTCACAGGCTTCCAATAATCTTTAATTGAAAATGACATCCTTGATGTTAAAAAGAACAATATGTATTGAGAGGTGGTTTTTATCTTCCTCTTACCAAAAATGATGTCTCTCTCACTGGCTTCCCTCTTCTCATCCTTGCCTACTTTCCTGCTGAGATATAGCTACCCACATGCAAACTTCCTCCTCTTTGAAGAAAACTTGCTCTTCCCTCAAGCTCTTTGCTAGCCTAAATTGAATTTTTCCAAGCAGAATTAATACCACCTACTTGTAGACCAGTCCCACTTCCCTTGTGCCACTATTATGAGGGAAGACTAAATGAAGAATGACCAACTAAATAGAAGTGCCAGAGCTTCTTCAGCTAAAGAGAAACCCCACTTTCTTTTGTCATCATGTTATTGTGTGTCTTTGTCCTCTTCCCTCCCCTCCCTCCCTCCCTATCCTTTGGCAAATCCACTGAACCAAATTTTGGAATATGCATATTTTAGTTGTCTGCTCATCACCTTTTAGGCCTAAAAAATTATGTTCAGGTACACTTCTAGGACAGTCTAGATCCATTTTTCTTAAAAAAATTTACTGTGAAATGGTAAATATATTGGGGTGGGATCAGATACTTCCTGGGATTAAAAGAGAGCTGCAGAATCAGTGTTTCACAGCTGAGTGTACAGTGTAGTGTATACAGACCCTATTTAGAAAGAGGCAATCGAAGAGCACTTGCTCACTCCCACCGTACACACCCTACTGGCAGAGGGCAGAGGTGACAGCAACCACAGAAAAAGTGCTTTTAAGAGACCCAATAGAAGTTCTTTGGGAAAACAACACAAAAATGACACTCCAAAGACGTGAATTCCTGCCTCCATCAGAAATTACATAATGGAAGGGATAAAAGTCCTTTTGGAGGATCCCCCAGGAACAGATATTTTAAGTCTGTTGTGCTTAAATGCTACCTTTTTCTTCAAGAAGGAACATTTCTCAGAGATGCAATACAGTGGTTCCCATGTTTAGTGGGGTATAAGAGTTCAACTTCCCTTATAGTCTGTTTTTCCCATTCAAAAAATCCTTGGGTGACTTTTTGCAGGGGCTGGTGCCATGCAAAAGCAAATGGAGCTGGTGTCAGCAGGGCACCCCTGAAGTGATGCCTGGCAGTCTGCACCGTGTGCCAAACCCTCAACTTCTCATTGCCAAAACTACCAAAAGACAGTCAAATGTTTTCAGACACATGCTAACTTCCCCCAGCCTCTTCAAAACGTGCTAGCATCAAGCATTGATGGGCTTGCCACTGCTACACAAGAGACAGCTGAAAAATTCCCTTATTACAGTTTCCTACAACCACACACAATCAGTGCCTATGAGGTCAAGAATAAAACCCCTCAAAATGGTTGGCAAAGCAAATAAACTGGCACTGAAGCTTGAGACTGTGAAACAGCATTGCTATAAAGCCCTGATGTGCTCAAATCAGGAAGATACAAAACCTGGTCACAGTAGTAGCTATATGCACAGTTTCTCTCTCTGCTGTTAAAAAATGTAGGGAATAAAAAGAGAAAGGGAAAATACATTTAGATAATTAGCCTTTGAATCCTGCCTGTTTGTGTGGCTTTTATTGCTGTTATAGGTCTGTCTCTGTATAAACAAAGATATTGGCTATTAACACTATAAAGTATTTTTCACTGCTGAGTACTCAGGTTTTGTTGAGATCCAATACTAAACTATTACACACCTTCCTGTGAATGAAGTAGGCTGAGATTCAGTTTCCTAAATATAGGCAGCTGATGCCATCTTAAGGACCCTAGGGGATCCTGCTTGGGTGTCCTGAGTAGCACAGATAGCTATACCATCTGTGCTGGCCTTCAGTGGTATCTCAGATACACCAGGGTATGTAAACCGGTAGTAGATACCTGCACATACATAACCCAGCCACCCATTTGGTTCATAAGCTCCACAACACAGAGTTTTGTCAGCAACATCCTACACTAATCATTCATCTCCTATGGAAAAGAGAGAATAGTTACTGTTAAACTTGGTATATCATGAGGATTTGGGCTTAGGGAGAAGACACAAGGAACTAGTGTGGCCAGGTGGGCTCAAGTTGCTCTGTGCACAACTGTGGGTTTTTTTCACACCACATCTTAAAATTCAGATAACACACACTGTCTTAAAAGACAGAGTTCTTCAGCTAACATTCAGTTCTTCAGCTAGCACTCAAATAACCCAAAACCTCACGTTATTAGAGTCCAAGGGTTACAGAAGAGCAAAATAGTAGGCTATGAAGAATTACAGAAAGGAAGTCTGCTTGGGCCACTAGAGGTGCAAGGGTCAGCTCCCCAGTATATGCCCTTTATTGTTGCTAAATCAGTTTTCTGTTCTTGGGGCAGTCTTTTGCTTTTTTAATGAGTAGCCTATAGACAGTCAGTGTGAAAATAAAGTTTTCATGGGAGTCTGGGGTTTTTTAGTTGCTTGAGGGTGTCTGTATGAATGCTACCACAGCCACAGTTGTCTCTGTAGGCAGTGGTTGCAGGTACTGTGGCAGCTCTGTGCTCTTCTAAATTCACTTTTTGTGGACTTGTGGATGTTTGTGTGAAACCACACGTGCCCTGCTTTCACTGCTAACACAGATGCATTTATATTGGGAAAAAATACCTCCCTCTTATCTACTAGAGTGTTGCACAATGCTAATCCAGTAGCAGCAGCAAAAGGATGCAGATTTGTCCAGCCTCTCCTCCTCCTCCACTCTTTCCCTCCTGCCACTCAGATGATAATGATCTGTGTTGTGGGCATTTGCTGGAAAGCTTAAACGTAACCATTATTTTTTAGGTTGCTGGAATTGAGGTGGGCATCAAGGACTCCAATGAATACAAATAAGCTCAGATCCAGGAAAACTCCATCTTGTCTAATCTTCACTAAGCAGTAATCTCGGAGGCACCTTGCTTGCTCTCATTTGGTATGGAAGGAGAGCAAGCAGATCACAGTGTCAGCATTGCTGAAGTCTGGACTGATCTCACCTGTTCGTACCCTGAGGTCTCCTAATTCTTCTCTACCTCAATAGCTATAATCTGTCCCAAGAAGTAATATTCACAATGAGACAACTCTTCCTACCCATTACTGAAGCAGCAGAGGCAAAATTTTTTTCTTCCTTATCGAGTCCACAAACGTGTGTTCAAAACAGACACAAATCCAAGCTGCAAGGCTGGGAATTTTGTTGGAAACTGTGGTAGTCTGAAAAAACTTCTGTGACCGGCACAAAGGTTTATAGTTGATAGAAAGGTTGCTAAACCAATTAAACAAGCTGGTAACACCTCTGTCATTATGAGGACATATTTAAACAAGGAGGAAGCACGGGAAGTTCCTTTTTATTCCCATTTCTCCGCCGAGGGGTGGTGAGGTGGGGAGTCTCCAGGCCCTGTCCCTGAGCTGGCTCGTGTTCCCCCAGTGTGGCAGCACAGGGCTGGGCTGCTGGGAGAAAGCCACCCCAGAATAGCCAGCAAACAGGGGCAGAAAAGCCCCCAAAATGAGGCCGGGATCGCGCAGCTGAGATTCATCTGAGGCCACCGTGGCTCATGTGGAACCGGGGGAAAAACACCACGCAGCTGGCAACGAAAGACAGGGAGAGTCTTTCCCCGATGCAGAGCCCAAACAAGATCAGCTTCTCAGCTGAAAACTTACAGATACCAACTTTCTTCCAAGCCAGCGAGAAAATAAAAGTAAAGTCACGTGAGGAAGAAGAACACGGTGACACTGAGATCAGTGGGGGAAGGGAAAGAGAGGAGGCGCTCCTAGCACTGGAGCTGAAATTCTCCTGCAAGCCATGGTGAGGACTACAATACAGAAAATTGTTTTCCCTATAATTTATGAGATGAGGTACGTGGGGTGTGTGCAGAAATCTGCATGCAGCCCATGAAGGAAAACTGCTCATGCCAGAGCCATAGATGCTGTGAAAGGCTTTTAAAGATTGAAGAAGAGAGACTTTGCTTTTGGCTGGAATAGCTCATCCTTAAAAGACTAAAACTCCATGACTATTATGACCCATGATGGCAATGTGGGAAGACTGCAAGATTCACGGGAGGAGAATTGGGTGGACTGTTTGTGAAGTTTGAAACCGTGATAGAGAAGTTCACAGATTCTTCCATGGGAAGAATCCCATGGCACAGAAGAAGAAACTCTTTTTCTTAAGCATAAAGAAAGACTTAAGAAACAAAACACTGACCAAATCCCCTTGTTTGTTTCCCTTGCATGGGTTAGTGGAAAGAGGGAGGTACTGGAAGAGAAAGGTGTTGTGAAAGTTTGCTTTGGTTTCTCATTATTCTTACTTTTAATTCTGTTAGTAATAAATTTTCCTTACACTGTTTAAGTTTGAACCCATTTTGCCTTGAAGTTTTTATGTTTTTCTCAATGGTCCTTGTTTCATCTCATGGAAGTGGAGTTTTGGGGAACCTTCTCTGCTCAGCTGTAGCAGAAGCAAATAAGTGAATGGCTTTTGTGGTGCTGGTGCCTAACCAGCGTCAAACCGCCACAGAATCTTCTCCAAATTTCAGATGCAGAGGCTGCATTTGAACCCATTAATTAAGCTTGCTTATTTAAATACAGAAGATAACAACCTCTTTTTAAAACACATGATCGGGAGGACATGAAATGGTGGGATTTTATTTTTTTTTTCTAATGCGCTTGCATAGTGATTGTGCAAACTTTGTATGTTCTCTCTCATCACACGATGACACCTTTCAATGTGATGACACCACACAGTTCTTTTGCAGTTTCTGCATCCCAAGTAAGGAACACAAATTCCCACAAAAATGATGTTCATGCAATGGGAGAGCCCATCAGGAACAGAAGAAGGATCTAGGCAATGAGGAATTTATTTTCTTCACGGTCCAGAAGAGTACAAATAAAGTGAGACTTCTCAAAAGTGAAAACGTGAAAAACCTTGAAGTGGATACTTATTATAAAAAGCAGTACAAATACTCTTTGGCTATATAGTGACAGGACAGCAAAGAAAAAATAGGTAGAAATCCTGTACAATGGACATGCAGTAGAAACTGAACATAATCTGTGCACAGATTATATAGGTAAATGAAACCTTGGCTTAATATTTTTAATGGCAGTGGTGGTATTGAGTGTAGGACAAGGCAGGGCAGCTAATGGGAAGGAGAAAAGGGCAGTAAACGCTGAGATAAAACTGCACTTAAGGAGGTGGAACAAAAGAACTTTCACCCCAGAATGTTTAAAGAACTGATAAGGGATATTGCAGGATAAGCTACAATAATCTTAGTACACCTATCAATGTAGAAGGGTATTATACAACGACAGAATATTTGATTTAAAACATACAAATAAGGAAAAAAAAAAAAAAAAAGGTGATCTGGGCAACTACAGATTTAGTTATATGATCCTGGCAGTATGCAATGCCTTGGAATACAAGCAGAAGCAATTAAAGACATAAAGGCAAGCGGAAAATAATATAAAATGCATTATGGATTTTCCAAAAGCTGAAAAAAACCCTGACTGCCTTTTCAGATAACTGATTTTTAAACTAAAGAAATGCAGCAAAGGCTAATCTGTCACCATTTAAGTAAAACATTGGACACAGTGTCTGATTATTAGTTAAGATGTAGATGATGGCATTAGTAAAGAATTTTTAGTCAAATAAAGAATTGATGAAAGAGATGTCCACTGGTCAGGCTGAAAGAAGAATTTATTAACAGAACTTCTTAAGGAGTGAGAACAATTTTATTTAATGTTTTCATGACTGATCTTAACATAAAAGTAAGAGCCTGCTATTGAAGTGGACTGATGACATAGTTAGAAAACACTGTCAATGCAGAAAGAGGGAGATGAATAAACAAAGATCTGCCTCACCTTGAGGACTTGTCAAACAGAAATGAGAAAAGAATAAAGAGCAATGACAGGCACTACAGCAGAAGTTTCTTATGCAAGTGGGGAGCTCCTCAGTTGTAAAGAAGTGGAGCAGGCGGATTTGGGAGCAGTAACACCTCATGGGATGACTCTGTGCAGTGACAAAGCAGTGGAGATGTCACTGTACAAAGCACCAGTAGAGATCTCATCTAAAAGAGAGCATAATTCTGATTACCCACTTTGAAGAGATCTTGCTCTGGTTATGGTTTGAATTGCTCTGCTTGTATGAACCAAGGCAAAGAAATTTCAAGTTGGAAGGTTGCTAAAAGAGCTGGTTTTATTTTTCATTTTCTAAACTGCTTCCCAGATCAGGATGAGGTGTTGCTGTGTCTGCAAAAATACTTAATTATACAAAGACTAACTGCTCTTTTTTCCCATTTGTGTGAAAGTTATGCAATGGAAATAATTAATACAGTGTCTCAGACTCCACTGGATCTGTATCAATTTTCTGTGACCAGGAATTTGATCCTTATGCTTTTTCACCTGATGAGGGGATCTGATCCTTTCGACTTTTCACCCATACAAGTAACTCAGGCCTTTCATTTAGTCTGCCACCCCAACCCTTGTTGCTAAGGATGAAAAGATAAATGCTACAAAAGCAGCACTGGAATAGAAATCCTCAATAAACAAATCTTCTTCCATGAATAGAAGAACATGTAGTTCTCATAAAAATGGTAATTAGAGCCCAGCATGAGTAGGCTGATTTTTTCATAATAATAATAATACAAATAAAAAAAAAAAAAACTCTCCAAGAGCATTCATTGAGGAGGAAGTTATATTTGCCAGCATTATTACTGTTATTATTGTATTACCACTAATAACAATGATAAGGCTCTTGCTAAGGGACAGGACCTTCCATGTAACTAAGTAAACATGCCTAAAAAGAGCTCCCCTTAAGACATGTCTTCAAATAATAAAGACAATTGACAGATCTGCTTACAGAGCACTGCAAGGTACCAGCTGATTGCTTCTCTCTAGTAACTGTTTAATTTGCTTTTCCCTTACCAGTTACACTGGCGCCATGGAATGACAAAGCTGGCATTTGTGTTGACAGGCATTTTCTGGTCCAGCCCTCAATTCTCCCACAACCTGTCTTCCTACCCCAATTTCCTCCATCAAATTATTTGTTCCTTCCTTCCCCCACCCCAGTACAATGCTTGCAGAAGGCACTGCTTTTAATTTAGCCAAGAAATGGTTTGATGGTGATAGGGAAATAACTTGATCAAACCTTTTGAACAGCAGCCATGGGATGAAAGAAACACCCCCAGCCATTTCACAGTGACCTCTCCCTGTGCTTAAAGAAAACTCATAAGCTCTCAGCACGAATTAGCATGGCCTCATTATAAAAACAGAATTGGGGTCAGAAGAAACCAAAATGGGTAAGGGGAAAAAAAATTCCATCAAAAGCAACATCTGAGACAGAAATGCCCTAAGTGGGGAGGGCAAAAAAAGCAAAGCTTCAGAGGCAAGGAAGAAGCTAGAGACAGAAGAGAAGTAAACATAGCTTCCTTAAAAAACAAATAAAAACACAAAAAGGGCAGAACCCCTATAAAGCTGCAACACTCTTGACGTCAGGCTGGACACTCCTGAGGAAAAAAGTTTTGGTATTTGCATCCTTCATGAATTGCCATTCCCAACCCATTTGCAATCACTGGTGCTACAATGGCCTGGTCAAGCCACTGCTGTTTGATGACCTGTGGAAAAGACAGCTGTCTTGAAGACTTCAGTAGCACAGTCTGGATTCCAAGGGAAGAAAATGTGAATGGCAACTGCACTGCTGGCATTCAGAGCAGAAAAGACCTGTCTCTTCTTCTACCTGAGCTGCATTTATTTCACAAGGATGACATCAGCCCATACTGTAACAGCGGTGATCCCCAGCTATGCAGGAATTCCTTTGTAAGGACAAAAAGCAGTGCTGGCATCAGTCACCAGCAACAAAACCATCAGCTAACTACTAAAAAGGTGTCTCATTACGCTGCCATGTCCACATACTTAGCTGCAAAAGGAAAGTACCAGATGATGCCATGATGATTTTTTGCCTTTTCTTTTATACCCCTTTTTAATACCTTTTCATAGCTTTTGTATTCTTAGTGGGTTTCAGCCTACATTCTTGGGCTTGTTTGTCAAGCTAGGAGACTAAACATTTTAGAAGCTTCGTAGTTAAGTATCAGAATGCCCAAGAACCCAAGGTCCTCTCCAGAACACATTTTGTCATCTGAGATAGAACCATCCAGGGGAAAGTTCCTTGGGGAGGGGGGGTCATTTGAGCCTCTCATTGGAGAATTTTTCATGGATATGCTCATAAGTGAGACCTATAATACCAGCTCTTTTGTGGGGGATGCATTGGGGTGTGCATGGAGTTGCATTCCATCTGGAAGTGGTGCACCTAAGGATCCTTAAATAAATACCAAGGTAAAATCCCTTTTTCCTTTCTAACCGTGTTTGACTCTTGATTTTAAGACCAGGAAAAGGCATCACAGAGGGACCTGCTGTCAGTTCACTCTCCAGCTTGCCATGGAGAGAGGGTGACGCAGGTGAGGTCCCCAGCAAGGGGACCTGTGCAAGCACAGCTGCTGGCCTGACAGCTCTCCCTGCCTGGGAAGCTGGACAGCTGTGCTGCAGCAGCCTCTCTCCACAGGTCCTCTACTCACACACTGCGCAGCTGCTTCTGCCTCCAGCACCTTGGAGGAAGGTACTTGGGAAAGGAGATCTTTCTTACACCCCACACTCTCAGGAGCTTTAAAACCCACCCTCAAAATGGCAAGGCCACTTTGGCATTAAGAATTGTCCCACCCATTCCCACGGCTGACACACACGAGCCTTGTGTCACACCTGGGAGCAGATCAGGGTGACTGTGTAGGCAGGAGGACGAGGCACCATGTGCCCTGCTCAGGGTCGCAGGCAAGCATGAAGGCAGCAACACTGTCTCCTCTGTGGCAGTTTAAAAAACTAGCTATGACTTATTCACAGAAAAAAGTAGTAATAGGAGCCCTGAAAGTTTCTACCACAAGGCAAAAAGCCCAGGATCAGCCCCACTCATTCAGTGCTATGAGAAAGAGACACAATGCATAGGCTCTGACATTTTTCTCCCCATCTCTACTGCAGACCTGTGAGCCCCTCTCCCAAGCCTCTTGGCTATCCAGCCTTCTTTTTCCTTCCAGACAGAGACAGGCTGTGGCTTGCTGCCATGCAGATAGCACAGCTCTATTCGCACCGGGCTTTGTCGCGCTGCCTTTGCCCTGACAGGTGGCAGCAGGGACAGAAAGAAGCCGGCAAGGCAGAAAATGTTACAAACCAATTGAGTCAGCAGCCTAGAGGACCTGTCACTTCACTCTTTTTCCCCCTCTTTTCAATTACTTTCTTTTATTAATTCTGCCTGGGGGGGAAGGAGGGGAGGTGAGGGAAGATAGATGAAAGAAAAATACAAACTGGACTTTGAGTTTATTTACTTCAATACGATCCCTGATCATTCTGACCCTTAAATCACCCTGCTGCACAGCAGCAGGACCTTTCAACATCAATATTAATGCTCCTTGCTCATGCCAGTGGCTAGTAGAGGTGGCATTTCATGATTCAGATGCAAAAATTAAAAGGCAAAATTGAGAGAGAAGGAGTAGAGCAGCTATATTTGTTCAGTCTGCTGAGTAAAAAACCCCTCAGTCAATTCTACAACTGTCTCCCATTAGCAAAGGATCAGAACTCAAGTGTGGTTTGAGAATTACCTCCCATACTGAGCAAGAGTATGGATCTGAAAACTAAAAGTCAGGCTAGTCAAATACCTGAAGAAGCAGTGTCATCTAGTCTCAGCAAGGTCTAAATGCAACAGTGTCCATGTTTTTGGTGTTGGTTGGTATAGAATATGGC
This sequence comes from Rhipidura dahli, assembly GCA_013399225.1. Lineage (NCBI taxonomy): Eukaryota > Metazoa > Chordata > Aves > Passeriformes > Rhipiduridae > Rhipidura > Rhipidura dahli. Next base: position 391,893 of record VXAC01006424.1, on the reverse strand, counting down.
CAGCACAGAAGAAATTACTCTTGTGGGGTATGATGGAAGTGGCAAATCTACCTTGATGATGGTGGCCTTAAAGATTGAAAAAGAAAGAAAGAAAAAAAAATCTATTTCCTTCCTCCAAATGCAAGATGCTTGCTAAAAAATGGTGATTTTTAAAAAAAACCCCGCATGGTATTTTTTCTTTTCCACTTTCTCCATTCCTTTTAATATAAATCTCCTCTGTCCACCCAGAAGGACTAGAAACTTCCTTTGAAAATCAAATAACAGGAGGCTGGATTTTCATGTAATAGCATGTCACCAAGAACTGTGACTATAAGAAATATACCAACTATTAACAACACTCTTGGAAAAAAAAAGCCCTAAAATTGGCAACATTACTTGGTCTATGAGTCACAGGGGCAAGACCCATCAAGCACCAAGTCTAGCAGGTATTTCTGCACCCTGTCCCACAGAACATAGAACATCCCCTCACCAGCTATTTGGAGGGGGATGCTGATCCTGTCCTGACAGCAGCATAGCTGCTTTAGCCTGGCACTGCTCTAGGGAGCAGCTGGGCTGTCCTGCAGGGCCCAGGGTTAGGACAGCTCTGGGGGTGCCCAGATGAGATCAGCTGGGTGGCATGTGCAAGGCAAGGCAGAGCACCAGAGCAGTCTGCAGCTCCCCATTGAGAGGGGCTGCCAGGGAGAGAGAACGAGGGGGCAAGGACGCTGTGGGAAGGGCGGGTAATGTCTCACAGAGGAGGCTCTGTAAAACATCATTTCACACGGAGTAATGTTTGGATACCTGAGTCTAATCATGGAGTTAACAGCCCTTATTTGCACAACCTCACATACACACACAGTGGTGCACAGGATACAAATCAAACCTCTGTCTACTTACAAACAGCATCCAGGCTATTAGGACACAGCAAGCAGCAGACCGGCCAGGATCATACAAAGGAAAACATTTCATCTTCCAGCTCTCTGTACAGTACCAAGAGACATGTTCTGCACCAAAAGACTTCCTCCCTTTTCATCATTTTCTGTTTCTGCCCTTGCTGTCAGTGAAGTGTCGCCCAAGAGAAGTGATTTTTAGTACTTGCTGATGCTTTGTTGTTTAATCAGATGGCCGCTGGAATCAAGGTTTGCTGGTTGAAGAGGCAGCTGAGCAGGGACTTTCAGAGAGTAGAAATGTCAGCTGGCCTCCTGGGAGACAATCCCTAATCCATCTAGAGCTCCTTCAGACACTCCTAATTATTGGCTTGTATTTTAAATGGTCAGGGGAAAATGGGGTGCCTTTAAAATAAATAAATAAATTAATAAGTGGAAAGCATCAGAATGAGGTGAGTGTATCTGTTAGGCTGCTGACAACCCATCTGTCTGAATTCCACCTAGCACTTAGCACACAGAAGAGTAAAGCAGGGCTAAATGCATTTAAAATTTGGCACAGATGCGAGTGAGTAGATGCAGATACTGAGTAAGAAATAGCAAAGATCACTCCTCTTCCTTACCAGCCACATTTCCAGAAAGCACACAGTGCTCCTCACTTAATGGAATACACATTTCCTCCAACCCTCAGTCATCCCCAACTGTTTCAGGACACCTCTGCATGGCTTCAGAGAATTCCTGTTATCTCAGTCCCTACTGAGCCTCTTCTCTGCTGCCACATCTGGTGCAGTGGTAGTGCAAAATGGGAAAAATCCTCACTAAAAACCAAACATACACTAGGTCTGTCTTAGAACAATGGCAAATTAAGGTGAAATACAAGTCAATCTAACCTGAAGGATTTCCCACTAAAACTTTTGAGTTGGAATTTCAGTTGTGTTGCAAGTGAAGAATGTAACAACTGACACACCTGGAACTAAACTCACTACTTTGGTTTCTACAGTAGCATAAACCTATGTTGGAATCTCCTTTGCCCAGTCCCATAAATAAGAAGTGGCACTAGTCATGCAATCTGTGGCACTTTTCCTGTTAAATCACTTCTGAGCTTAGATCTCCATATACTTACACTCTATATTAGGAAACCCTACTGCCCTAATAAGTAGGCTAATCATACTATCTTCCACACAAAGTTGACAGACCCCTTGAATGCTGCTTTCTAGTCATGGCTAATTTTACAAATGCAAGGAGCTTGCTTTTACAAAAGCAAGTGAAAAGAAGGCTGGGAAAAAGTTGTCAGAGTGACTCTTTGAGACAGACAGGCATTATGACTCCTGTGCCACAGATGGAAACCAAGGCAAGGGGATTTCCCCATTTGCCAAGGGAAGGTACAAATTCTCTGTGCCTGCTCTAACCTTGCCTTAGCCACTGGAATGGAAGTCCCTGCCTCTTGGCATTGTGTTGCTGTTGTGACACTGGACCTGTTCTTAATGAAACACAAAGGCAGAAGCCTCTTCTTCCTCTCTTGTAACAGAGCTCTACTTTCTCAAAGATTGGCGTTGCAAGATGGGTCTCATGACCTAGTTGTAACTCCCTGCATTACACATTTACCTCTGTGCTTTCTCTGACCCCATTCCCCTTCCCTGCTCGTGGGTAGATGTGTTTTCAAAGTGACCTTTCTTGCTGCTGCTTGTTAGCAAAGAAGAGCAGTGAAGAATACCACTTCAGATAGGAGACAGGGCTGGGAGACACACCATCCAACATGGTACCCACTTGAACCCACAGACAGAAGGACTTAATTAAGATATGAATTCCGCCTTTTAGCTCTAACCAATGGGTATCAGGGATATTTTTTTCAGTGCAACAAAAGTCCATGCCTAGCTTTACATAGTGCTACCCTCTGCAAAATGGCAATCATAGGAAGAACTGGGTTCAATTGTGGTCCATGCAAAGAATCCCCCATGAACAGACAGGCTCTTGAAAAGCTTTGAGAGAGGACGGCCAGTGAGTTCATCTCTTTACAACCCAGTGGCTCAAAGAGACATCTTTGCCTTCAGTCAGCACTCAGATGTACTGCAAGGCTTCCCTTTGTGAAACAGAATAGACATCTCCAACGACAGCGAGCATTGTCCATGCAGGCATAAAGCAATATTTGGACATGCTGAATGGCTTTCTAAGATGAGAAAAAGTGCTGAAGAAACACTAAATTATGACAGATGGGAGCCCTAGAAATGCAACTACCCCCAAACTGGAAAATGAAAAGCCGGCACAAAGGGCAGGCATAACAATAGAATTTAGGCATAACGGAATACACGCCATTTAATGTGGAGTGCACTGAAGCTTCGATACATAAGTCAAAATCCTAGCCATTAAATAGCCTCATTTAAAAAGTTTTAAAGCAATTAAAATAAATTAGAAACTTCACAGGAGGACAAAATCACTGAAAAGGATAAGAAGCACTTTATGCCAGGCACTGCTTCTGACAGTGTTGTGCCCATGAGGCCAGATTTTTATTTGAGAAGAGCTCGGGGGCAGATTTTCAAGGGCTCTGCACCAATAATTAGGGACAGATTTTTCCAAACTGCTCAGCTTCCATTATCCAAACAAAGGCCAGATATACCAAAGTGCTCAGGGCCCAGCAATTTCTACTGTGACAGTTATAGTCACAACATGGCCAGATTTTTCAGAAACGTGGCCATTTATTTCCCTGTCTGCTGAAGGAGGAAGTGGCCTATTTAAAGGCCATCTTCTAGGTTTGGCTCACTGGCATGTTGGAAGTAGATGATTTTTAAGTCCCAGTAACAGTGAGAGGGCCCCAACTTTGCCAAGTCTGAGACAGCATGGTCTTGAAAGACAAGTGGAATAAACCCTGCTGCTTTTACTCTATTTTCCCTAATTTCTGCTCAAGAGACATGTCTCATCGACTTCTGTATGAAGCACTTCAGAGCTGACTGCAGAAGCAAACCTGTGAAATTATAATGCTGCCTCCAGCCATTTTGCAGAGCTAGATACCTCGTTTGTGGTACACCAGAATAGGAGCCTTTCTAAGAAAGAGAAAAATCCCTCAGCAACGCTTCTGACAAAGAAGAGAATGCAACAGGACTTCCTCAGCTTTTAAACTGGTAACAGCCCAACTTGGAAGAGAAACAAACTGAGGTGACCCTACACAGCCAGGCCACAGACCACTAGGCTTGAAAATTGCAGGGAGTTTGTTTCCTCTCAGATCATCCTGAAATGGATGTGGCAATTCTTCCTAGTGCCAAAGTCTTCTGGATCAGGGCTGCTGTACAAACAGGAGGTGGCGCAGAGGAACAGTACTGAACAAAACCAAATTCTGCAGCTCAGCAATGCTGACTTGCCCACAAGCTGGGGGCTTTTGGAAAAAATCTTGCTATAAAATTGTGTGAGATTATTTCCCCCTGAAGTAATTTCTGGTCTTTCCAGAAGCACACACTGGTGAACTTCTCCAGTGCCTTACATGTCTGCACTCTCAGGCACCTGTGAAGCAGAACAAGTCAGTGCTGTCAGAACACTACACCTGGTTATATTTGGCACTGTGTGACCTCCAAACACACCCCTCTGCAGCAATGATGCTCTGGTCAAAGACCAAAAGTGAGGTTCTAGCTCTAGGAAAGTTCAGGACAGCTTGCAAACAGTGAGAGTACCCAAAAGTCTGTTGCCAAACTCTTGAATCCTCAATGGATTTGCAACAGGCACAACAAGATGTCTAAATCTAGTTCCACCCAGGATTAAGCAGCAGCTGGAACACACCACAGAGCACATGGAACAGGAGACTTTTAGTTAGACCTGAGATCCAAAACAGAGTAATGAGACAGAAATATCTAAGTTACTTAAATGAGCTCTGATATTTTAGATTTTCTTTTGTGTCTGTCTTCTACTACTCATTCAAAAAAACCAGAAAGAATGGGATGGGGAGCAAGAGGTGCTCTGTTTTTTTCCCTCATACTTATGTCTCCCATATCCATTTTTATCAATGGGAAATTAAAACCCACTGCCAGTACAGCACCATTAAAGCATCTCACAGTTGCAGACAGACTAGGCAAATTGGGTAACTCTGGTCAGGGGAGGACAAGAACATGAGTATTGCAGTGCTCTTAGCTCACCAGTGCTTCCGTGGTGGCTTGATGTCTTTGCTGTCTAACCATACATTGCATAACCTCTAACAGCTGGATTTGAGAGCAAGCCATTCAGTGCCTTACAGAGTGAAATACAGGGCACTGAAGAAATTACTGAAAAAAAAAAAATCTCAGAGAAGACAAGCTGAGGCTTTAAGTTTTCTCTTGTAGAACTGGCTCCAGTAATTTTGTCTTGAGTAACATCAAGTGGGGCAGTAAAAAGGAACAGGCACCTTGGCTGCTCATTGTGATACAAAGACTGGGAAGATGTCTCTACCTGGAACTGGTAGCAATTGTATACTATAGAGTTTACTACAGCACAGTAAAGTACACCAGAGAGAAGCACGGTGACACATTCCTGTTGGACCCAGTTTGTTAACCAAAAAAAAAAAAAGGATAAAGAAATTTTTTTTTTTTAATTAAAAAAAAAAAAGGGAAATTAATTCAATCTATGTTGTCCAGGTTCTTCTGCATTGCCACCTTCACCCGTTGAAACTGCACTGGAAATCCCTAATTTCCTTTGCTGCAGAGCAGCAAGCAGGTGCATAGCAGGATGTGTATAAGACCACACCGTCCCTCCTTTATGCTGCCTGTTCCCTGTGGGGGCAAGATAATTACATCCACCCTAAGAAAACATCAATATTTTATTTTTAATGAGCTGGGCAGACCCAATTATCTCAGTAGGCTGTTAATAAGTGAAATTGTGAAGTACGGCTGCAGCTTTGATGGAAACAGAGTCATCTCTGAAATGGGAATTTCTGACACACAGAGTATTAAATAAGATGCCAGACTGCTGGAAGTTAGTCAGAGAAAAACTGTATAAGAAAGAAAATTTGCCGTAGTAGCAACTCTTGGTATTAAAAGATAATAAGTCAAACCACAAAGAATCATCATATCAGCTTAAAAATCATAACTCCTGAAATAATAATGCGTAGTGTTTTTCAGTGTCATTCTGATTCTTGTTGTTTTGTGTTTCATATCACCAAGTTTTTTCTCCCTCCAAACAGTGATAAGAAATGTTTTTTTGGGTTTTTTTTAGAAGAAAACACCATTATGGAAACAACATAGAAAATAAGCTTTAAGGTAAAAAAAAAGTATGTGAAGACTTGTCATCATTGTGTGGTGGACTGAACCACACACTGGCAGGGAAAAGACGTTTTTCCCTTTACTCTTACAAGAAGTTTGGTTCAGGAAGCACATTCATCTCTTGCTCTTCCCTTCTCTCTCTTGCTGTGCCCTCAGAACATGCCCTTTTCATTCACGTGTTGAAAAGCACATAGAATAGAAGAACATCTCCAAAGATCAATGGATGAATTTTATAGAACACTCAAAACTTACTAACCACACTGACAATAATGGCAACCGGAGAGATAATTCAAAATGTGATGGAAAAAATACAAACGTGCCGCCTCATTCAAGCTTTTGCATGCAACAGAGCTCTGTTAGTACAGAGATCCTAGCTACAGACTCATAATTCAAATTGTATTTTCCTATTTAAGATGAATTCCAGTTCCAAAATAGATTGAAGATAATTTATTCTCTAAGCAATATATTAGATATTAATCATCAAGTGAAATCTATAAGCATTTCATTTCCTCCTCAATCTCAACAGGTATGTTCTTTTCAAAAAATGGAGAACCAGATTTACAAATCCAGCTTCTGCCTCAGATTACCATGAGTTTACTTAATTTTACAATTCTGAGATGATTCAGAATGTTGGGGGGTTTTTTTTGGAACAGGATAATCATAAACATGCAAATTGTGTTGTGTCCTACTCTCCAGTAAAGCCAATCTCCACCACTGCAAAACATCAAATTTAAGTGTATTTGGCAGGTGTGTTGGTGAGCTCAACACAGTTTGTTGTCTAACCCATAAATGCAGATAATATAAATGTGGTTGCAAGCACTGGTCAAGCCACGTGTAAGCCTTGAGCTCTTGTCCACGTGAAGTGGTTCCTCAACCTATTCCAGTCACTTCACTGGGATCAGTGGTTGCTCTTAGTGAAACAAAGCTAGTCTTTGGGAATCAGGGTATTCAATTCAATCTCCAAATGAAAAGTTGCTCCTAAGAGAAATCCAGCCCCTGGTTCTACATCTGACACACCAGCTCTTGATTTTATCATTCCTTTTTCTCTTTAATAATTCTGACAATTGTGGAACAATTCTAAACCTGGTTCTGCAGCTATGGCCCTCATGAAATGAAATGCATGTATTAGTGTAATCATTTTACTGACATTCAAGACACTCAGCCAGATGACCTTGCAGTTCATTTTAGAGGGCAAGAGCAGAATTAGCATCCTCAGATAGCTCAGTGAAATAAACATAAACCATATAATAACGAAGAAAAGGGAGAAAAAAAAGGTTTGCAAACTTTGAACTCCGCTAATCAGTTGTATTCCACTAAAAGCTGAACTTCTTAAGACTTCTTTCTGCCTTGACTGCCCATCCTAATCATAGAAAATCAGACATTTAATTCCAGGAAGATGCAAAGGCACAATACAGACTTTGATCCAAAGCTGTTTCTTCTTATTGGACTCCAAAAACAGTTTTCAGGCTTCCAAAGACTCTTTGCCAGCTCTGATTAGAAGCCACACTGGCTGACACAGTAATTGCTCTATAATCATATCTTCAGTAGCCTGACCTGGTTTATGCATACAATCTATATTCTAATAGCAGTCAACAGGTCACCAGTTAATAAAAATACCATTAACATCCCCCTGTGAGTAAGAAAGGGAGATATTCATCTCACTAGGCCAGTGGTGGGCCAATATAATTTCTGTGGCTGTTAGTGTAATTAACTCTGCCTTTTTTTTTTTAATTCTGGAGGACAATGCAAGCACAGAATGACCTTGCTGTGACTCCTCACTGGTGGCATTGTGGTGGGAATGAAGACTTGCAGGGACTCAGGTCAGAGAAGAGTGGGTGCTTTCCAAAGCCTGACCTCTCAAAAAAAAGAGAAGCTCATCATTTCTAGGACAGAGTAGAGAATACCTGTCTTCGACTGTGAATCAAAGGCAGGGATGGCCACAGCATGGTCAGCCAGAACTGGCATTCCATCTTCAGCAGCATCCAAAGGGCAGGCAGTGAGAGAGAAAGTGAGCAACAAGGGGAGTCAGGCAGGAAATTAATTTTTGAATGGAGAGGCAGTATTTCCATTCAGCCTAAATGTCATCCATGTAAACATAGTTTGTGTGGCATATGTTACAGCCATTGTGTGTAGATCAGAGGAGTACTGGGAAATTTCTCTCGTTTCCTAGAAATAGTCTTATAGGTCTGTGTTAACATCTAAGCTCTTAACAGAGACATGTATTGTATCCATGAGCAGAAAGGTCTGTGCATACCAGGAGGCACAAGATGCCTAAAGTAGAAGGGTTTTTTTTTTTTTTTTAAATAGGTTTGTGGGAAGATACTAACCTCTAGAAATCCAGAAATCCTCTAGATTCCCAGAAACAAACATAAGGATCTATGCGAAAGAAACCAGGGGATGCAAGATATAAATAATAAATTCTTGAGAGAAACTTGAGCTTTCAAGTCAAAGAAGCAGATACTCTCCCATAGAGTGGGTTATGCATATCCTCAGTTTCTAGGTTTGCTCCCTAATTCTTTACATTGTCTCCCAGTTTTGCTGTATGACACAGTTTGAGTCCCAGGAAAGTGCATCCCAAAGAGAGGACCCAGGCTGCTGCTCACTTGGAAATGCAGGCTGAACTCCAGCCTCATCCATCTCCTCATGCAGGAGTCACTCAATTGGAGACAGACCAAGACCTAGCAAAATTCATTTCACACACTAGTCCTGTTCCAAGATCAAAGTCAGCTCCCAGCAAATAAATGTCTTGTGTTTAACTGCTGTAACACACCTCCTCCAAATCATCTCAGATCCAGATCATTGCACTGCCCGTACAGACATTTACATTCTGCTCCACCTACGCGTGTTCACCTGGACCCAAGCCCAGGAGACAGGAATGACCGTTCCCCTCCTCAATTTAGCATCTATCAAAGGTCCTCTTGTCCTCTGGTTCCATTTCCCCCTTACTTGAACAGCACCACAGCATACATTTGGAGACTTCAACAGTTGTTTTATAGCCAGGACAGGACCAAGAAAGAGCTGCTGACTGGATTTGTTCCACCAGCTGACACAGACTGATGCAGACAGGCACTTTAGAGACAGCATGTCATTGTCAGATGAGACTTGCCAGACTTTCAAAACATCTCAATCTCTGGGGACCCATAAAAGCTCTGATGTTGTCCCACAGCCTGGATTCTTTCTGACCAACGTCGAGCCCATTATATTGGTTATGTTGACAGTGCTGGACAAAAGTGACTGCAATGTAACAAGAAGCTCAAAACATTTTCTCTTTAACTCCAGAGCTCTCTGTATGATCTGGGAGCTTAGTGTATTAAACCCTAAGCAAATCCACCACTTGGTTTACAAAACAGTTTGCAAGGGTTAAGGATCCAGTTTGATTGTAACTGTTGAGAAAAATTGGCTCACAGGTCGTAAAAGAGGGCCTCTGCTGCTACAGGTTAGGGTGCAACTGCATCCTGCACTGGCAATGAGTGTTTGGATACTACCTGCCAATGCACAGGGTCCTTCACTCTCAGGAACACTGCACTCTGCTTAGCCACTTGATGAGGATCCATGCAGTCAAATCCACACAGCAGAAGATTCAATTAAACTGATCCATGGAAGAACAGCTCTAAGAACCAAAAGTGACTTCCTGGCCCAGGAAGTCTTGAGAGAAAGGAGCAAGAGCAAAGTCAACTGTATCAGGATGACATTTTTCACATTGGTTCCCACAACAACAGACAAAAAACGGAAACTCTGTGCAGCATAGTTTATAACTGAATTATCCACTGACTGCATCAATATGTCTTTATACACCACATAGTTAACAAGGTGAAGGAAGTGCAATCTACATAGCTGATAAATAGCTCAGGTAGAATCCACTTTCAAAGACAATCAGGCACTGGCTTTATTATAGATTAAGAAAAATTGCAAACACACAAAAAGAAGTATGCAAGACAGAGAGGAATCACTCATCAATCAAGATAGATCAAAAAGAGAACAGAATGTGAAAACAAAGAAAGAAGGCCATAGAAAGAGAAGAAAAGCAAATTAATTGGTGGAGAGTATGGGAGTCAAGGGGATGGGGAGGAAAGGTTCAGTAGTCTGCATGTTCTCAAGCTTTTAGTAACCAAATTTGGAAGCTTTTCCAACAAAGCTGCAGCCTTAGGGTCTTACTATGGTATAAAATTTTCACATTTTTCCCAGCTCTTTCTTGACTTCTCGTCTAACCTCTCAGTATGGCAATTAAAATCAGTTCTCACTACTGCTTTTTCAGTCCTGCCTCCCGTTTGCTTTGCTTGCAAGTACAGCATCACTAGATGCAAGGATCGCTGTCCACAAGGCTCCCTGACGATGTTTATTGAAGTGTGTCTGGGAGAATCTGGCAGGTCTCTCCTACAGCCTCAGTGAGAAAGTGAAGAGCACATAAGATGTGCATTTAGGAGGGGTACAGTGCAGAACTTGAAAGGCAAAAAAGACAAAATAAACCAAGAAACAGGATACATGAACATCACGTGTCAGCTCAGTTCACTAAAAAAGGTCACTATCAGAGATAATGCCGGCTGAGTGTACTGTGTGTGGATACAAACTCATATGCCAACTACCTTCCTGCTGGCTACACACGAGGATAAAGAGCTTCCTGAAGGCCCTAGAATTTCCCCCCAAATATGGTAATTGTTTTTTTTGGTAAAGTGAATTGAGAAACAGCAAACCAAACCAGAGGTCCAGTTACAAAAGGCAACCACACAAGTAGGAAAAGGTCTGGATAAAAAAGATAAAAATCAAAAATAAAAACTGAACCCCCATGAAAGGGTACTCATGGTTTTCTAACCATTTCCCAGTAGAAGGATATTTTTAATAGGTTTCTATTAATAAGGGAAATCTAGGTCTGTGGGAAGAAATGATGAAAAGCATTTCCTCCCGAGGAATTTCAGTTTCATGGTATGTTCATAAACATGGTCCAAGTGCAGGACACCGTAGCTGCATTTTATCTGGCTAAGCCAGATAAGCCCAGCTGCAACCTGGGCTAAGACCTGCTGAAGCCTATCAGTGAGGCTGGGACAACAACAAAAAGCTAATATCCTAGAGAAATGATGGACACCAGGGAAGATTAAAAGTCCAGAGGCAAGAATATTCCCCTGAAGTGTGTCAGGATAGGAAGCAGCAGACTTGCCAAGAAGGAAGGCACTCAACCTCTAGAGAAAATCTCTGTTATTTGGCATTGTTATCTGATGTAAGCATCATTTTCCTTTCAGGAAGCACATACTGCCCTAAAAGACAGATGAGGGCTTGGCATTTACCACAGTCCTGCAGCTCTCAGGTGACATATACAGGTACGCCGGTCTGCCATTTTTTTAGGGAGAACAGAAATCAAATGATGATTTCCTTTCTCTCCCAACAGTATCTTCCCTTCTCTTTCTTTACTAAATGAGGGGTTTTTCATACACAAAAATTTGCTTAATGGCTATTCATGTGCTTGAATGCTGAATTGCTTTCCTGATCGTAAGGCATTAAAGATTTGACAGAATAGCTCCAAAATGTCTCCCATCTCAGGGAAGCTGTTCCAACTCAGGACTATGAAGAACAGACATGGCCCAAATCTTCAGCTGTGTTGTCTCTAGTTCTTAAAAAAAGGGAGAGCGACATCTCTACCAGCAAGCAGTGATGAGCCAGGATCTATTACACTGACTCTATATGAAACAAAGTGGTGATCTCTTTTCCAGCCTCGCAGATTTGTAGCTGTCTTTGTAAAAATAAAAATAAAAAATACCCCAAAACACAAAAAAGTAAGGATGCAAATACACTATTGGATTTGCTGTCGGCCTTCAGAAAGATGTTTGTTTTCCAGCAGAATCTACTTTACTTCAAAACCGCTCCAAATAAAAGTAATAGATGAGAAATTTGTCATAAATATATTTAATGCATGTGTTTATATCGCCTTACTCCACTGGGAAACAAACAAGCACCACACTAGCACAAAAGCATTTCATTTAGTACCATGCTTATAATGGACTTTATAGTATATACAGCAAAACTGAACTGGAGGTGAAGTCAACGATCCGAAGCTAATAAAACAATAAATTATAATAATAAATAAAAGCTGTCAGAGACAAGAAAGACCCATCATCTCCACTAGTATGTCCATTTGCCAAGCACAGGACTGCTCCCTGAAATTTCTGACCTAGAGAGTTTTAAACATCGCAAACAATAGCATTCCCAGCACTTCCCTTGAGTAGCTCAATTCATCTCACTGCCAAGGAGCTTTGCCCCAAGTGTTGTTCTGAATTTTCTTTTTGCTTGGTTGTCACTATGTTCTTAAAACAATCCCCCACTGGGTGAATCAGAAGTCAGCCAGAGGAAGAAGAATTTAGAAAACCTCGTCCAGGGAGCTCCCTGCACTTGATGAGGTAAGGTATGAAATGTGACTGTATGGATTTCTGCTGTGCCCAAATATCCAAGTTTCTGAAGGCAGAAAGAGAAAAAAAGGTCACAATACTTTTGGGCTGATATTTAAGCTGTCCTTCAAGCCAACCCTATAGGGAAGCCTGAAGAAGAGCTGTAAACAGCAGGAGCAAAAGGTGGCAGATGCCAGGAATGCAGGTCATGGGATGCAAGCTCTGCTATGGCATCAAGGGGACTGTTGCCACCTGGGTCTGGGGATGGTACCCCCAGGCTGAGGATAACAGTGTGTGTATTTCTGACTGGCTCTGGGTTATCCCTAAATGCAAGTAACAGATTTACAGATGGAGGTACAGGGGGACTGCTCAACAATCACCAACACATCTGCTTCACAGGTCATGATGTTACCATTTCAGAGTGTGCTGTGTTTTCCTCCTCTTAGGAGAAGCCAGAGAGACCCCAGTAAATCATCTGCCAGAACGCCTTAGAACCATTCATTATGCACTTTATGGACTTACCTAGAAGAGAAGAAAATAACACACAAACATAAGCACATTACATGAGGCAGAGCTCCCACCAGCAGCTGCACCACCCTCGCTCAGCCCCCTACCTCCCTGTCACACTGCACTTTGGGAAGGACCCTTTGTGCTTCGGGTGGCAGCTGAGACAGGGCCATCCCTTCTGGGCTCTGCACAAGGCAGCTACCCTGAATATTCAGTGACTTATCTTCTCCCCTGAGGGTTTTGCTCTCCATGGTTCACTGCTGATGCAAGCTGCAGCCAAAGAAGAAATGACAGCTGCCTGAAATTCACCTTTTCCTTCTGCTGCTCCCTCTTCCTCCCAGTGCTTTCTACTTTCATCTTCTAACATTCACCATTTCCTCTCCCTACATCTATGGATGTTTCATGGTGAGGTTTCATCCCAACACAACAGTAGCCCTTTTGAGTAAATCCCATTTGGTCGTAATTTTTAGTTCAATTTCCCTTTATGCTTCCTTAAAGCTTGGCATTACTTTTTCAGCTGCCAGCACCCAACAACCTGTCCCTAATTGCGGCTGGCAGCACCTCTGCAATAAGGCACTGCTCCTCTCTGCCAATCTTTTCAGGACATTTAAGCCAAAGAGCCTTTTTCAAAAGTGGCTCCTCAGCCAACTAAACCCTCACAGCCACCAAACATCTGACTAGTAAGGAGCCCCTGAAAACATTTTTCATTTCCCCAAATCTAATTGCCAGCTACACAGATCTGTTCCCCAGCCTTTCTCTCTGGATCTAGATTTCCAGTACAGACAGAATGCAGATGGTGGGAAATTAATCCAACACTTAAAGGTTTTCTTCTAGGTAATATTATGTCTCATGCTGCCAGCCACACAAGTGTTACAGCAACAGTTCCTCATGCCAGGAAAAAACACGGCCCAGCTCTCATTTCTCCTCCCTGCCGTCATAGACTCACACACGCTGCAGGGCTGGAAATGAGTTAATCAGATGATGCTCTATAAAGTATGCCAGTTTCTGTATAAACAATATTAAATATGATAATTTCCTCCCGTCTTCTTTTTAAGCTGTTGCATTCGCATTCTCTCTCAGTCACATCAACTTGGAAAGGAAAACAACTGCAAGAAATCTTGGATAATGTAGTTATGCTAATTTACTGAAAAATCTATAAAAGTCAAGAATACTCATGGATCTAGGAGCCCTGCAAATAATGTGCTTCATCTTCCTTTCCCACATGCCCTATCCTTTGTTGATCAGAAAAAAAGTGACCTGCCACCAAACTCCTTCTGAAAGCTAGAGCCAATCATATCTCTTATATATATAAAAGATTTGGGAATAAGATCGGCAAGTTCACTCTCCTGTTATTTGTGAAGCTCTTATTATTCATGAAAATGTTCACAAATCCCTAAAGCCTCATGCATTTTAGCACAGATCAAGCGTCTGAAGATTAGTTCTGGAAAGTGCATAATTCACTTTCTATTTTTTAAAGTTCCTGCCTTCCCCTCACACACAGCACGCTACTTAGGCAGCGATTGCCACGACACAAAGGCAAGGAGTTGCAAAACACTCTGAGAAAGCAAAGGAATGGTCAAAGCTACAATGCCTCAAAGCAGCCTGTGGGTTGAGAACTGAGGTTTGCATTACTTTGCAGGAAAAAAAAGCTAGTGACAAAATGTTTGCTGAATAGGAAGCATATCAATTTTGTAATAAGTTTCAGACCACCAGGTCTGCCAATATAATTCAGTCTACATGGGTCAGTATTATGATTTATACCAGATGAGGGGCTGAGCCTTTCACTACATTTTCAGCTTCACTAGGAATCTCCATTTACTTGAGATGCTGCTCATGTTAATCTGGATGCCAAGGCAAAGCACAAAACTGGATTGAAGACCCTTAGGTTCTGCAAACCATAGACAGCTTTGAACTCCTGCCCTTTGACACTGAAGCTAGTCATAAAACTCATTTTGAACGTGTGGAAGACACAGATCCTCTTCTCATTCTCACATTGGTCCTCCTACAGCACAAAGGCAGTGTTATCACACCACTGAGATGAACCTCAGTAGGCTGTGATTACTGGTGGTGAACCACACGAGCTTCATCTCTGATGATAAACTAGAATTTCAGTGAGAATTGTATCCATCTTCACTGAGTTAGCAAAACTAAGCTAGAAACCAGGTTTTCTTGTGAGATTTCCAGAATTGCTTGTTGGGCCAGAAATATGATAAGAAGGGAAACCTTGACTCACTGAAGCATGAACAGGCTAAATGTTCTTAAATGCTTTGTCTGATACAGATCAGAATCTCCAAATGTTGAAAACACCGGAGTCATGACAGTTTGGGATTAAACCCCCGTGCCATTTCCATTCGAGTAGCCCACTTTTGCTTGGTGGCAGGCATGAAAACATTTGAGATATTTGTTGCTGCCTCTGTTGCTTATCTGCACTCTTCTACAGGGCCAGGTAGCTGAGGAAACCCGGGTACAGACCCCCATGTCCCTGTGACCTTGATCCACATCTACAGTATAATAAAGAATTGCCTCTCCATTTGTATAACTCATGTCTCCTCCTGTTTGTCACAGGGAAACAGATTTCGTCTTGGGCTTTAATAGACTTGCACTACAGGACCCTGTTCTGTCTAATGCCTACTGATGGAAGAAGTGTTGATGGAGAATTGCTCTTCAGGAAGCTTCAGACAGACACACAATGTCAATCACATGGGAATCATTCAGACACTATGGAGCCATTGTGACTGCATTATTGCAAGTCAGCTCTCTATTATCTTGGATAATAGGAAGGGAAGATAACAGGGATGCCCTACAGGACAAGGAAAAAATGGATAATTTGAGTAAGTGGATCATCCTAGGGACTGCAGAGCAGACACACTCCAGTGCTTCCATAAAGAACCAAGTCGAAGTGAGCTTATTAACTAGGTGGCAGACCCAGGTGTTCTACTGCATTTCGTCCCTAGAAATTGTGTGGTTCTCAGAGGTGCCCGCCCAGCAGGGTGATCACACAAGCCGCTGTCTTTCGCTGTCCTCAGCTCACCATTCTTGCCCTGCCCTGTGATGAAAAACCTTCCCCTGGAACAGCTAAAATGGGGGAAATTATTTCCAATTTTATCTCACCTGGGAGGAAGTAAATAAAAATACACAGCCTGTGGTTTAAGGCAACTGCAGTTAGCAGACTCGCCATCATTACTGCTGCTACTCTGTAAGATCCTCACTCTCCTGCTAATAGGCACCACAGCTGCTCTTCCCCAGTCTTGCTACAGCAAGTCCAGGATGCTGGAGGCAGAAAATCCTTATGAGTGTTTAGGGGAAGGAAAACTGGGAACTGAAATGTCATTCTCCTTGCAAAATTGAAAACTATAGAATGACCCACGGGATTTTAGTCCAGTCAGTCTCTAATGCATTGAGAAAGGAAACAGTTAAAAGAAACAGAATGGCAAACTGCACTGTGCAGTTGAATAGGCATCCCAGCCCCTTGTAAAAACTTTTGTAATCTGGCCTGAAATGACAGCAGCTGTTTAGTTTTCAGTCTTCTGATTGGCAGAAAGAAAAGTCTCTCCTGGTCTAGTTAGCTGAGGCTCAGCAAAGAACCCAGCTGCTTCCCCTCAGCCTCCTAGAGCTGAAGAAGAAACTCCATCCCACAGGAACATGCCAGGATCTGAGGACTGAGAATGTAGTCGTTATTCTAACAGCTGGTTTAGCTGTTGCAATTAGCTTTTAGATCCTTCTGGAGGCTTACAGCAACAGCTGCAATAGCTTCCCAGATCAGTGCCTCTTGCCTGCGTATGGGGAGAATGAGCAGCAAACAATCAAAGTCCAGGGAAGGCTGTTAGAAGCCCTGGAACATGGGCCAGCACTGCTGTATTCTCTCTCCAGCAATACCCAGCATCACAGTATCTGCTGTGTGTGATATCCAGCATGCTGACTTCTCACAGCATTTCTCATACTCTGCATCTATGTGCTTTACTGCCTCGCAGTCTCCCTGCTAGTTCTGAGGACAGGCTCCGACTCACCAGGCTGCTTATCACACCTCACCACTCCACACGAGGCATGTGAGATCACACAGCCCTTCCCTGCTATTATCCTCCTGCCTCCCCAGCACCACACAATCTCTGCAGAGCACCATGAACATGCTCTCTGCCACCACAGGTCTTACCAGCTCACATAGCTGTGTGTGTGGTAACTCAGAGCCTCTCCATTAACACTTCCTCCGTGAAGAAAAGCTGTGTGCAGTGCCACCATTCCCTGCCTCTCCATGGCTTCCTGGAGCAGTATTTCATTATGCTCCTCACAGACACCTCCTATAGCAGGCTAGGAAAGCAGCAAAGGAGGCAGGGAACTTGCTGCAGTGCTGGCACACAATCCACACACACTCTAAGTCTTCCCTCCTTCATGTATGATATAAAATTCATATCACTCCATCATATAGTCCTTGCATGGGTGTAATAACCTCAGTGTACTGTGAGCTGTCTACCTCAGCAAAAACTGAAGAATCAGGGCCAATTTTTGTGAGATGATCCCTTACCTGCTTAACTTACTCTTGCTTTTCTTTCAAGCTGACATGAAAGACAGACTAGCTGAACAGACTGAAGTGACAAGAGTTACAAAACTCTTGTCAGCAGAGTTTTTAAAAATTGCAGATCATTTTAGAACAACCTCTTCTGGCAGGAGAACCTTCAAGCTCACTGGCTAAAGAAATTCACAGAAAGGCCATGATCCCAGGGCAGTAGTCCATCTGAAATTTTAATTTGACAGGTCTAATATAAACCAATTCCCAAATGTCCAACGGGCACACCATCTCCAACCACAGTCAGATTTCACTTGCCTCCCAAGCTGACCATCTCAGGAAAGACTGAAAAGCACACAAGCCATAGGTACTGGCCTCACCTCCTGCTGGTGAGGCTCCTAGTGTGCCCACATGGCACTGGCAAGAGCTACTAGAGTGAAGGCTGTCTAGGTGAAACACACTTGGAGGAGGATTCATGTCAGTGTATCTGACAGCAGGCATCTTTTCTGGATACACCTGCCCAGTTCACCTCCGAGGAGACCGAGGTGGAAAGGAGACCAGGGTCTGGGGGCCCATGGAAAGAGACTGGGGGACAGGTTGTTACTCATGTCCTTATAGCTTTTGGAAAAGAATACACACTGCTTCCCACTCCACACTCTTCCTTACCCCTCCCCTCCACTGACTAGAGTAATGAGCTCCTGGGGGACCTCTATGCCTGCCTTTGAAGTAGCATGTTTCTCTGAGCACATTTTGAATTTCTTTTCGTGTCTTGTTTGGGTTTGGTTGCTCTGCCTGCCTCTGTTGAGGGGGTTGACAGCTGTTAGTGAGGCTACCACCACAATTGGGTATCACAGGATATGGAAGAAATAAACAAACCAACCCTAAATCCCAAACCAAGAAAACCTTTGAAGGAAGAATGCATATTCCCCATGGAGAGAGCTCTCTCCTCCCAACCAGGCCTTACCAAAGCCACCATATGCAACTGAGGGAGCTGAAAAAAATCTGAAGAGAGACAAGGTAGTACAATTTAGCTAAGGAAGACAGAAAGGAGTTACGCTGAGCAACTCAGTCTGGAGAGTAAAAGTCATGCTGGGATTGAGTCATGCTTAAGTCAAGGTTGTTGCTTAGACAAGAGGAGATAAGATGCTTGAACTTTCTTAAAGAACAAGTTAATTCTTTAACTGCTGATTGCCTAAGGACCAGTGGACCCAAAACCTCCTTCTTTGAACGACTGTGTCACAATGACTCAGGAAAAGTGTGGTCACTAGGGCACATCTCTACCCTTCCAACCCATACAACGAGACCTTAAAGCACAACAGGTAATACAGAAATCAGAAGATTGATTGGACTGAAAAGTGGAGGTAGTGTCTCCACACTGTAATTCAGTATGGGAAAAAAAATAATCAATCTGGATTTCTCCTTAGTTTTACCAGTACTTAAAACAGAAATGGAGCATGAACTCAGAAGAGATAGCACAGCCTTTTTTTTCCCTTCACTTGAAAATTAGACCACTTCTGCCATTCGTCAGAAGCTTCCCACAGCTTCTTTTCCCCCTCTTTCCCTTCATCATTGCAACTCCAGGAGCTAGAGAAGGAACTCAGATCTTATTGGGGCCACCAGAGTGAGTCAGCTGTGGGGACTGAAATCATGGTGAGCAAGGTGGTGGAATGATTATGGGAGCTTTATAAGGGAAGTATCAGCCACCACAATGGGGAGTTGTCTTGCTCATTGGTGAAAGAGATGAAACGACTGCTTAGGAGAAGAAACAAGTTGTCAATGTCTGCCTGAAATCTCCTCCTTTCTGACTCTTCTGCCCTTGGGACTCTCAAGATCAGTAGGAACAACAGCTGTAGCAAGAAGGATCTCCTAGAGCGTGCAGAGCTCCACAGCCCTGGGACACAGCACCAAAACCCAGTGGAAGGGAGAAGGGGAAACTACTCCAGGCTTATTTCCTTCTCCAGTAAAGAAGAGGGCAGAAGAAGGAAATCCATGAAGCTGCTGCTCCCAGTTCTGCACCTCCTCTCCATTGTGAAACTTTACTGGTTAAAAACTTGCACTTAACAAATTGTCTTTTAATATAACTATCAGCAGAGTGATGTCCACCTGAATGTTTTAAATCAGGGGCTGGTCAAATAATTATTCTCTTAAAAAAGAGAAAATACAGAAACCTCTTTCTGATTTCCAGAAGTGGTTAAGAGCACTAAACAAAGGTTTTAGACAGACCTCCAGCCACAAAACATGTCAGAATATACTGATGCATTCTGAGCCTTATATTCCCTGGATTATATTAAGCACCACACCATCCAAATGACACACAGGGAGAGCAGAGGAACAGTATATAAATACACACACACACATATATATATATAAAAGCAGCTCCCCGAAGTCAGGTGGCACAACCATAAAATACAAGGTTTTCTAATGTGATGAGCACTCATCACTTTTCATTGAAATCACTAGATAAAATCGTCAGGATCTAGCCACATCATAAAGAGTAGTAAAATCATTTTAGTAGTGATTTGATAGCAAAGGAGGTCATCGAGGTGATAATTAATTGCCTTTTACTGCAAAACCCATGAGCTGTGACACTTTCTGTCTGCATCCCCAGAAAGGGGATGAATGTCTTACCTTCTACAGAGTGCCATTGAACCTCCTTTTACCTGAGGTAAGCTGGTACCTGAGAAGCGGGAGGAATTTTGATCACAGGTCAGACACAAGGGTCGATATTGCCTGCTGGCCTGTCACTGAGCAAGACAACCCAAACATCCCTGTCCATTATATGGAGAGAAAAGTCTGTACTATTCCTCTTGGGGTCATAAAATCAAAACTCCCTAGTGTTCCTTGAAAATCTGTAGTCCTCCTGCAGAATGGCGTGAGTTATCATTTGATATTTATCTTGGAGTAGTTCCTAGAGGTCTCAAATCAAGATAGGGACCCTGCTGTGCTAGCTGCTCTGCAAATATAAAACCAGGCTCACTGCTTGTCCCTCAGAGCATAATTTTTGTCTTGACAGGTGATATATTTCTGCCCAGACACAGAACTATTTCTTACAGCCTTAGAACATCTAATCATCAGGGGACTTAACTGGAAGCAGATTTAGGATCAAATATTAAGTATGTACACAGTTTTAAATGGTGAGCTTTAGGAAACTCAAAGCTATTTGTCATGCTAAGTAAACACTGACTTTTTCATAGCAGAATCACTCCCCAAAACAAATAAAATATCAGCATATTTGGGGCAATTTACACCTCTCGGCAATGAAGGAAACATGGCTGTGAATATCACTTCCAAAAGGCAGTGATCTTAGCAGCCTCTTCTCTTCCTTTTTAAGCTCCTAACCCTCGATTCCATGAAGTGCTAGGTACTGTACACAAAACAAAGGCAGAATTGTGATAGGGGAATGCTTCTCACCCATGCTGAAAACTTTAAGCACCAGCTGCATTGTTCAGACAATGCTGAATCTAAAATACATAATTTAGAAAAGTGGTGCACTTAAAAGGCTTTACTGGTTATGTAGACTCATCAGGAAACTAGGCAGTCAGCACTGGAAATCCCACAAGCTAACCTGTTCTCTTGAGAATTCCAGCCCAATTTTGCAGACTCGAGAGGTTTGGATTAGATTTGAATAATTAATCCAAATTTGTCGGTGCTTCATAGATGAATCAAACCTCCAGCCCTTTTTAAGGTTCGCCCTCAGTGCTAATAACCCTCTTTACTAAGCATTAGCATAGAGTAGAACAGTTTAATGATATAAGAAAATGCAAAAAGTAGATTTATGCTGTCAAAACTTTTGTAACTGAAAATATTATAGATTTTAATCAGCTGGATTGTTCTCAAAATGAAATATGAAGATTTGAATAAATCTTAAGTAGATTAAAAAAAAATCTTTTGTGATTTCCACTACTATATTACCAAGGGTCTCTCCACTGAAGAAAAATTCCAATGTTACCTGGGTGGGGACATATATTTCTAGTAATAAATGAACTGCACCCTTCTGCACATGCTACAGAATTAGTGGCTTTGGCTTCAGCTGAAATAAAATGTGCTTCACACCACAAGAAACAAAGAGTTGACAGGTAGCAAAATCACCAAGAAGAGGTCAGTGCTGCATTCATCTTGGGGTACCTGGCTGTGCAACATGCAGTCTGGTTTTTGGTGCTGGTAACCTACTGCTGGCAATATGGAAAAGGAACCAGCTGAGTCATCCCAATGGAGCATATAGGGCCTGCAAAGACGAAAGATGGGAACACACCATCCAGGTGACTGGAGCTAGTCATGGCAATGGGGCTCAGCTGGCCAGCATGGGTTGCAGCATTGCCAGCTGGAGAGGACAACAAGCACAAGAGCAGAGGCAGTCTAGGCTGAAGCAGCTTTGTGAGAGGGAATAAAATTGGCGCAGAAACATATTCATGAAAAAGGAAGAGATGTGCTGCTATCAGCAAGGAAGGCTTGGAAGAGAGGATCACTTTGCACAAGGGTAGACCAATCACAAAGCAAGGGGTGAGTCAGATACAGACTGCTCAGGTCCCATGAACATCAAAGTGACTGATAGGTGTCATATAATTCTCAATAATTTGGTGAATATTGAATGTTAGTGCTGTAACGTTTCTCAGGAGGTTCATAAGGTTCAAAGATATGTTAATATTTGCCCCTTGGCTGTGCTTCCCAATCCCAGAACAATCTAAAACACAGTATGAATATTCTGCGGGTATGGACACCCAAAGCATTTAATTTAAATCTGTCTTAAAAAAGACATGATGTCCCAGTGCAGAAATATCACAAGTTCAATAGTACAATGAATGTCACCACCACAACCCTCACTTCAGTTACTGTTGTACTGAAAAGGCACAATGGAACCAGGCAAGACTTCAACATTCACCTACAGTATTGTCATCCACAAACAAAAATAATGTCAAAAATAATGAGCCAAGCCGAAAAAAAGAAATCCCAAAAATCACAGGCCTTAAAGACTGTGAGATTTCAAAACATGCATGTTGACTTCCTAATTGGAAACTTAGGTTTTCAGCCTTTATGAATCATGCTTCCAAGTTATTTTTTACGACTACAAGAAAAGGATATTTTCCATTCAAACATAAGAAACCTATGATTATACCATAGTCACAGGATGTCTAAATCAGGACTTTGAAGAACATCAGTTATTGCGAAAATTGGAAATTTATGAAATGCAGTAAAAGTACATTTAATATGTTGCATAAATAACAGTTCTAAGGGTGCTATTTTTTGGTATTGGATGAACTGTGCAATGGAAAACATTCTTATCAGCTGCACTGGTTTGTAAACTGCATGGGAAAAAGACAAGAACTTACATTTCTCTTTGGATTTATTGGAAAGCATCATATGACCTTTGGATGAAGCAATCACGGTCATCTACCCATCTCTTCAACCCACACTTCCTAATTTCATATTTGTCCCTTGCATATGACACATTGTCAAATAAGACAGAAATAGTGTTTTTCTCCAGAGTAGCTTGAACGTAGCCCCTGTGCCTTTCTTGAGCTTGTGGCAGTAAACATCCAGTTGATTACAGAGTGACTTGCAATATTCACCTGAGTCACACAGCACAGCTTCTGTCTCCTGACTGGCTGATCTAAAACACATTAAATACCTTTTGAACTCTGTTTCCTTGCGCAATTAAATATTTTTACATTAATCAAAACCTGACAACAGCGTGCAAATTGTTAACTTTAATCACCTGAATGCTCAGCAGCAGTGAAGAACATGGAGACCAACGTGAAACTTTGACTTCTGATCAGGAGCATTTTACTTGCTTCCTTACAGCTCTGTCATCTTGGGGTGTGAATGCCACAGAACACTGCAGACATTTATCCCCACAAACCTATTGCTCCACTGTATGGATGGAGAACTGAGGCAGGGAAAATTAGCACACATGTGAATTGCTATTAAAAAACCCCAACAACCACTTGCTCCGGGGATTTGAACGTAGACAAGACATCACAAAGTTAAGCTGCTGCTCGGAATACTGGACTAGCTTTCCATGCCATCAACAGTGAACATTTTTTTTTATCTCTGCTTGAAAGGGTACGTATTTCTTTCAGATTACTAAATACCAGAGGACTGATTTTTAAAAGCAAGACTACTGTAGTGGAATACAGAGCATGGTCCTCAGGAGAATTCAGAACTTTGAAGACATATTTGGTGTTTGTGCTTAAAGGACTTGACAGCATCCTCTTAAACAAAAGCTATAGCTGTAGCTTCTGTTCCATGATGTTTTTTTTTCTCCTGCAGGAACTTGACATGAATGAAGGTGACTTAAGCATTTGCCTTGTAAACCATCTAAAACAAAGCCAGTAGGGGACTTGCTCACCCTTCCAGAAAGAATCTGGAGTAAGTTTCAGCACCAACAAATATACTTCTAGTACCCTGTGAATGAGATATTACCACAGGGAAACTGAGCAAACCCTGTCTGGCACCCTTTCATTTGAGGCACAGCTTTCATTTGTCATCAAAATCATTTCTATTTACCTGGGCAACTTTATCCAGTTTGTTTTCTACAAGGACACTGACACATGTGGAGAGCTGGGATTAAGAGATTGAACCATCAGCTGTGAAACCACAGGCCCTTGCCAGCTAAGCAAGCATTTGACATGTGAGTGTTCAGTTAGTTATTTCATATTTAATAGCTGGAGTAGATCCTCACCTGCTCTATGGGGTCAGCAACTACTAAGTGCCATCATTTATTCATGTATGTCTACAACACTGATGACTGGCACGTCCAAGGGACTACAGAGAGGTGCTTTTCTCTGGCTTGATGAACAGTTACAGTTCTTTTAATAAAATGTAGAACACCTCAAAAAGCAGGCTTGAATGAATTCAGAAGACCTTTTTAATATCTCTGGAGCTTCTAGGTGAGTAGATTCCAACCAACTACACTGTGCCATCAAGCAAAGAAAATCACCATCATCTCCAGCATAAAGATAAAAGATTTAGATGACAACCTTAATATAAGAAGGACACATAAGAAGATGTCTTCCCGACAGCAGCAAAGTATTTTTATTGCTACCTTGCCTTCCCCCAATAACTGGTCAATCTGGAACTGGCTTGCAAGTATTTTTTTGGCTAATAGTTCCGTGCTTCAGGACCTGCAACTTGAGGGACTAAAACAGAAGAGTTCACTGGAGCCATATTGGAATTAAACCATGTGAGGATACAGTCTACTGTTCCAGATCCTAAGCAAGTTTAGATATTCTCATTAGCCAAGATACAGATAGCTTTCAATCATCTTCTAAAACACTGAACACTGACATAACTGGAATGAGCCAAAATATTGTGCACGGGGAACTTCTAGAGAGAACTATATATCGGACTCAAAACATAACTTAATCATATTTGTCTTGTCATTATAAAAAGAAAATTATTTCCAGGAGACCTACCTTTCACACTGAATAAACAAAAATTATGAAAGAGTAAAGTTAGTTACCACAAAAGACAGCAAGAACAGGGAGGCCATCTCTGAAATACCACAGGAACCTCAAAATAAAAGGTATCTCTGAAACCCCTCACAGCCCAAAAAACTTCTAAAAAAAATTAAAGACCAGACTGACTGAAAGCTAAGTGGAAAAAATGGGGGAGCGCAACAGTTTCCTGTCTATCTCAGAGTCGTTTTGGGGTGCAGGGAAGTGAATTGCAGAGTGCACACAGCTACAGAGCTGCTCAAGGAATGTCCTGACACCGGAGCAAATCTCACCACCTTTTAATCTCTGTCAGTGTTGGTGTTGCAGAAGTAGTCAGCAGAGGGAGCGAAACTGCAGGAACACCTTCCTCAGGAATTCCACTGACTACAACAGTGTTGCAGTAAATAGTGACACATCAAAGGAAAGGTGTTGGCACAGTCTAACACGGGTGGGAAAGAAACTTTCTTGGAGGAAAGTGGAACACTAACAGAACTCCACTGTTAAATTGGAATAAAAAGCAAACTGAGAAATGCAAACAATCTAATGGCATGTGTATATATATATAACTACTTTAATCCATACCTAATTCCCATTTTTATAACAATGCAATTTATTCCTTGTCCCTTCAGCCCATACAGAACCTCTGTAGGCTGATTTTGCCCTGTGCTGAGCCAGCCACGAGGCCCTGAGCCCATGCAGGCTGCCATCATCCAGCCCTGAGAATGCAGCAGCACCATGATCTTCCCAAGGGCAAAGAGTTAACTTAATGGGGATGACTGGATAAGTTATTCGTGCTTCCCCCATCAAAGTTTCAAAAAGTAATTTTCTCCTTAAGTCCAGGGGCTATGTCCACATATATGAGATTAGAGGGGTGGACAGTACGCTGGCTGCAGCTACTTACAGTACGTTAACATTTAATTAGGAATGTTTGCTTTAATCATTTAAGGGATATTAAATGTAAATAGAGAATGTGAGCGAGTGGAGCTGGCTCTGTATCTGAAAGTGGTCACAGAATTCTACAATGCGGGCGCGGGAGGAAGCAGCAGGGAAGATGACGATTGTTCCCAAGGACATACCAAGCCCCAGAGGCATGCTCTGGCTGCAGTCCTGCAGGCTGGCAGGATGGAATGAGATGAAATTTAGGAAAGGAAGGTGACAAATGACTCTTACACAATCAACAAAGCAATGGGAACTGCACTTCAATAGTGAGAACAGCAGAGAGCCCCCCAGCCCACAGTCCTGCTGTGGTGTGAGGGGATGGGCTTCAGCAAGGTCTGTCCTAAGGAAGGTCTGCTCTGCAGCAGCCACCTGAGCAAGTATGTGTTTGCTCACTGCTCATGGGGAAATCCTGTAGTGCAGCACATGAGGAGCACACTGCCTATCAAACATGAGATCAGTCATTTGAGAAAATGCCTTATTTTAGGGAGTGGGAGCACAGCCCTCCCAGATAACTTGCAAACCTCCTGCTATTATAATTTCACAGCATATTGCCAGTCCACAATCTGGCCATATATCACAGCTTTTGATGGCTCTCTAGGCATGAAATCAGGCACCACACAATAATGGTAGCAGAAGATACATGCAATAAAATGCAGTGTGAATTCACTGCAACGTGAAACATTTGATATTTAAACTGGTCACATACCAGTTGTTTTTAAAACTTCAGGTTTCATAACATCGGCCATATTCTCAGTGTGGTCAATATCTGGTCTGCTTGAGCTGAAGTATCAGTTATTGGCTGAAATGATAAGCATGCTCAATCACTCCCAGAAGTTCCATACACTTCTAAATACCTGACAACATCTCTGATGCTGCTGCTGATGGGAGAGCCATCAGAGGGGCAACCCACACCACAGAGGCACACAGGGCTTGGTATGTGGTTTCCTCTGGCTTGTACTTCTCTCAGACATCCTTTTATTTGCATATGAGCCCTAGAAAACTGTCTCAGGGCTTTACGTGTTGGGATCAGCCAAATGAAACAATTGCTGCCCCAGAGATAAGGGACAGACCCATGGGGAAAGAGCTGCTTTTTTTTTTCCACAAATATGGAAGGGGTGGGGAGAGGGCAGGAAAGCCAAGTGATCACCCAGATTTCTGTGTCTGTTGGAGTAGATCCTTTCCAGTCACCATCACCCTGTCCTGCATCCCAAACCTCCTTCAGCTGCAGTGGGGTGCTGGCAGGATATGCATCCAGCCTGCAGAGGCTGTGCATCAGGAAAAAGCTGGTGGGTGAGTCACAGCAGGGCCACTGCTGCTCTCCCTTCCCCGTAGCCTATTGCCCCCCAAACAACTGTTTGCTTTGCCCAGGCCTGCTAGCTCCTAGCCTGGGAACAGCTCTTTACTCCCCGATGATTTTTCACATGCCCCCCCCCTTCCTGGTCTGCATTATAAATCACACAAATACAGACTGATGGTGGAAATGCACAGAATATCCCATAATGAAAGTGACCCCTGCTAGAGCGCAAGGAAGCAGACAGATTAAATAAGAAAGAAATAGGAGAGCAAAGATATGCAACAAGGAGGCTGTCGCAAAGAGGTGAGCGCTGTGTGGAGAGCAGCGCAGAGAGAGAACAGGGCACCCTCTCACTTAATGAATATTTATTGCAAACTGCCGCCTATTATCTTTCAAAGAATTTTTATACAGTTCCCATGTCTTTCATCTGTTTCATGTTATGGTTTATCTAACTGTGGAAATTGCACGCGTCAGGTAAACGTTGATTTACATGCAAATTGCCTTCGCTAAAGTCGCCTTTAAGTAAAATAAGATTCGGAAATAATTTTTTCTCATTAATTTGCAGTTTCAAAGAAACTCAAAAACACAACAAATGCAAATAATCTAATTCATTTGTAAATATAAAACAATTTGTTGGGATTTAACTTTGCCATATTTTTTCTCCCTTCCATGTGCTTTAAATAAATTGCAGTGTTTATCAAAGACAAACAAGAGAGATGCTGGGCTGTTCCAATTCAATACCTTCCTGCTCCTTTTCTTTTAAAGGGCCACTATCAGAATAAAAATCTCTGCCAGATTCACTCCTGGAGTAACTGCTGAATGATATAGATTTATATCACACATTCAATTGGTTCCATAAATTTAAACCCAAATGTTACTTCCCTAGATGACACTTTAAATTATTAGAAGGGAATTTTAAAAAAAATTTAGTCCTGCATTTGCAAAAGTGGCCAGTGATTTAGGGACTCTGGTTTTGAGGCCTCTTGTTAAAATTGTTTTGAACTGCTACTCAAAACAAGCAAGTCCCTTAAACTGTCACTTTGGAGCACCTCAAATGTCATTTATGCAACACCATGACTGTCTTCATTTTGCACTTTATTGGCTTGAAAAATGATGCTGTATTTGATAATATGTAGATCTTAAAAAGGTTTTCTCTGTTTTAGTATGTGATGCTGGTTAAATAACAGCCCTATTATGTCCCTATTTTCCCATATATTCACTGGAGATAATGCAAAAGGGTATTCCTACTTTCTCTGATTTTGTGGGGGAGTGGTTTAATATTTTCAGAGCCGTAACAAGTGCAATTTCTTTCTCATTAGGTGCTCTCATTGATTTTCAGCATGAATACACTGCTCTTTTATTTGGGTTTTTGGATGAATAGTTTAAGGACATCTTCATGGCTGTTGGAATGCCTGAGGACAATTCATGTGCCAGACTCAAGTCTTCCCCTGAAAGGTGAACATAGATGTTAACCAACAGAAAACATTGGTTTTCCTCTGAGTGTTGAGCCAAGATTCCCAAAAGATGGGCTAAGTTTCCCGTTCCTCCAACATGTCTTTCAGCAACTGTGGGCCCAAAGTCCCACAAACAGGGAGGAAGACAACTGCTTTTTGCCATCCTTTAGCTTGTCTACGTATTGCAGTACAAGTGCTTCGGGCTGCTTACACTTCTTCTCTGGTCTCTTCTAACCTGCACAATAACATCCCAAACATCCCACTAACCTGACCACACTGGTACTAATAACAATTAAAAAAACCATCTGCTTTTACTTTAAAACACAAAATATTCCTTTCCAGATTTAAGCTGATCAGGCTCTTTACCAGACATAATATAACTTGGAAGCTGCTCAACCATTTCACCTTTATAACACACACTTTTAAATATGTTTCATTACTCGAAGAAATCTCTCCAATTTTAATGGGTAATTTCTGGCACTTATTGTTCAGTTCTCTAATGCAATCCCTGCTGGCATCACCAAAAGTCATTTCTAACTTACATGTGAACTGCATAAAATGTCTTGATGTAATCTTGTTTTACTGCAGACAGGTATCCTCATTATTAAAACATTATTACTACCGCACTTGACTCCATATTCACTGACAGTTTCTCAGTAGAGAGGCCAAGAGCCAAACAGACCATAAAGAACAAAAGCTCCTCTCAACCGAAAGGATGATCCCTTTGTGGCAGTCTTTAGAGATACGGAAGGAACATCCCTCTGGAAAACTGGCAGAAAAATTTCATCACCAGCACTGTCAGTCCAGAAGGAATGCTAAAGTTTCCTAGTCAAAGGAGAAGGAAAACTGGAGGCAGCCGGGGTACCTGAGTTGTCCTTATCTCAGGGGGCTGGTGCAAGGAGCCAGGAGACAGAACCTGTTAATTATCAAAGCCCTGGGCGAGGCCAGCAGGAAGCTGGCAGTGCTTGTCAAGAGTGCAGCACAACAGCAAGGAAGTAAACAAGGTAAAGCTACCTCTGACTGCCTCCCTGGCAAGAAAGTGGTGGGGAGGGAATCCGTGTTTGCCACTGTAGCATTTGCATGCAACAAGAAAAAACATTGACAGCTACCAGAGAGAGAACTCCTTGCTCAGGCTGTTGAACAGTGACCAAACAAGTGTTGGTCTCCTGGATCTCCAGTTAACACAGCCTGAAATGTTTGGCCCTGCCACATGACTTCTCCCCATGTCCTCACTCTGTGACCACCCTGCCACCCAAGAGAGGGCATAAAACAGATACAGAAAAAAAACGCCCTTGTCAGATTACAAAGGAAACATTACCAAGCACTGAGTAGCGCAGAGATGAAGAATGATTTTGGAAAAGATAATTGAACATGTTGTAATTTGCTCTCTTCTGTGTTTCAATTTTTATCTGCTTGTAGCTCATTTTGCCAGTCATGCAAGCAAGTGCGAGAGGGAGGGAGATGCACATGGATGTGTGCGTGCAGGGTGAGCACACGTGCATGCAAAGAGATGAATAATCATCGTGAACCCACGGCCTGGGCTGCCCTGAGTGGGATCTTCAGCCAGTGGCTGAGCAACACTGAGCTCAGCTCAGGGGAGATGCATTGCAAGACAGCGGTTCAAGCTGGTGGAAGGAGAGTGTTCTGCCTTGAAACTTGCACTGATAAGGACCTTGGCTCCACTGGCATACCCTGAATGCAGCCCACTGGAGATGGTAACCAGGGCTGGGGTCCAGGGAAACCCCAGGCCAAGCAAAAGGAGTTTCTCTGCTCTGATGTAATCAAAGGCATAGGTCTCACAGCCTGTGAAGCAGGAACCTTTTTGAAGTGTTAACACCACTCTTATGCTAATGAATATTTATGCTGCTGACACTTTAAAGGCAAGGAAAAGAACAAACCCATGTTCACAGCCCTTTAACCAACACCAGTGTGTTACGCAAATCAATCAAGGTGAAGCCAGCAATCACTCACTCATTTACCTCTGCTGTCCACATTCCCTGCTGGGCTAATACTGAGTTATTCACAGCTGTCTTACATAGTGGGATTAAGATTGAGAATGGCATATTGGGGCCTCAAGTCACCCAGGATCGTGCCCTATTCTGAGTCATGTCCCTTTGACAAATTTGGCTCCCTGGTTCCCAGGAAACAGTCACAGCAGATCTCTGCTTTGAAAAGGGTAGACAGCTCCTTTTGACTTGAAAGAGATTTCACACACATAGTTTGCCTTCCCTGTTACAGGCCCATAGTCTTGACCTTGTCCTGTGCACAGGCACACGTGTGTACCAAACAGATGGAGAGAAAGAATTCCTGTGCTCCATACTCTGCTTTCCAGCCCCTTTCCCAGTGTTTAGGTTAATAGCATTGTGGCCCATGACAACTAATCAATTCACATTACAGTCTCCAGAAGATTACTGTATCTGGAGAGAAGCAGGAAGATCAGTAAAGGCACGTTCTTGAAAATACCCACTGGACTTACTGAGCCTGGCTGCACTTGGGAGCAAATCAGGTTTCACTTAACCACAGACCAGAGCACTTGTGATTTGCATGAGTAATTAGAACTGATTAATAGAATGACTTGCTTAATTAAGTTTATCTCAAAAGGTGCCCCTTGAAGACTCATGAATCTGAAAATCCAGAGGCAATTTCTCTTCAAAATCCTTTTTGGGTTGGAATGCTTTCAGCTTGGATCACTGGATGCGTGCATTTGCGTGTGTGTGTGTCTCTGGGCTCAGATCAATCAAAGCCATGGAATGGGTGGGTGCACAGGGGACTCTGGCCTGAAGACAAACTGGTGATTCCTCAGCAAAGTCAAAAGGAGCTCTCCTAACCCTGAGTGAAGAAATGTTGATAAATTTGCCAAAAGCCAATAAGCATTTCTGCCTGGAAATTTATGACAATTTATTGCTTAATTTATTGCTCAACCTTGCCTAATTTTGGTTGAGCACAAGTCCAGTTGCCTGACACACTGGCAGACCAATTTCAGGTGTTCTGCCTACACGACAGATTTAGACAATACTTTGTTGTAGGGGAACATGGCACCCCAGTGTGCTGGTAAATCTCCCATTTCCACAACCAGCAGAGGTACGAGCACAATGATGCAGTTTGGAGGAAATCCCAACACAGACAAGAAGATCAGTTTTCCTACAGTAGGTTAGAGACCATGAGACTTTTCCTGCTGAGAGCTTTTGGTTTTTTCTTTCATTTTTCCCATACTGAAAGCAACATCAAGATTTTATCTCATTCTAAGTCAGAACAAAGCCAAACAACTTTGACATTTTCCATGAAATAAAATTTTAACACACATCCAAACATTTGGTTTAGAGAATTGGAAACACTGCATTTAAATGAGACCAAGGTGTTTTTACTGTTTCTTGATTTGGAAATGATATAACAACACTGTGAATTAATACTGTGAGATCCAAAGGCACTTTCCAATGAAAAAAAAAATGTTAGTTGGAAACAAGTTTCCAGTGGAAAATGTCTCCCCTGCTGGAAGGTGAGATGGAACCAGTTGCTGGGGCTTGTGAACAGTTTTATGGGTGAGTGGAGGATCCAGCACTGGCATGCAGTCTCATAAACCAGAGTTCTGTAATGTGAGGGACTCAGTCCTCTCACAGATACACGAGAGCTTTATGGTCACTCCTCCCTGGAGTGGAAAAAGGGTGCTGGTGTTCACACAGCTCACTTTGTCAAGGATAATGGTGGGTGGGGGTCTCTTCCGTCAGAACCCAAAGAAAGTGCCCTCTGCACATACAGGAGGGGAGGCTGGGAGGGGAGAAGAGGAAAGTGCTGGTGGCAGAGCAGGGAGGCACATGTCCCTCACAGCAAGGTGGGCTGCAGAGCCCAGAATAATAAACCCTGCTGGATCTGGGCTGTCTCAGCATGACCAAGTGAGACACTGACCTGCCTCCCTTCTCAGGGGAGACTTGGCTCCTGCAAGGAAGATTGAGACAAGGCACTCCACTGCCTTGTCCAGAAAAGGCTATTTAATGAGAGTTTGAGGCTTTTTTCCTACATAAGGGTCGCAGGGCTAGGGATATGCCAAGTCCCCAGAACAGCCAGGCAGCAGTTAAATATACAGTGGCATCTGGAGAGGGGGAGGGTCATTTGTAGATGAATTAAAATGAAGTGCCAAGAAAAAAAAAAAAAAAAGGATGATGAAAAGGGAAAAAAGTCAACCAGATCAATCAAGGAAACAGGCATCTGGAAGAAGCAGGTATTGATCCAGCTGTTAAAGAAACCTTCTGAACCAGATTACCCAGCAGCCACAGACTCCCTGCTCCCCAAGACGCTTGCTGCAGTTAATCAAGGAAAGAGGTGACATGAGACAAAGGAATAAAACCCCATTTTTTTCAGGCTGAGGTTTTGTTCCTTTAGAAATCCTCAAGAGGATGAAACGGTTGGACCTAAAATGATATAGTCAGAACAGAACAGACAATACAAGATTTAAAGATTAATTATGTATCTGTGGAAATGTGTCAAAAAAGGGAAGCAAGATCTCTCTGCCTTTCGATCTTTACTCATCTCAAGATTTTTAGGGAGTAGGGAATTAGTAGGGGTATATTTTCATGCTGTCCTAGTACCATACTGTGAGCAGTCCTAGAAAAATGTCAAGGGATGTTGAATTTAATTTTTCCTCTATTCAGCCTAACACAGTTTCTTCTGCTTTTTGTTTAGCTTTGTTTTGTTTCTCTCTTTTCTTGCCTTTGACAGCTCCAGACTCTCAAGTACTCAGGTGTCACTGCCTTTTCTATTCCAGATTTATTCCATTTGGGTACAGCAATAAGATGCACCTGGTGTCAAGAAAACAGTAGACGATGATTTGGACTTCTCATTGTACTTTAAATGTCAAGCCTTGTACTTCTGAAGCAAATTCTTTGGGAAATCTAATTTGTGCATCCTGAGTGGATCCCTAACAGTTGTTAGTTCTTTAACTGTAAGGCCAAACCAAAGCTCCTGATTTCTAATATATGGTCAACTTTGTCACCAGATCCATCTTCATAGGAAAGGGTAATAAGATGAATTAATCAAGAAATGCCTTTACTCCAGTAAATGTAGAGCACATAAGAGCAATAGAAATGGGATAGTGCAACAGAAACCTACATGAAGAGACAGAGAAATACCCTGCAATCGAGCACCCATCAGAAATTTATATTAGAAAAACCCACATTATTCCCTGTTTAGGGATGTAATAAGGCCAAGAGCAAGGGATGGTGACTATTTAGTCAAAGATCTTCATAAATGGTACCCCAAAAACCTAATCTTGCTTCCAGTTCAAAGATATCCTGTGTAACCATGTTTGTTGCTGTCATGCTGTCAACAGGATCTGTTGATTTTCTGGTCAAGTTCATAGGAAGTACCACGAGACTGACTTCTAAAGGAGTGGGTGACAGAAGCAGCATATAGCAGTAACTTCCTAAGAAAATCAGCTTTGAAAAGCCTGAATGCAAGGATCAAGTGGTCAGAGTTCACACTCAAAACATGCCCATTTTAGTGTTCTTACCTGACGCTCTGAAGAATGGAAGAATGTGGGAATGAAAGTTCCAGGTGCCATGTAACTTCTGGAAAGTTAGGAATGCAGGCTTCATATGGCAAAGAATCAAACTATGTGTTTTCCCATTTCTCTAAAAATTTCCCACTTAAATGCAGTGGTCCCCCCTTCTATTGCTCTGCTTTTCTACTACAGTGCAAGAGATATTCCTTCTTAGGTCACTGTTGAGTGTTACAAGAAGAGAAAGGGTAAATAAGATATGAGTTTTTCCTGACTGAAACAATAAAGACAAAGAACAACAGACGGCAGATTGAAAAGGTTACCAAAAATACTTGGCACAGGACTCTTACAGCCTCTTGAGTTCTGGTTATGAATTATTCCCCCATGTGCAGAGCTTATCACAATCCTCAAAATCACCCTTCCTATAGTGATCTGAAAGGGATATGCCATCCCTTCCGTGTGCAGCACAAAAGCACAGATGGAACATTAGGCAGAACTGCTGTGAAAATATTCAGAATTACCTCAAATCCATCCACACCTTCCTTTTTGTCTTCCATCCCCACACCCAAGCCCACCTGTTCCTGTAGCACCTTCAGTTTTATACACTAATCAAGTGACTTGCAGAGCCCTGACATCTGTACCTGGCTCACTCCCTCCTAAGCCCATCACCTGTTATTAACACACAATCCATGTGCCTGACTTGAATCTGCACATGGAGACAAGGAAATAATAAGGTGCATTTGAGCTATGGCTTTAAAGAGATGATGGCAACTCTCCAACTGCATCCTGTATTTGCAGTGACTCCCATTTATCATGTGCACATTCCCTTGTACATGCCAAGGCCTAGGCATGCAGGAAAGCAATGCAAGAAGCAGCACCAAAACACAAGGATGCCAGGATGTGAAGCAAGCTTATGAACACCCCAGTTCTGCACACTGTATCTTGCAGCTACCCCAAAAAACATTTGTGTTACAGTGAACAGCACTGAGGAAAATTTCCTCTTCTAATATGGACAGACACATTCCCCCAGCCTCTTTTACAAAACAAGATTTTGATAACAACTATTTTGGGGTATGCTAATTTAATTCTCCATCCTCTGTTGGCACATGTACTCACACTGGAACTGACAGGGGATGCTGTCAGCCAGGCATGATGCAAGCTGGCAGAATTAGGCATAGGAATAGAGGACTCTAACAGAGGCAGGAGATGGATCTGCAGATCCAGGGAAAGCTCATCCTGGCTTCTAAACAGTGATCTGCTCAAGTCAATAACATGAGGCCTTCACAAGGTTTCCAGGTTTGCATGTACAAAGGATAAATGGGGAATCACAGGAAGTGATACAGGACAAAGCCAGCAGTGTTGAGTATGGAGAGCCCAGGGCTGGAAGAACACAAGGCATAAGGAGCTTTTCCAACACTAGAAAATATTTGACTGTGGAAAGCTTATTCTCCTTATTGACATAAACTCCTAGTGAACTATTTACTGCAACTAAAATAAATACATAGAAAACCAAAAAACAAATAAAATAAAAATTTCAGCAAACCCATTCCATAGTGTCATTTTAGAGCAAGTAAGTGATCTGAACGCTATTGCTTAATGCTCTTTAAACAGAAATTTAGGGAAAATATGATTAATATGCTTATGAAAATAAACATGTCCTGCAGGTGCAAATCTCTACTAACACTGTCAAAGACAATAGATTTCCTTTACTTATACCAGTGAAAAACTAAGGAATGTGCCCCATGATCTCTGCCAGAAAGGACTGCACTTAAAATCTCTAGAAAACTGAAAACAGAAAACCATAGCTAAGAAACTGCATGGACTGGAAGTGTAGGAAGAACTGGAGCTCAAGAGGAGAGGGCTGGGAGTGGAAGCTGTATTTCAGGAAACATATAAATGCAAGTTGAAGAGGAGAATAAAGTGGAAACTGCAAAGTGAGGGAAAACAGAAAGGTCAGAAAGGAATGTGGGAGACATCAAGTACTTGGTAAGTCAGACAGTAAAGAAGTGAGGGTCATGACAGGCAGAGACAGCCTGAAAAGATGGGCACCAACTACAGCAGATCACAAAAATTTGGACTGAGATGTCAGAGGAAAAGAGCACAGACCTTCAGTGAAGATAAGGTCAAATAAGTGACCAGTACAGGAAATGAAGGATTCATTGGAAAACTGAAGGTCAAATGAGGACATGAGGGAAAGAGGCTGAGTGACAGAGGGGAAGGATGAAGCTGGCAAGGATACGATGAAGCCTTGAAAGCACTGAGATCTAATAATGGCAGGACAGCGTGATACTGTCTTGGACATTCAGAAGAGGGGACACATGTTTCACAGTAACAGAGGAAATAAAAAAAAAATTAACAGTCTTTGTCTCCTCTGGGGTCTCCTGTTCCATCATTTCCATTTTAAATGACATAAAAATACTTCTAATAACCAGATAAACACTCAAAAATTAACAAACACTTCTTCCAGTTAATGTGTCTGAACAGTGTGAGCGTGCACACACACGCACATGCAAAA
Organism: Rhipidura dahli; assembly: GCA_013399225.1. Lineage (NCBI taxonomy): Eukaryota > Metazoa > Chordata > Aves > Passeriformes > Rhipiduridae > Rhipidura > Rhipidura dahli. Next base: position 355,306 of record VXAC01006424.1, on the reverse strand, counting down.
ATCACCCACAAAAGTTTCCCCCCGGGAGGTCGTTATTATGCAAAAATTACTCTAATTAGGTCATGAATATATTAGTCCGTATTCAGTGCCAACAACAGCAGGGAGAAAAAGAGAGAGAGAATTAGAAATGTGACATGCATACACTCCCAGTGTGGTTAGGGGGACTGGATTCCAAAATGCCATTAGGAGATAAAAAGGTCACCCTGTAGGGAGGTAATTGGTACAGCACTCGAGCAGCTGATTAAAGGGACCTTTGCTTTTGGGGGTGGGAGGAGGAGTAGGGGGGTTAATGTGGGATCTCCCCTGACAGAGTATATGATCTTGATCAAACATCTACTTTTAGGACAATCATGAAGAGAATGGAAAAGGCTGTCACACTTGACATCCTACTGAAGCAGATGCATTTGTTTAATAACACCTTCACTTGCACGCTTTAAGACAACATCAAAGGCACAGGGTATTTTCCCTCATGCAGGTTTCTCTCTGTTCAAACACACGAGCCTCCGTTTTCCTAACTCCCATCTCAGTTACTGCTCAGACACTGCCCACGATGCATTAATAAGAAGTAAATGCTTTTAATGAGTCAGTAATGGCTGGGGGAGCAGCGCAGGGGAAAGCTGCTGCTTCACTCTCTCCTCTTCACCAAACAATTACAGGCTCCCACAGACTGAAGTAACACAACTGGCTTGGAATGCAAGACAGAAGAGCAGAAGGGCTCAGAAACCCGGACACTTCCCACAGAGAAATACAAGGAAGCTAGCTTGGAAGGATCATAAACACATTTTAGAAGTTACATTAAATAAGATGCCATTTAAGATCTAGAAATTATTGGTGACACACGTAAAGACTCACTCTTGTGTTTGCAAAGACAGGCAGTCTCTCCCCAGGTTTGGGGACCATAGATCAGACATCCTGAATAGGTAGGGGAAAAAAGGAGAGGATGCAGGAGCACAGGCAGCGCTGCTCCCTCTAGAGAGGACAGCCAGAGCATGGAGAAGGATGCACTGATTTTCTAGTTGGCTTGGGAACCTGTTCAGTTTTCATAGCCTCTTCTGCCTCCCCAGATTGAAGCCCTCCTCCTCATAGCGTCCAACTGGGTCTTGCTCCAGTTTTGATGCTGGTGGCCACTGTCCTTTCCCCCTGCTCAGAAGGACAAGCAATTACAAGTTACACTGAGTGCACAAGCATTTCCAAACACCACCACCTAGGGAGGGGACTGAGCCACTGGTAGCAGAAACGGAGGAACACCTGGCACAGAACACCACTTGGATCAGCTCAGCATGGACCAACCTTCCCTACCAGCAATGCCTGGGCAAAATTTAGAAACAGATACAGTTTTGCCTGTGAAAAAGAGATTTTAAATCACACAGTACAGGCTTGAGCTTTAAGGTGCTACCTAAAGGTGCTATGCTTGAAATGTCACTGGTTAAGTCCTGCTTTTGATTTACAGCTGACTAAGGAGATAACTGTTGGACTGACTTTCTTCCTTCACAACCCAGCAAAAGCAGCATATACTGAAAATAGCCTCAGAATGAGCAGTTTTGGTCTATGATACCTAAAGAAGAATTTTTCAACTACACTTTGAGTACAGCTGGATAATATTCCCATCCAGTGAGAAATATTGACATTTCAACCTTCATTCTGGTCCCCCAGCAAAGTGGAAAGTTGAAATTAAACATGTATTGAACTGAGTCAAAATAAAACATTTGGCTCACTTCTGTAAAATTAAGTTTTATGATTTAGGTTTAACTGACAATAAAATGAAGTCTTTCATTTTGATTTCCCAAAAGAAAGTTTCAATTTTCTAAAGAACCTTTTCCCAGAAAATCATTCCCGTGGAACATTCACAACCACCTGTAATTTTCAATGATACGGAAAATAGCCACTGCAACTCCACGCAATATAGTACTGATCACTGGAGTCCACATAACCCTTAAAATGCATGCATTGTGACTAAAATACTAGTTAAAAAAAATAAAAAGAAACCCCCCTCATTCTCTAGACACTCCTGATATCTAGGACCAGAACTTAGCAGTTTAAACTACTGCTTTAAGACACTATAAACTTCTGAAAACAGAATGGGTCATCAAAAGCAAGAGATTTAAGATACAATGACCAGTCACTGTTAAAGCTTTAGTTTCTTCTTTAAAAGTAATCTTCCTTCATTTTCCCTTGTACAATTCGACAGTAAACAAATTCAGAGAGAGATTTGTCAGTGGACTATGAAGGGCCTTTTAATTTCTCTCAAAATCAATGCAGGCAAGTTGTTTGTAAATTTAAGCTGTTTTAAAAGAAAAAAAGGAAAGCAGGTGGCATGTATCTCTACAACACTGTAAGATTTTCATATACATTAATTACTATACATAATTTTAGATGCTTTTGTAACATATACCTATCATAGCACTATTTCCACTTTCCAAAATCTTATTTATATGTTGCCTTAGAAAATCCTTGAGAGAGAAAGAGCATTGCTATAACCCAATATAGGCATGAAGCACAGAAACAGAGTGACTTGTGTTATGGCCCCTCTGAAAGTCTGTGTCCAAGACAGCATTCGGGTCCCTTTTTTCTTTCTTTTCCTTGAGCATAGAAATTAGGAGAAAATTCATGCAAAAGGTATATTCCTATACCAGTTGGAACAGAGATGTCTCCCAGAGCTGCTACCTGTTCCTTTAACATCTCCACAGAGGCTTCAATCAACCTCCTCCTCTTGTATCCTGCAAGCCAGAAGCACTTTGTGGGAAATGGAGGATGTGCAGGGAGGCACAAAAGTTCTGATTATGGATACATATAGGTGTTAAAGAGATGCTGACAGTGCTTCAGAGCTGAGGGACAGGCAAAAGGACAAAGTTGTCCATATCAAAGAAGAAATGACATTGGCTGCTTTCCATGTGCTTACTTGGTTACTGGCCTGTTGACCTCTGAAGGATCTAGGGTGGAGGGCAGGGGAAATTCTCTTAGAAGACAGGGTTTGTTTATATACAAATTCAGACACTATTAATTTTTATTCCAAATTGGCTTTGTAGCAAATGTTTAAAGCAGCAATTGTCAAAATGTTTGGCAACTTGCTTTTCTAACTGAGAAGCTGGCCACACCATCCATCAGTAGCAACCACTTCTGTTTGAACAAGAATCTGAACCTACAGCACCCTGCTGTACCTGTACCACGAGCTGTATGCAGAGCACAGGAGCAATAGAAAGGGGAGAGTCCTCTGTGTCTCCCTGATGAGAGAAACAAAACTATCTGAAGGGAAAGTGCTGCTTACATGGGGCCTGGTGCCTCATGTCCCAAAGGGCACTCAGCAAGTTGCAGTATCTGCTCTGCGTAGGGGTGAACCAAGTCCTGGGCACAGGGCAAGCACTGAGAGCATCATCTCTAAAACCAGTCAGCACAAAGGACAGGCAGGCCTGGAAACTGCTCAGGCATCCAGGTGGTGCAGTTCCTGCAGTGTTCCAATGCAGCAGCTGGGCAGCAGTGTATTGCAGAGCACTGGTTTCTCCAAGTCTTTACAAAAACAGTACAAATAATGACTCCTCTGCCAGAGCCCTGGGGCAGCATGAAGAACCCCTTTGTTTCTTTCCTAAACAGTTATTTCTTAATTAAGACAGGCCTGTGTACCACCTGACTGTGCTGGGACCACTACCTTGTGCTGCCTTGTCTGTCTGTCTGCTCTGCCAGCTGTTATTTCCTGACTTAGGCTGGATAGATGGCTCTGAGGCAGTGAAGAGTTGTTGTTCTGTCCTGTCCATCTAAGCTTCTGTGAGCACTAAATATTGACAGCTTTTGAAAGCACACGTGCAAGGCAGCATTTGTTCTCTATTAACAGTGTTGTTAGAACACTGCCTGTGCTGTGCTATTCCCCACCACCCGGGATTTCATATTTCTGACATGTAATTTACATAATTAAAGTATACAAAGAACATAGATTCTGCAACTGTATTGAATACCCCATGAGCTGATATTTTGGACTGAAATAATGGAAATATGGAGGCTTTCTACAAAGACCTAATAGGTATATTCCATGCTAATTCCAAGCTAATGACTGAAAGAGCTGCCCCCTTCCCAGAAGTGAAACTCTGAATTGATGTGACTCCTATTTTGTTCCATCAGTGACTTCAGAGTATGCAGTGCTAGCATGTTTCTACTGCTCATCTGCAGCTACAGAGGCTTTTGCAACTTGCCTGCATGGGTGCTACACTTGATACTTGCCTCCATCTCTCTGAGACAGAGGTGCCACATAACTTGTGGGATATAGCCCACCTGTGCCAAAACCCATAACCTGGGTGAAACAGCTACAAAGCAGCATGCTTGTACAGCTCTTTCAGAATGCACACCGTTCTGAACAGCTTTCCAGAATCTGAAAACAAAACACGACCTCAGAAGAGTATTAAATAATAAATGACTAGAGAAGGGGAAAGACTAAGTGGCACAGGCGGGAAAGAATCAGAGGGATAATCTGAGATAAGACCTGAAATGAGAGTCTAAGTTGACAAGTGGGGAAAGTATAAAATACCGACTCTAGATAAGATCAGGAGTGGATTTACAGTGGGCAGAGAGCTAAAGGACCAAACTCTCTCGTACTACACTGGCCAGCACTGCAGAAGTGTAGTACAGCCTCCCACATGAGGGCTGCCACTCCCCTGTGTGTTTTCTGAAAAGCAACGAGCTCTGGATTAAGCAGTGAGTGGCATTTCACTAGCACTGGTCTCAAAACTCTGTATTTTATGCACTTGTGGACTTAAAAGCTACACATACAGAAAAAATACATTAGAAAACCAAAAGAAATGACAAAGATTTTCTCCAACAACTTCCAGCTCTTTGCTTATATCTGACATTCCCTTAGTGCTCCCTTTATGCGCTTAATGAAATCATATTTCACCACAAAAGTCAAAACCAATATAGATCATGATTGTACTTCTTCAAGAACTGGGCTCCAACATCGTAAGCAGTGTTAGAGAAAACCTTGGAGTGAAATGTAATTTACAACTTACTAATCTAATTCTGAAAATATATAAACAAAAACTTCCCATTGGGCTCATGAGTTGCATCTCTGCTGTTGACTTCGTCCAGCCTATATACCCAGAAGTTAACAGGAACTCCAAAATCTGATTAAGTTATGCCCTCAGGACGCTGTATCTCCAAAGTCCTTCTTTCACTACATGGATGCACACTTAGCCTATTTCCTCCATTAAGGACACTTAATAGCATTCTCACCCCAGATGTGAAATGAAGAAAAAAGTCCCCCCAGCAATGCCCTGAGAGCACATCCATCTTGTATAAACAGCAGGGGTTAGAATACTTTTGAGGAGCAGGGTCACAGCGCACATCCACGTTCCTACACTGGATCCATTTACCATATGGTTTCCTCTGTTTTGCAAGTGGGGCTCAATACATTTCACAACCATAATAACTAAACATTTTCAGAAAGTATCGCATATGCTATTTCTAGCAAAAATTGATTTGGCATGTGCAAACACCTGTTTGGCTGCAGCATCCTCACATAAGTTTTCAAAGGGAACCAGTGCTTTTTTTTTCTGCAAATATACGTCTCTCTTGCTCAAGGACAAATTTTTCCTGTGCTGCCAACCTGGTCTCTTTTAGTGCACTGACCTCTCTTTCTGACACTTTGGTAGTTTCCTCAGTATCACTGTTCATTTGAGGAACACTAGAAAATATCTCTGACCTCTCTCAGAGTTTCCAATCCCTAAATGACCTTCGTGTATCATTTTAATCATATTTCCCTGTAACACGTTTCAGACCATCATCCTGGTGCCCTTAAACAAAATCCTTTGCTGTATTGAGAACTTCTTAATCCTAAAAGGGACTGGGGCACATAAACTTCTGGCCAATAGCTTCACTGATTTTCAGAAAGGTCTATTCCTTAATTATATTATCAGGAAAACTCCATATTTTCTTGATTTTTGAAAGGTTGTTGAGATTTTTCTTTAATCCGATTGACATATCCTTGGTTGGTTGTATGCTTTCCTATAAATCTTCCTTACAAATGCTCAAGAGCCTAACTGCAGCCACCAGACCTCTTCCTCTACTGTTCAGTTTGCAAGTCATACAATTGCAGTTGGTCAGAAAAAATAATCCCTCTACGCCTGGCAGGCGTCTGCCCGATGCTTCCTGGAAACCACAATGAATTGCTTGCAGTCAGTTTCAGCTAATACAGGCCTCCAACAAACACATGCTGGGAATTTTTCATCACCATGAGCTAAGCTAGGACATCCTTCTCAACTTGTAAATACTGAGATTCAGCTTTTTGCTGCAGCTATGATACATAGCTCACTGGCCTTCAGGTTTGAGGACATTATATAGATAAATGCTCTGATGCCTGCTGTGGTAGCTTCATGTTTAACATTAACTACTATCTGTCTGTTAAGACCTTGGTCCTTAGCTGCTATTTATTTCTCCAACTCTTCATGAGAACGTCCATCCTATCCCTCCTGGGCATCGCTGGAGGAATCTGATCTCAGGTTGTTGATCAGGACAGCCACACAAAGCCATCTGCTTACCAACCTGCACGTTCCCTCCATTTGTTAGGGCAGGCATATCACTGACAGCTAGAATCTTATTCAGATCTGTCTGTACAATTTCCCAGTTACTGTCTACCCCATGGAATTTACATACTCCCTCGCTGTGGCAGGCCTCCTTATTAGCTTCTCCAGCATCATCCCAAAATACAGTTTTCTCAGTGGATGCCAAACACAACACAAATTGGTGCTATTTTTTTTTTTTCAAAGTGCCAAGGTGATGGTTGACGGCAAGAGCACAAGCCAGAATTTTGCTGATGCCTTAATTATAGACAGATATTTGGAATGAGCCAATAACTCTTGTAAGGCAAGAGAAATTTTTGCTCTTTGCATATTGCTTTAATTGTGTGGACCTTAAACACAGGTGTAGGGAACCATCTGCCTCTATCAATTCTTTCAGTTCCTGCGTGACTCCCAGAGCGTACTCAGCTCCCTCTTTATATCTGTACTCTAAGGGAAAAGAAATTCTTCTCAAAGGAGAGGCAAAAGCTACATGCCTTTGCCAACCTCATTGATGGGGGCCTTCTACAATTCCAGAGGGACATCCATAAGCTTATCTTTATTTAATTTCCCTCCACTATATCTATCATCTTGATGCAACCAATAGCCTGACAAAGCATCACTCAGCAATGATAAGCTTTCTTCTATCACTATGAGAAATTGTATCCTTTCCTCACTGCTATTTACCCAACAAGGTTTGGCAGCCCTATATTATAAGTGTGTATTATCAGTGCACTAATTTCTTCTTTCTTCTTGTGTGTCTCAACTCAGTATGGAGCCCACGTAGTCAAAAAAAAGGTGTGGAATAGTTTTGTAGAGAAAAAATTATGCCATGGAAACAAAATAGAGTTCAGAGCTTGACAGTAGGAAATGAGAGGGACATAACATCAAATGCATCATTTATATCTCCCAAATTATCCAGAACAAGTGCAGTGATTACAAGATTTTCTAAAGAACTCTTAATTTATAAGCTGATTGCATAAGATTGGCAAAATTTTGGTTTTTGAGGTGTTGAGAACACAGTCAAATCATTAGCTGAGCGTGTCTTTTCCCATATTGTAGGGTTTGTGCTTTGTTGAGCCAAATATGCTGCTGACCACTTTCTGAGAGGGTCAAGCAACTTGCCTTTGGAAATGGGACCTTTAATGGAAGCCTTGAAAACCAAAGAACCTGCATCCTGAAGCCATTGCTTAACCTGCTGCCATAATTATTCATTAATACTCAACTGACACAGTGAGGAGGGGAAAATGGAACAGGGCAGTGAGAGTTTTCTCTCTCCTGAGGTGTCATTCTAGCAGCAAAGCCCATTATAGAGTGATTACAAACCCACTTCTCATTGTCATACAAACAAGTAAAAACCCATTATTCTTTTGCATGTCAAGGTTTAAGTCACATTGACAACTAGAATTTATTCTCAAATTTTTCAATACTTTAATCTCTTTTGGAGTAAAAAAAGTAAGAACAGCTTTTTTTTTTTTTTTTCCCAAAATTTTGTGAAGTGTCTGATGTTTCTTTGTGTCCCTCTGTCAACCCAATGAAATCACATTATATCACAAAATCCAAAACTTAAGTCGATTTTACTGACTATCCTCCAGGCAGCTTCACTGTTCATTTTTAATCCATGTAGAGTGCTTAAATACCACAGCGATAAGTGTTTTATACAGGCATATAGATAGATTTTGACATTGGATCATGAAACAGGCAGTCTTCAAGGGCAGCAATTGTAGATTTTTCTAAGAAATTGCCATCATTCAGGAAACAAGACATGATTGTCCATCATTGTAGCTGATAGAGAAAATAAAAACTTGTGGAATAAATACATTCTGTGACAGCACCTGTCATTGGTGAATTCTTTTGCCCACCACATCAAAGATAGTGAATGATTTATGGAAGACAGTGGATTTCTGCTGACAGTTTTCCATGATTTCTGAGCTGCTAATAGAGTACAGATACTGTTTTTCACTTCTCTCTAGCCTGACCAACACTTTATTTAGTATTGATATTTAATTTGTTCCTTTATTAGCAATCTGGTGACCCTTCAATCCCACTTACTAAAAATTTAACAAATTATGTCTTATTAATGGAAGAGGAAAAAGTAAATGTGAAATAAACTGGGAAATTCTATAATCAAAAACTTTTTTTTTTTTTATTTTAGAGCTAGTTAAAGTTGCTAAGAGATGTAAGTACCTCCTGTTCCCTTTGTTTACAACCAGCAAGAAGACTTGAAGTAAACAATTTAAGGTGCCATAAATTTTATACTATGCACAGTATAAGCTCTGCATTATGCCAAGGAAAAAGAAATACATATTTAATCTCTGCAGAGACAATTTAGCCACTGCTCACAACAAGTGCTCTAGTGCCATGTCAAAAATAAAACTAGAGACAGCCAAATCAATTCTTAGACTTTCTTGAAAAAGAAAGAAGGAAAGAAAGAAGAAAAGACAGTATGGAAATACTAAATGCCATGTTAGTTTTTCCTGCAGCTCATGCTTCTTGGACCTCATGAGACCTAGAACCTGCACTTTAATTTCTAGCAAGTGTATTTCTAACCCTTCTATTTTTCAAAAGAAAAAGTGAACAATGTGCAGGCCAACACAGTGAAGTTCTTCTGACCATCTGTTCTTCAATTTCCAAAAATAACAAACATCTCTAATCTGAAAGTTGTGGTAACTACCAAAGTTAAGTATGATGATTTAAATGCCCTCTCTACCACCTATTTCACTGTTGGGTTACTTTAGTGGTGTCAGCATCTTTGTAGTCCCAGACTATCAGTTCAGAAATTGCACTGCAAAATAAACAACATTAGGAAAGGTGCTGCCCATAATACATTAATTTTATATCTAATTCATTAAAATTCCATTTAAATGAAGCTGAAGCATAGTTTCCTCTCTGTCAAAACAGATTTTCACAGCACGAATGGAGCGGGACTGAGTCCTAGACAACCCGCAATAGCTGTACAGAAACACCATTATTTCTGCTTTGGAAGGCTCATTTTTCCAGAATAGCAGGCCTTTTGTTTGATGGCCATTTTATATGTTGGCAACTTCAGCTTAAAAGGGTTTTGATTTTGTTTTTCTTTATATCAAAGTGAACAAATTCAACAGACAGAATGACAGAAATGATTGTTGGAAGGGAACCCTGGCAATCACTTAGCCTAATCTCCCACTCAAAACTAGATCAAGTCAGCTGTGGGTTTGTCTAGCCAAGTCTTAAAAATCTCCAAGGATGGAGATGTTGCAACAATCTGTGTACCTTCTATTATGGAATGTTTCTCTCCCAGGGATTAAGTTTTACTTAACATTTCACCTGAATGCTGCACCTTGTATCTGCTGTGCCTTTGTTGTGGTTCAACCCCACAAGCAACTAAGGACCACACAGCCCCTTGTCACTTCCTCCTTGCAGTGGGGAGGAGAATCAGAAAGAAAAGATAAACCTCATGAAGTTGAATAAGAACCATTTAATAATTGAAACACAACAAAATAAAATATTAAAACAAAAATCAAAAAATGCAATGACAATAAGCAGGGGGGCAAGCAGGGGATTGAAGGAGAGAGAGAGAGAGAAAGAGAAATATTAACCCCAAGAGAAACAAGTGAAACACAATCCATCAGCTCACCACCCACTGCCCAACATCCAGCCTGTCCCCTCCCAGACAACTCTCCCCTGTTCTCACACTGAGCATGATGATCCCTGGTATGGAACACCCCTTTGGCCAGTTTGGGTCACCTGTGCTGGCTGTGTCACCTCTCAGGTTCCCACACGCCTGCTCAGTGGCAAGAGCATGGAAAGCTGACAACTCCCTGATTTGGAGGAAGCAATACTCAGCAATAACTAAAACATCAGTGTGTTACTGATGCTATTCTCATGTGAAATCCAAAGCACAGCACTATACCAGCTACTAGGAAGAAAATTAACCCTATCCCAGCCAAAACCAGGACATCCTTGCTTTATCACTTGCCATTCCTGGGAACAGCCTGGCTCTTTTACTTTTGCCACTCAGCAAGCAATTAATGGTTACTTTTTCCTCTGTCTACTTCCTCTTTCCACCAGACTAAATCAACAGAGTTCCCTCAACTTCTCCTCATCATCCATGCCTTCTGGGTTCCTGAATATCTTAGAGGCCATCCACTGAACCCCCCTAGTTTCTCAACACTCCTGTAGAATTAGGAAGTCTACACTGGATATAATAGCCTCATGTAGGCTCAGCATGACTGCACGGGGAAAATAAGAGCATCCCTTGGTCTGTTAATGGCACTTCTCATCCTGGGCTACAGGAAGAAGATTGTCTTATTCTGCTGTCTCATACTCAGCTGTGCGTTTAGTACCTTAGCGCCCAGGTCCTTCCCTGATGGGCTGCTACTCTAAGAGATGGTTCCTGACCTGCACTGACTGTGGATTATTCTACCACAGGTGCAGAATTTTCCTTGCTGAACTTCATGGCATCACTGTAAGCACAGTTCTCAAGTTTCTCAGAGAAACTGAGTCTCTCAAGGGAACTTCTCCCATCTCGAAAGCACACATTCATGTGACCGCTGCCCTTCCAGTCAAAACTAGAAAATCCCTTCTTGCTCATTAGGAACCCAAACATTAGAGCAGTACAAGGTGGAAGACAGATGAGACTGCTGGAGAAGGAATCACTAACAAATAAAAAAAGGCAAGTTTAGACAAGCACAGCTCTAGATGGACTCTCCTCATAAGAGGTGAAGCAACTGGGAGCAGAGCATTAAGAGCAATGCTTCCCTCCTCACTTGAACCACAGCATTTCCATGCTACAAAGGGTAGCTGGTGGAGGAGATGGAGCTAGCTGATGTCACCTCAGTCTCCTGGGTTGAACGTGGTGTTACATGACATCTGAACCCCTCTGCTCTTTCTATCAGCTCCTTTATCAGAAAGGGCTGCTGCTTAGAAGACAAAATATATTTACAAATTAATTAACTTTGGCCAGGGACTGAAGAATTAGATTTCCACTAAGAGGGATTCTGTCTGAGTGATGGATACACAGAACACTGGAGGAATAAAATACTAGCCCTTCTTGCCTCCCAAAACCTGAATGCTCAGCAATCACACCACCTTTCCCTTCATCAGTCTTTTTTTTTTCCTACACTGTCAACCCTTCTTTTCTCAAAGCCAGTGGAATTTGTTTTAGTAGATGAAGGTACATGTGTACTGAAAACAGTATTTGATCTCTGAAAACAGCTCCTCAACTCATTAAACAGAGGCCCATTACAGAGAGAGCTGTAAAAAGCAAAGCAGAGTTGGTGGGGAGGATATGGGATTAGCTGAGAATAAGACTGAAAAAACCAGTTCGTGATTTCAGGACCTGAAGCAGGGACAAACCTGCACAGAAGTGTTCAAGGCACAAGCTGTATATTATGTGGGTTGGAAGTTTCATTTTGTTCTTTCTCATGTAAAACACAAGCTGTTTGTCAGAGGGACTGTATTTGCCCAGCTAGGGAGGTGTTAGAGAATACAGGCTTGCACAAAACAGTGTGGGAAGAACAGGTGACTGTTCTGATGGTGTTAACAAATCTGAAAATAAATTATAGGTGTGATACAGTGCTCACAGAGCCAGGGCTACCATTTAACCCTGGAAACAAACAGTGCTGTACAGTTCAGACAGTCTCAGCAGAATGGTAGAAGGGGGCTTGTAACCCATTTCTTAGTCACTCGTGCAATAAACCTTCAGGTGGCAAACAGTGCAAAACCAGGCCTTCATCATACTGCTTCTTTTTCATACCCCCTCTCTGGAGTGGGAAGCCTTAATGAGCTTAATTCTGCTTTGCAACTTGTTAAAGCGGCAACACAGAGGCCCAGACAATTTAAGTTAGCAGAAATTCATTTAAAGCAGGCCTTACAGATTAGTGACACTTCAAGGATATAACAGATTACAAATAAAATAAGCTTTACTTGCCTCGAAGACCAAAATAAAATAAAGAAAAATCTGAAGTAGTTAATCAGAGAGTGTTCATTATTTAGTGGAAAAAAATTAAACTTAAAAATCATCAAATGTTTTTCCAACAGAAAATCTGATGTTTGTAAAGGTCTGTTAATATCAGCTACAGAACTAATTAATTTTGAGACATTTTTGCAAGAATTGTGGTTGTTTGCCATAATATCCTTACCAGAATTAAATATCATTAAATAGGTTTTTCCCTCTGTGAAATCTCCTCAAGATCTGAACTGCCAACAAACATTTTTCTTTATTTCCTGTTCTATATTGTCTGTTGAAACCAAGATGTGTTATGAGATAGCTGCTGTGTTCTACTTGAGAGCTACGTAATGAAGCTTCTTTTATCTAATATCTATACTTTCTTATTTAGTGGAAGATATTTATGTGTTATTCTTTGTACATTTAGTAAGGTCATTAAAGCAGCAGTTGGGTAGACAGCAATTGACAAATAGTAATGCTACATTGGAAGTGGGGTGGACAGAGAAATATTCAATATTCTGCAAACTGTAATGAGTGAAGCAGCACAATACTGTGCAGTACAGGGTAAGGCTGCCCTCAGAGATCCAGAGCTGATTATATTTTGGAGATTCTGTCCCTGGAAGAAACAGATAAAGAGATGAACTTCATCAAAAGGAGTCACAGTTGGCCTCCCATTGTCCATCCTTGCTCTCTTCTGGCAACAAGCACTTGAGGGGAAAGTGTGAGTGCAACAGTGCCACTGCTCTTCAGCAGCCTTTGGAAATTTAAATAACTGTGAAATTTTGCATTGCAGGCCACCAGATGTGCTCCTGGGGCCAGCAGATGTTATCCTGGGGTGAGACCCCTTTATCCGGGATGGGCAGTAAATGACACAAGCTCCAGCTAGAGCTTATTCCCAGGCATCTGACAAGCACATACACACACACAGTCTTTTTCTTCCTGACAATTGAAAACAGGATGCATTAGCACTGAAGTCCAGCACAGGAAGAAAAGGCATGGAAAGAACAGACATTTTCTGCTGGTCCTGTTGCTAGGACAGTAAAAACCATGATGCTTTAAGTCCTTGCACAGGCAAATCTTCAGCAGCTTCCAAACATTTTTTAATACACTTTAGGAACCATATTTACCTAACATGAAGCTGCTAGACTCTGTACTTTATCAACAATACTGCTGGCATGACTGAATTGATTTTATTGTTTTTAGGAATATTCTCCTACATCTCTCCAGAGTAGCAGAGGCCATGCAGTAAGATTAACAGAAATGAGCCTCTTGACCTGAAGAGTGGTACAAATGTACACAGAAACATGAGATCCAGTGCTAGGTCAGTGACAGAAGCACAAAAAAAAAAAAAAAAAAAAAAAAAAAAAAAAAAAAAAAAAAAGAAAAAAGAAAAAAAGAAGAGACTTAGGAATTCAGCAGGCCTTTTGTAAAGACTGGTAAGGTAGCTAGTGTGTCAGTGGATGTGTTAAGAAGCAAAGGAAACACAGTTATACTTTCTAGAGTAATGCCAGGCAATAACAATTTCCATGGTGACAGACTAAGCCATCACTTGCAGAGGTTTTTTGAGGCAGGAGGGGAGGGAGAGGTGATAGTCTGATAAGCTGTCAATAGTAGCTCATTATGTATTTTTGACCATCAGCCCCTCGGAGGGAGGGAAAAGCAGCCACCCAGCCAGGGCAGGTATATAATCTGATTGATGCTTCACATAAGTGGCTTTCAAAAACTTGACTGAGCATGAAATCTCATCATTAAAGTTTATGTCCTGAGTGAGTGGGGAGAAGAGAAAAAGAAGGAAAGAGACCAAACCAAAGGGAACTGAAGCTGACAGAACAATGGCAAATTTACAGCTAAACATCTACTTAAGCATGATTTCCAAAGCTAATCACCCAACATCAAAACAGGCTTCTGCCTCTGAAGGAAGTTAAAAATGAGGCTCACCCTCTCTCCCTGTGCACACATATAAAAGAAACCAAGAGCAGTAAAATCAAAACCCATGGGATCCCTGGAATGCGAGTATCCGCTCTATTTTACCAAAGAGTGTCAAAGCACTGTAGAATTATCAGGCATAAATAATCTAGGCTATCTGTATCCATTTATTTCATGTTTAACCCTCTGCTTTTCTCTGGTTATTCAGAAAAAAAAAGAAACTGAGCAGTATATTGAACTCCACAATTTCTTTCTTTCTATCTGCTTAATATGAAATGGGTCAGAGCAGCGAGGGATCAGAGACATGACAACACTACATCTGTAAGATCCTTCCTGGCAGAAACAGGAGCTGTTAAAGCTTCAGGAGTAAAAAGGCCTATCAAGATCACAAAATATTCTTACGTAGCCAAGTCTCAAAGAACTGGGGAAGCGTAGAATATTTCAGCAATATTCATTCTGATTTGAAAACACATTGGTCTGCCTTGCTTTACTCCCCCTTTTGTGTTCTTTTTGTGCAATTATTCTAGCTAATGAGTTTACTGGCAGAAGTGTTCACAGAAACAGCAAATTTTAGTGGCCATTAGAGATTATTTGTGAAGAAATTTTTAATCATAAGCATTCACTGCGTAAATGTGCTTCAAAGGACTAGGCTCATCCCATCAGGGACTAGCACTGCCCTAGGTAACCAATATGTGCAATCACAGCTAATCAGTCAGCTCTAATTTCAAATATTCTCAGTAAGCAGATCATGGACAAGCTGCAACATAAAAAAATATTCATAGAAATTATTTGACAAATGATTGCCAATAGTGAATAATTCAGGAACATCCCACATTGTTCATAAACAATTCCCAGAGAGAAAGAAGGGTGAAGACTGTTTTATAAGTTCATGATGGATTTTTCCACAAGGGCTGAACAAAACACTCTGGTGAATAACTCAGCCTCTCATCTTTCCTTCTGCAACATGAACGTTTGAATGGCCACATTTTAGGAGGAGGCACTGGTTTTTGGATGCTCTTTTTTGACTAGACAAGTAAATGAGGATCTGTGAAGGACACCAGGTAGAAATAAAGGCATTGGGATCTGTGCAAACAGTCTGTGACACCATGCAACTCCTCAGTGATGCAGAGTCATTTCTACTGATGTTTGGCTTTAGCAACTAGTTTGACAGAGACTGGAAAGATTATTCTACCTGCTTACTTGCTTACTTCTACCCCTGTGTTACCTATCCTTCCACAAGAGCAAAAAAATATTTAGTTGCCCCACTCACCAGTAGTAAAAATTCACTGCTAAAAAGAAACTCTGCTGCTAGCCCTCCTGAACAGTACAGCAATATTATGGTTTACTTTTTATTTATAAACAAGTGAAAAATACAGGGAAGCAGACTATGTATTGAGATGGGATTTTAAGTCCTCGACTATTTGTCAATAATGCTATACCAAATAAATTAAGGGTGACAAAAACTGTCATTTGTTTATTGTTAAGTTGTTTTATTGCAAATGTATCACCCTTAGCATCTCACCACAACTGCATCCAACTCCCTGAGTGTCACCTGTCCAGTAGTGGCGTCTGCACCAGAAGATTTGACTGAACAAAACTCATGAACACAGCACTGAGAAAAGTATAAAGTTCAAGAAATAGGACATTAGAATACAGAAGAAAAAACAAAAAAAAAAGAAAGAAGAAAAACGGGGAGAGAAGAAGAAAAAAAACCCCACAAAAATTAGTTGTTTAGTCTAGAAAAACCTGAGGTATGACACAATAAGAGTTTCTCATTATGCAAAATGCAGTGAAGACAACTGTGATCAATTGTTCTCCATGTCTGTTGAGGATAGAACAGGACGTAATTAATATAATTTGCAACTGAACAGAATAAGATTAGATGTTCAAAAGAAATTTCTATCTGTAAGAGGAAGAACTAGAAATTCACTACCTCAGGTACTTAAGGAACCTCTCTATCAGATGGGTTTTCTTAAAAGAACACATTTGACAAAGATCTGTCAGAATGGCAAAAGCAACTCGGTCGTCCCCTAAGCTGCAGGATGGACTAGAGAGCTTTTCAAGAGCCAAATACTCTCATGATCTCTTAAAGCTCTGAGCTCATGAAAATCTCGACCTGCCTTACAGGAGACCCCCTGAAGTACCGAAAACTACACCTCCCCACGAGCACAAGGAGGGCTCCACAGTGTGCAGACAGGTTGGTATTGTCACGACCCAAAGCACAATGTTCTAGTCCCCCTCTCCAAACCACTTCTGTCTGCTTTGTGTCACTGTGAGAGTACAGTTTTCAGATGTAATGCAAGGGCTTACCTTGATACCTCAAAACCTGCCTGCCACAGAATTTGAGGATGAATTAGTGTAAATTTTGCATGACTGGAAATAAAAGGATGTTTTATAGAAGCACCTATTCTGACCCCTTGCTCACCAAATCAATGAACAGAAGTACTGTAGATCCCAGGAAGAAATAAGATTAAACTTAGAGGATGAAAGATTGCAAATCACATGTACCTGTGCAAACTTTTTTGGCACAGGTTTAGCTGCTGACACACACAAGAGACTACATGCATCTGAAGCTACCATCCGGGGTCTTTCCATGCCTGTCTTCAGGGGACTGCTCCTCTGCAGAGCCACTCACCAACACGCTGGTTTCTTGTGAAGATTTTTCTCCAGACTTTTAAAAACCCTCCTTACCTCTCTCGCTGAACACAGAGCATCTCAGTCTGCCAAGGTAAGGTCATCTGCTGCTTTTCTAACAATTACAACACTGCTTTTAAATATTTTCCTTTTTGCAAGTCTGACTAACCCAATGCTCTCAAGTCTAGAAGATCTACCAGAGCTGCAAGCTCTCAGGTTTTGGCCCTCCCATGCTCTGCTATTTTTGAACCCACTTGCAGACCCATGAAGAAAAGCACTGTGTCTACCTGAACATCCTCTGCTCCTCCAAGACACAGTCAACTTTTTTTTAATATTCTAGGCAATACAACCCATGAGGAGTTACTCCTGTTTGCAACCTTTCTTCATTTTGCTCATAGCTGAACCTCTTCTTAGTTGTTATTTATGCACATTTATATGGTTAGTGTTTCAGATTTTGGGGATGACAGCTCTAAGTCCATGGGGTTTGTTACGGTAAAATAAAGCACAATCAACAAAGACATTACATTAAAATGTCTATATTGAACAAAAGAGGAAGTGGGTTTCCAGGCCTGGAATTCTATGTTATGCTGTAATCCTATATATATTATAAATATATAATAGATAGNTTTTATATATAAAACATATATAAAGTATAATTCCTTCTTACAACCATTGATTCCTTTAGTTCTTGCTCATAATATTTTAAATGCAAGCAAAGAGGTGTCATCACTTTGCCTTTCATAGGATGTTCCCTGAAATTTTCCAGCCTCACATGCCAAGTCCTGGCTTACAAAGAATGTTAAGAGCAGTATGTCCCAGCCTGTGAGGACTTGCAGATGAGCACTATACTTCTGATCAGCTCAGTTTTGCCTTGGGTCAGGGGTGTTCTGTCTACATGTGAAAGAGTTGCTCTTGCTGAATTCCCACTGATGAGAGCCTCTGCCTTGTTTCCCCGCAGGTCAGATGTTGTTTCTGTAAAACTGGAAGTAGGCACTCACAAGCAGGCACTTGTTTTTTCTCTGCCCCCCCGTTGTACCTTCTGCCACCCCACTAGCAGTTCCAAGTGGTGCATCAATCAAAAAAATCCATAGGAGGCAAGTGGGAAGAAATAAGGCTGAAGAGATAGATCACCTCCACAAATCCAATTACTGTTCCTCAGGCTTTTAACTTTAGTTTTTAATTTTCAGACCTAGTTCAAGACAGTTAGTTTTTATTTATCATATAAGCAAGAAGCTCATTAGAACAATTCTACCATTCCCAGTCACTTGGATATATTGCAGCTGACTATATGAGAATAAAGAGTCCTGTTCTTAATAGGGCCAAGGATTTCACCCTGGCATTTTTACTTGTATTTGTTGAAACCAATACTGTACTGTACAGTATGAAATCACTGTAAAATCCAAGCCTGGATACCATGACCTTGTCTTCTCTGTCTCCCACCTGCATAAATAACAAGTTAAATTGAACTAGTGGCAATTTTCTTGTAAAAGTTGACAGTGCTACAGACCAACCTTCAGAGTGTTTCCAGGTCTAATGGGTAAAATGTTATTCTCCCTGCAATAATTATGGGTTCTACAGTACTCTGAGGAAAATTGCTGTGGACAACCCATAAGCACTTCAATGATGTGATCACTTGATGACTGGTGCAGTGACTTTTGGGTGAAAAGGGTCAATGACACAATAGTTATGGAACAGCTGATAAAATTTGCATGATTTTCTAGCAATCTCCTACACTACTGTGATGTTACAGGAAACTGGAAGGAAATAACATTCCTAAAATAACTTTCATAAACTAATTAATTGTGTTGCAGAGCTAAAAGCCAGAAGCAGTCCTTCCCTGTGGCTGTGTTACTGTCCAAGTCCACAGACAAGCTGGCGTGTGGGGGAGAGACAGGAGGAAGGAGATAATGATTTATATGAAAGATCTTGGGAAAGTTTCAGTGATATTAATACTTGACAAGTAAGGAGCTTCTGCTCCTAAGCATATTCGACAGGTATCCTGCAGCCAACTCAGAATTCACTAAAATGTTCCTACCAGCAACATTCCAAAAATCTTCAAATGGCCTCAAGCTCAGGGTTTAGGGAAAAAATAGTACTTTGTAGGTGATGAAGTGGGACGTGCAAGTAACACACTGGGAACCTCAGTGGCTGGACTAGGACTGTGCTGAGCATGCCCGTGGTGTCAAACTCAATGTAAGATTTGTTGACCCATCCTGAAACCAGGAGAGATAGGATTTGTTGAACTCCTTTTGCTCTAATTTATTTCTAACTGTTTTACACACAGCAGCAAGGGAAAGCAAAAGAAGAAACTGCAAGTAATCTAGAATAAATAATCTCTCTTTCCAGTTACTTCCCTTTGATTATTATGCAACATCATTCATACCCTCTGAGGAATGAAAAGGAATCAAGAATTTTCTCAAGAGGTGTGATCACTTCTTCCATAGCTGACTGTGGTCCCCAATCTATGTATTGTTGCTTATTTTGCATACTCATCAGTGATCATACTAATACTAAATATCTCACTGTGCTGTTTACATTCAAAGGGAAGGTCCTGTCACTCACAGAACATATCTGGCTCCTTGCATTTTAAACAGGTACCTGAAATTGATGCTGATTTATAGATTCAGTCCTTGTTTGCTTGAGGTGGAGTCACCCATCACATTTCCATTCTGAGATAAGGTATTGCTAGGGCTCACAGAGGTTAGAAGCTTTCTTAGTTCTCCTCTAAATTCTCATTTGCTTGCTCCAGAAACACCTTCATGCAATGGAAAATGAAAATGTAGTATTGTTGCAAGCTGACATCAAAAAGGACCAATTTTGCTACCGCCTCACCCTTGCTTTACAGAAGTATAATTCTACTTATTTGAGTGGAGCTATTCCAGATTGTCTGTGAGAGTACCTGTATGAGTGCACGTGTGAGAGACAGAATATGTGTGCAGGATCAGCTCTTAGACCTTTGCAACTGCAGTTAATGCTGTACAAAATGTTCCACTCAGGTCTCGTGTTTGGTGTCTTCCAGAGGTAAGCAAACCTCTCCTGCAGCGCTGCCTTCCTCAACCTTCCATGAAGCAAAACTCCCTTAACTGTCAGGTCCTCTTCCTTTAGGCACAATCCTCTCTTGATGAAAACAGATAAGCCCTAGGGCTGCTGGATAGCTGAAAGGTTAGTAATTACATTGGCCTCTCCTTTAGCATCTCGTCCTTTTTAACTGAGAGGGAGGCGTAGCTTCAACAAAACACAGAATTGCACGATCACCATGGAAATGAGGGATGAGCGCCTCCTGTGATGAAGACAAATGACTGGTGAGAGGGTTCTGTCCCCTCTCCCCTTTATTGCTTTGCATTTAATATCTAAAACTTTGGGATCTGAAACAAGTCAGGAATGTTAAACAGATGTAATAGCAACAGCTCAGAGCAGTTACATAAAGAACAACTCACTTTGTCTCACAAAAGGCATTCACAGGTACATTCCAAAAATCATCTCGGCTCAAAAAGGCATGGAATACTTCTGGTTTCCAGGACAGTCCAAACTTGGGAGAGCAGAGGGAGCTGCAGGACAGCAGTGATTTTGGTACACTTGAGCTGCTTCTGTTCCAAATGGAATTTTGTGTTCTCAGTACAGAGCAGCATAAGGTGCAAGCAGGTGCTCGCTACCCACGCATTGGTAGGAGATCACATGTGAGAGTAGGCTGCACTGTCATGATATTTCACTGCAAGTTTTTATCTAACAAACACTATTGGAAAATTGGAATGTCACAATGGCTTGCCTGGGTTGTGTGCCCTGATACTCCATACATTTCCTGTCCTTCTCCCACCCAGTAATGGGGATTTTTCCACTTCTTCCTCACCAGAACACATAGAGATGTTCACTGTTCAGGTAGATCATCTTAATTTCTGACAAATGAAGCTGTGATTTGCTACAGGTAATGTCTAGACCTGAATCCTGTCGGCAGGAAAGAACCCTACAGCTCAGCTTCCCTGAGATTCCTGGTAAATTGACCTCTATCTAACTTGACTGGACACTTGGCCTCAGAGAATTTGCTTGGTACTTTCTTATTAAGATGTGCAGATACCCCTGTGCACTGAAAACTCTACTATTTCCCCTGTGTTAGTTTCCCCCTCCCAGTGTGGCTCTCTCAGCTAAATCGAGTTGGGACACCTGAGCAGCACAGAGAACATTCACTTTTGGGGTTGCTTGAGGGGATGAGTACATGCTATTGCAAGTTAAGGCACAAACACCTCCAAGGTGACATTGGGACATATAAAATGCTATGCAAGCAGCTTAAAATTCATCACAGAACTGGTGTTACAGTATAGCAGTAAGTGGCAGGTGCATATAAACCAGTGTTGTAGGTAGTGGCCTATTCTACATAGACACATTCATCACCTGAAGACACAAACATCTCCTAAGGTGAAATGAGGCCTTCAGTGGATCTGTGTGAGTTACTTCATTCTGATGCTTCAATGTTCCCAGAAGAATGAGGATTTCTTGTTTTCATCACACAACATGATTGCTAATTTACTGATGCTTATTTTTGCCTCTCAAAAGTCTGGCACATCTGCAGCGATGGAAGGCAGGTTTTATTTCTTTGGGAACATATGCCTCTGCACTTGTACTGAACTATAAGCTCTAGTAACTCGTAATGCTACACAGCTTGGGTGCTCAGCTCAGCAGCTTCTGTACACACACAAAGCCATGTAATTACAACATATTCCATAGATGCTCCAGACATGCAGGACTGACATAACTTGCAAGGAAACTAATACGTTTAAGTCATTACAGCAAAAATATTATTCCACAAATGTATGTATTTTGTATTGGATGACTTAATTTGTCTATTCACTTCCAGCACTCACCAGCTACTGAGTCTCCTGCCCACAGTCTTTATGTATATATACATATACAAATATATACACACACATATATATATTTTTATATATAGGAATTTTATAATTCATTATAAACTACACAATATCTCTTTCAAAGAACAGGGTCACATGCCAACCTAGGACTGCAAACACAGCTAGCAGGTGTAATCAGACACTTAGTGAACTGGTGGAAAACACTCTATTAGTTAAATATTATTCAGAACCCAGAAACATCTTTATGGATGTTAGCCAGCAAGTAACTCTGAATGACAAGCAATTCTGAGGAAATCTTAAACTTGTCAAATCAATTCTCTTCTCCCAGTGGTTCACAAAATAGAACAGGCAACAGTGACTGACACAGAGAGGTCATCATACAACCAGTCATCTCTTTCTACAAGGCAGATACCCACAAGCCTTCCCAGCCTTCTGAAATGAAGTTGTAACAACAAAATCATATTTAGGAGCATATAGAAGATTCACTGAAAGCTATCAGGATTTGTCTCAGCTTGAATAGGCTTAAAACACAGCTACTGATCAACTTTCAAACTGTCAAGAATCTACAACAGAGAGGTATTTTCTTTGGCATGTGTCTGAATCATCAGTACAGGAAGAGCTTTTGCTGAACCACTGCTTAAACTGATTTAAATGTAATAGCGTGGTATGGTGGTAGAAGGAGGAGCATAAATAATCCAAGGAATAACTCCTGAAAGAGTAGCAGGGGCTTTGCCATGCCTCATGCTCTCCAACTGGAAAGGAGAAAATAACCAACAAGAGAAGGACAACTTCATCCCAGTCCTGTGAACAATTTGCTGCTGATAACTTTAAAATACTTTTCATCCACCTTCCAGGACCTTCCTGTGCTGCTCTTAAGACACAGCGACAGAGCTGTGCCGGGGCCCCAGAGGGTTTCTATGAGAAAGCAAACATATTGTACCTTTGTGTAGGAAGACTGCCCAAGCTCACATACTCAAGGCAATTACTCAAGGCAAACTCTTACCAGCCTGCAGAGAACATCACAACTACTAAAGCATTCCTGCCATCAGCTGCCTCCCATTTCACTGATGTTCCAGTGTCAGTTGTGCTTGGGTTCAGAGATGAGACACAGAGGATCTAGTGTGACCCAGACAGCAAGGTCTGAGTAAAACTCTTCTTACTAAATTTTCTTTCTAGGAACCCCCTACGGCCTTTTCACTCTGAGACCTTAAGCTCCTCCAGAGTTACCTTTCCAGCAACACAAGAATGATGGAACACACTGAGGTGGAAAGATACCAGAATTACTAATCCATGCAATTTGGTTTTTCCTGCTCTAACTGGCTGCATCTACTTCTGCCATACAATACAAGAACAACTGGGTTTATTACAAATGCCTACATGTTACTGTATCTTTCTGTTACCTTGGGGTAAAATACCCATTTTCTGTGGAAAGAGTCAGCATCAATATTGTAGTTAGCACTTGGAATGGCAATCATCACAGTGTTCTCACAGGACTCTGTAATAAGCTGAAGATCAGATCACAAAGCACCACAGTTTCACCAATACCCTCAGCTATGCATCTGAGAGCTTAGGCAGCCTGTGAAGAGCAGTTTGACAAATGGATAAAGTGATGCATAACCCAGGTCTCTCAGTGTTGCAATCCTTTGGTTCTTCAACAACCACACTGCTGAAGTCTGGAACAATGCCACCAAGGCCACTAAAGGACCCTTGGAAAAGAAGGAGTAGGGATGGCAGCAAGTCCAAACCCACCTGCCCCTTAGCCCTGCTCAGCATTCTTGGAGCGTGGATGCTTTCTGGCTTGGATCACTTTTCCCCAGAGGGACAAAACCTCCCTCTCTAACGCACACCCCCTTGTTCCACACGGAGCAGTGCAAGCTGAGTGGGATCATAACTGGGCCCTTTGCACTCTGCCTGTGTTTGCCTGTGAATAGTTTTAATATGCACTAGGCAGCCACTCTCTTTGCAATTCATTTCCCTGCTTGCTCCCAGCAATGCCCCATTGTTTAGACACTTGGATGCACTAGTGTATACCAACAGCTTGCCAGCAGCACCCACGCAAGAAACATTTCAAGACCTCAAAAGACTGACCTAGAGACATTATTTTTCCTAAAATTGACATTTTAGCAGAGCATCAAAATCAGGAGTACTGCTTGGAGTGCCTTATTTCCATCTTCTCGCAGCTCCTGGATTTAAAGGGACAAGGGAACATTTAAAGCATACACTTAGCCCATCACTTGCATTTTCTGATTATCATTTGCTAGCTCAGGTTGAGATGCTTCCATTTATTCAGTCCTTCTCCCTGGACTTCATTAAGCAGTGGAAGTTATAAATAACCAGACTGCAGGATCAGTCTCATTAAAAATTAAAGTCCATTATAAAAAATCTGGACTATTCATATTATTTTATGAAAATCCACTAAATGTTTTTCTTTTTTAATGAGAAAATATGCAGATTAAGCTACTTGAGTCTTCTTTTTCTGCAGCTTTGATTTTAATTTTCAAAACTAAAATAAAAAAGTTTAAAGCCAGAAAACTTCACTACTGACACCAAAAATGCTTTTTATTCTCTTGTAAAAAGAGATGGCTTCAGAATTATTTCTCCCCAAATCTCTTCATCACAGAAATAATGATCTCTTCTTGGATTTAAACATTATTTTCTAGCATTTTCAACCTACACAGTTCTCAGTTTTGCTACTTCATGGTCTCATAACAAGAGAAAAAATAGCTTGCTACAGTGAAACAAATTAATCTACTTCTCCTACCCTATTTGAGTTTCTTAACAAAAACTGTACTGACAGAAAGAGTTTAGAAAAAACATTAGATTTCATTTCCCATAACGACCTTAGGGGACTAAGTACCATAATCTGGGATTTATGTTTTGAAGCAACTCTTTTGAATCTCCATTCATGTGACAAATTATCATCAATTAAAAAACCCCATAACAACGACAACAAAAAACCCCACAAAAATCAACCAAAAAAACCCATCCCCTAAAAATAATCAGTATTAATAACATTAACATATTTTCCTAACTCTCCCTCTGAATTTTTAAATCTATGTTGAGGCTATAAGTGCATAATATTTCAACATATTTTTTTCTGCAACCAGAAGAGCAGAAAACTGTTTCTTATTTTGCATATTTAAAAAAAAATAAAAAACAGAAAAACCACAAAATCGGAAGTTCTCACAAATACATTTCAGCTGTTGGGGTCTTTCAGGGCAGAAGGATGCTCACAAGGCTCATCATAAATTCATGGGTTGACAACACGATGCCAAGAGACAGCATGCTGCTTGACAGACACCACTTCCCAGGAAAATGGGGAACCATATCTGACACCCTTGGAGATGCTTCCCAGACATCCCTTAGGGTAGAAAACTGTCTCTAAGGGGGTGGTGCAAATATAGGAATCTGGACACTACATTTTTCTCGTGAAGCTATTTTTCACCCTCTAGGTCAGAGCCACTGCAGAAGGAGCAGCGGTTACACTGCCAGAGAACAGCAGGACCACATTTTGCCAGAAGCAAAAAACAATTCAGCAAGGAAGAAAATGATCCCCGCTCTTCCATCTTCCCCCGGGCTTCCTCACAACTTCTCCACTTAGTGAAACCAGGCTCCCAGGGACAGAAATACCAATATAATCCTCAGTCCCTTAAATGTAAAGACCATCTTCCCAAGTGTCAGGGGGAGAAAGGGCATTCCAGTCCAGCCATTTCAGGAGTTGGTGATAATTCTTGCTCCCTGGCCATTTGTAATGATGCCTCATTTTCTTCCAATGCCACATAACTTCTCTATTATCTACTGGCATTACAGCTGTTGATTTCTTGTTTTCTCGGATGGGACTGTGCAGGGACTTTTTAAATCCAGCGCCTGACAAGAGTTTCAGGGGACACTGCCATAAGAAAGGCCATAGATTATTCTTAAATTGCATCTTCTAAGTCCTACCCAGTGGTTTTAAAATTGCCATCAGTAAAGTATTAATGGTAATAGTAATAGAAGTGATATCTACAATTGGCCCTCTTGGACAAGCTATATGTAACATATTCCCTATAATAAGGAGCTCTGCTTTGAGCCAGGGCATCAACCTTAATAAGCTCTGCTACTCCTACTGGTGCAGCTAAGAGGTTGTTCGGACAGTTCATTAAACACCATTTTTTCTGCAGTCGGAAATCTAGCAGCACTAAGTATATTTGCTGTGAAAATGGCAGGCTCAGCAGCACAACTGGGGAAAGATTGTTGGGAAAAGGATTTCATTTCATTAGAATTCGTGGGCTTTTTTTTTTTTTTTTTTGTTTTAACAGATTATCATTTTTAATAGTGCATCTAGTTGGATAAGGCAGTCCCCTCCTGCCAGAGCAGCCCACAAAACTACTTATCACACAGTGCTACTGAAATGCAGTTGCTTCCACAGCAGCAACCAGTTAGGAGGGAAAGCACAGTTTGGCTGAAGAGAGAAGGAGGAAGCTACAGGCAATGTAACAGAATCTACCACTCTTGCCACGTGGATTCCAATAGTGTGATTATTTCTCTGCCCATGCTGTGTAGATGGCTTTCAGGCCTTTTCAGAACAAACAGCCTCAACCTGTACTGTAGGAGCCTGACAGCAGGCAGCTGGAACAGGGCGATGATACCTGTGCTAGATGGGACTGAAGCAGATGCCCTGCAGAGAACATTTTAGTCTGCCTGAAAATGGCCCATGAACGATCTGAGAACTGCACATGGCTGGGCTGAAACTCTGGAAGAGTGACTATGGATCACTGGACAGCCACACTGGGCAGAAAACAGGTAGAAAAAAGGTAGATGACAGGGACAAAGGAAAGGAGGAGACCAGGCTGATCGGGGCTTACACATGTCACTCCCAAACAGTGATTCTAAGGAGAAAACACAGACATCTTCTCCAAATAACATTAACCCCTCAGAAAGAAAGAAAGAAAGAGGGAGCTGGATGATTCAGTAACTCTCACAATGTGTTTCAGGCTCTAAAGAGAAGCAGATGCTATTTCCTCTTTCTCCTTGCTCATCTCCTTCCCTTTCAAAAACAAGGAGCCCTGCAAAATCATTCTCTCCACGCAGAACAAATAGTTCATTAGTGTTTGCCTTTGTGAGGGTGGGCGAATAGATTTTGTACCTTGTCTGATCAACGTTCGTGCCAATTTTTCAAGGCTGCCTTGCCGAAGCAGATGCAATAACATTTTATTATACAACACAGAATCCAAAGGGATACTCAGCATACATTGAATTAGCATAGGCACAAATCCCTTGGCTGGTTGCACTGAAAGCTGCACTGTCTCTGCCACAGCCCTTGCAATCTCCTTAGTCAAGGAATGAATAAGGGCTGAGAGATGTGGGAGAGTGTAACCAAAGATGTAAATATATTGTGTCCAGCTCGGATCCTGACATCTTCAGTTTCCTTTGATTTAGCCTCCCCTCCCACAAAGAAAGAATGGAAACATCAGCAACAGCTCCTGGACTTCCCTGGTAGTTTGCAAGCACAGACAGAGGGGAATGCTAGGGAAACAGATGGGACTGCCTCGGCACAAGCTTTAAATAATCAACATATTGTGACTGTACAGACAGACTCTAAAATGGCTCCAGTGGGAAATGGATGGCAAGACTAAAGAAGAGAAGAGAAACAGAGATGTGAAAAGGAGCAGATGAGAGGGAGGTGAAGTAATGGGAAAACGAAAGCAAAAGTTTTGCAACATTGGCTGCACCAGCTCTTTGGCAGGGGTTCTGTGAACCCCGATGCGCTGCTCAGCCTGGCCATTTCCAAAGATGGATTAGCAAATTAATGTAAGCAGAGCATAAAGTTGCTGACTGTGGTGGTGTTGAGTCACCTTGGGCCTCATCAGCATTGCTAAACATTGCCCGTAACCTTTCCATTATCACTGAGGGTCTGCACAGCACCAGGACCCAACTGCTCCAATAATTTCAATTACTTTCCCTGACAAATTTTATGTTTCATGTATTTTACTGGCCTGATAATTATGATTTCTCTCATTTCTCGCTATCGAGCTTAATGGGTTCCAGCACGAGTGTACGGTTTCAGAAATGAAGTTCCACTTGAATTCACAAGTTATTATCTACTTTCGCTAATGGAATTGGAAAAAAGAGAAAGAGCGGGAAAGAGATAAAGGATGAGTAGAGAAGGGAAAGCACACAGAGGAAGAGACAGATGCATGCACAAAAAAAAAAGACTAAAGAAAAACATACTGACAAAGGGAAAAACGAGAGAAAGAATAGAGACTAAGTTAAGACAAAGATGAAGCACGAGGAGGACAAAACCCAAAAAGAATGCATGGGAGGATGAGATAAAGACTGAGACAGAGAGAGACAGACACAGAAAAATGGGGACATAAACAAATGAGAAAGAGCTGTGTAAGGATCAGCACAAATGAGAGTGGAAAAACCAGCAACATTAAGAGCATTAAAAATGCTTTCTTGCATCATGACTAAAGACTTGATAGGTTATCTCGAACCTTGGGCAGGCAGCAGAGATCTCAGCTCTGCGCCTTCTCCTACTGACCACAGAGAAAATGATTAATATCCCCAAAATAATCCTGCTGGCAGAGGTAGATGTCCCAATTAGCTGGAAATTAATATTTGAAAAAGTGTTAAAGATACCAGAAAAAGAAAAAAAAAAAAGGAGTATAAAATACGCTCCTTTTTCTATCGTGGATCTGTCCTTCAAAAAAATTTAATCAAATTTGTTGTCCCTGCTGATCAAAGTTGTCACTGCTTTTCCTTCTGATCATCCCTGAAGCATGAGAAGAGGTATAACAGAGTGTGCTGGAGCTATCATTTTTTGCACATAATCATCATCAGAGATGTTTTAAAAAAAGAATGAAAAAGCTAAAGTAGCAATTAAATACCAATCCTAGGCACGGCCTTTCAGCGGTAACTGGTGTCTTTTTCTCCATTTATGCCTCTGAAAACATCTACCTATATTCAAATTCCTACACTCTCTCCTTCCCTACCAGTACACAGACACTCATCGTGAAAATATTGCCCTAATGCAAGTGAAGAGAGAATTTACAGCAGCGGTGTTAGAAGGGTGAAAGCAGAATTTTTCTTTGCAACTATTTCTGTTGCCTGAAGTGGCAAGTATATCTGTCAGGAAAACTTTGGAAGCTGAAAACCAAGGAAAGATTTTCTGTAAGCTGGAGGAAGTTGCTAAAAGAGAACAAACATCCCTTAATATTGCCATTTTGACAGCAAAACATCTTAAAAAATTAATGACCCACTTTACCAGAGATGTTTATGGAGACAGCGTTCAACTCCCCTGCCAAGCCCAAAGGCACAGGGACACAAATAACCTTGTTATGGGATGCAGTGCCCATTCAGGATGCAGACCATCTGCAACAGGGTTAATGCCATTGGAGCACTGAGAGGAAGAGCACACATCCCCAATGCCATCATCTACTGTCATTGTCATGGTTCACCGGTGGAAAGGTGCTGCTCTGAAAATCACTTACGAGCAAGCCTTGAATGTCACGAGCTTATATGTGGCCTTGAGCAGGATAGAAAAGTGAATACAATGAGCAGAGCTATAACAGGTAACAGGTATCTTAGTCAAAAGATTTCTTTCTTCCAGATCTTCAGGCAGGGATGTGAGTTAATAATCAAAAACAGAAAATCGATACTCAAAATTTCTCCTAAGCAGACATTCTAAAAATCTGCTTTAGGTCAGTCTTCATTTCCCCCCCCCCCAAGATTAACTCATTCAATAAAGTTCTCAAGATACAAAGTCTACATTCTAAACAAGAACAATCATTAAAACTGTATTCAAAGATAACTAAAGGGAATTCCCAATTATCCTTCTAAATCAATTTTACAGGGAAAAAATTTCTAATAGAAAAAAAAAAAATAAAGGAAGTTTTTATGACCATTCTGAATGTTGCAATTAATTAATTATTTATGTTCTGTTGACAATACTTGAGCTGTTTTCAGTAAACCTGCAGATTTTCCCCCATGTGTGATGGCACTTGGTCAGGCACTAGAAAAATATAATTCCGTCCTAAAAGCCTCTAAAACAAGGAAACCTCGAAATTTAAATCCAAGGCTAGCACCGTTAACAAGGAAATGAAAATGAAATAATAAAGGATGAGGTCTCTGCTGCTTGCAGCATTTTTTTTTAATTATTTCTGATATTAATCCATTGAAGGGCTCAAGCAATGTTTGAATCAGAGCTGAATATCTAAAAAGCAAAAACTACACCTGCATCTAAAGTCAAGCTGTGGCCATTTCACATGTATGGGTCTCTGAAATGCCAGGGAAGGGTTATTTCCCCAGAACCTCCTCGGCCGGGACCACTGACATACCAAGGGATTTGCTGAGGAGGGGTTTGCTCCTCAGGGGGAAATCATGTCCCTTGATGTACCACCAAAAGGAGATCACTCAGCTGATATTTCCTCTTCACAATTCTCCCTGACTATAGTATCATCCTTCCTGCTAAAATAGTAACACAACTAGGCCACCCTCCAAATTTCAGGAATACCACCTAAATTCTGGTTTTTAACTTTTCTATGGACCATCTTCTTATACAGAGTGTTTTAGGTCAATCCACAACTCTACATTTTCCAGCAGCAAAAAAGTCAGTGATGCAAATTTTTTCTCATTATTCTTCATTTGCACTTTGAAGCTGGGTAGAAAGGGATGGTCCCACCAAAACTGATAATCTTTCAGGGTTTTTGTCTCACATTCTACACACTGATGTCGAATGGAGGTTAGAATAATAAAGAGAGGGCTCTTCACCCTCTCTTTTCTTTGTCCTGATCTGTGTCCTGTCCTTCTCTGGCAATTTAGGGATGAGTAAAAATCATCAGGGAGGAATTCTGGATAGATAAGACATCAAATGTGGAAGAAGATGTTGAGATTACACAAGAGTTTATGATGCCGGAGCCGTGGTGAAGTCACAATACGTACAAGGAATCACACAGAATCTCTCATTCCACAATGCAAAAGTTGAAGATGTGCAACTCTTAGGTTATGTAGCAACAGCTCAGCTAGAATGACTTTGTAAATGCTCAAGAACAGGTTTGACAACAGTGTCCTGAAAGCCAAATCCTTCTCGATTAACACCCCTATCCATTGACAGCTTTTTGGGAGAGGTGATGATTTAGTGAAGGCCAAACCAAAGACCTTGGCACAGCCTACACCAGATCTCAGGAACCCAGATCATCCCCAGTGGACAGAATACTTACCTCCCAGTCCCTCAACAGCATAGGGGGAACTGAAGGTTGCCATCCAATGGGTGACAACTGAGACCTTACCATTCCTGTCTGAGGAAGGGGAAGTGATCCCCACAGGATCAAGCTTGCAACATCTGTGTGGAAAATGAGGAAGGCAGGGGCAACCCTGGCTCCACTTGCCAAGGCAATAATTTGTGGTGCAGGGCAATTCTGTTCAGCTCATGCCTCTGACTGGTGTCAATAAACACATTCTGTCTGGGTAAGTACAGAGAGGGCTGGAACCACTTTCCAGGGCTCAAAACAAACTCAACAACTTCTCTGAGACTCACAGAACCACACAATTTGGATTTTCCTGAGCTTGATTAATCATTGTTGTTTATCTTCCTCCACAAGTAGCCAACACAGTTGTTAATTTAGGTTTCTAGTCCAAGAGATTTACCTAGGCAGGTGATTTTCCAAGATTGTCTATGTAAGAGGAGAAAACTTTAAAATATTTACTAGGCTTGTCAGCAGCACCTGAAAAACCAGTGTAAGGGAAACACATTCTTTATTCCTCCCATTCTTGTCCCTGTACCAAAATCTGTCTGTGTGCTCCCGTGGAAGATACATTTCTAGCACTGTACTAAGAGTTAGTAAATTTGAATTCTGTTTCTTATTCTGTCAGAAGTTTTATGAGTGACTTTATCACTGCCTCAGTTTCCCTGCCTGCAGAAAAGAATGTTCTTTTTAGTAAAGAAAAAGAAAAACAAAAAAGAAAAGAAAATAATTAATGTTACTGAGCCTTTACCTTTTGCTTCTGTGTACTGGAGAAAAGAATTTCTACCCTTATTGTATGTCTCCTTGTCATGACTTGCCTAAATAATAAAAACATACCTTCCAGCTTCTCTGTTTTCCCACACTCCAGGATCTCACCTTGCTGCAACGGGTTAAGGTTCAAGTGTGCAAAAGAACTTAGCTATCTATTTTCCATCAACTTCAATGAGGACATATTATCTGACGATTTACCTTAAGGGCTGCATATCTAACCTCGGGCTTCAGAGTCTAAGCATGTTGTCCTTTGGATACATGTGTGAAGGACTTTGTTCACAGTACTTTAGCTCAGAAAAATCCCATTTAAATGAGTGCATATATACATTTGCAGAAACTTTCTTCATTCCTCCAGCCACTTCTAATGAAGTGGTGCTCTAAGGAATGTAAAGCAAAAAAATACTTTTAGAGGACAGGAAGCAGCTTCATCCCTGTAACCCTGTGCTTGCACTTAACCTGAAAGATGAAGGCACCAGTGAGTGTTGGGCTCCTGGGATAAAGGCACTCTCAGACAACACGTGGACATTTTACAATCTTGGGCTTCACAAACACTGTCACAACATTCCTGCCTTTATTCCTGTAGTCTCTAGAGACCAGAGTCCAGTGTCTAGAAACAAAAATCACAGCCTCCTGTTTTTTTACAATAATTGCTAGCCCAGAAAATTAGGAAGAGGCAGCACGGATCTTTGCCTCTATTTGTGTGTTAATAAGAAAACAGAACATACAAACAAGCAAGGACAGATCCATGCACCTGAAGACAAGCATACATTTGTATCAACTAGACAGGAAAACCTGAGGTGCTTCACAGTGACTGTTTTTATTTAAAAAGTCTGACATTCAACAGCCAAAAAGAACTATTATCTGCAATCAGAAAGATGTTATGTAAAGCATAAGGGTTAATTTCATACCCTCCAGTATAACTAATTTAAAGACTTGCACCTATTTCACTTCATTTTCTATTTTGAGAAGACTTGAGGATTTTTGATGAAGCTACTTCATTTGTACCAGAAAGAGAAACCTTGTTTGTTGCAGTAATTTTCAGAGTCCTTCAGTACACATCAGCTACCTGGGGGAAGGCATTTAACTATGGAGCTTGACTCTTCTCAGGATTCTTGCCTGACCTTGTCAAAAAATAACTGATGATATGTGACCTGCAGATGTAAAAAGTGTATGTGACTTCTTTTGTCCCTGCTTCTCTCCAACTGGCCCTGACAGAGGGAGGTATATATATGAAAGAGTAAGAACACCAGTGCAGGAACAACACACAGCTGTTCCTCCCAACTCTGCAAAAATGTAAAAACAAGCTCTGTTGGAGAAGCTGCTGTACCCTCCTTCTGGCCTCTAAGTTTTACTTCAGAATTCTGTTTTCTAGAGGAAGTTAGAAGGACACAGTTTTAGTCAAATAGATACCTAAAGGAAAAGAGCAAATCACACCCCAGCAAGTTTCAGAAGCAGCAATGTCAGGAGCACATTAATAATACCATCATGTGCATACATCACATGCGTGAGACAGGATAAAATATTCTGACAGGCAGAGCAAGAGGACGAGCATCATCCTTTCCTTCCTTCCCTTCATTCTGACTAGGAACAAATGATCTTCCAATTAGCTGCACCCAGCCTCAAATACCAGTGAAGCATTCTGTCCATATGCCAGGACTTGCACAGCAACCCACTGCACCCAACAGCCCCAAAGCAGAGAGGTGGGAGCCACGGACACACTGAGCACAGAGGTGGGAGAAGGCAACAACTCAGCAATCACTCACCACTGACCATCCAGAGACACAGCAAGGTGGAAAATAAGGCAGCAAAAACAAATCTCTTAGAAAGTATTTCTAAAGACAGTCTTATCTTTCCACCGAAAACAGTCTTTACAAGATACCTGGCTGACAAAATTTTGTCCCATCAGCTCAGTTTGGTCCCCTAGAGCTCTCATATTAAGAGGCTCTGTGCTTTCATACAGAGTCTGTGATCATGAGCTGAAGAACAGCCTTGAAGCCACTTGGGAGTAGAAGACAGTATGATCATGCACACATCTTGCATATTCTTGTGAAAAAGAAGAAAAAAAATAAATATGTAATAAAAAAATACTACCAGCCTCTAAGGAATTGTGGGTGTTGGATCCTGAAACTTACTTTTTCTAGTCTTCATCATTTCCTGCCTCTGCCTGCATATAAAATAAGAACAGGAATGGAGTCTTTTACCATCAAGTCTTGATCTGGTGACAGTTTTCCCCACTTGATGGTTGAAAGTGCTTTTGAGTTTCAGGCTTCCTTTTATCTTGTTTGCAAACAGAATGACATTTCTGTCATTTCAGCCATTTGCCCTCGTCATCGAGATAGTGATGATTTCCTGAAACCATGGGGCTAAGAGAAGGAGAGGAATGACAAATTTTGGAAGATGGCTGTGCATGTAAAAGTAATCAATACAGAAACAAAGTGCTGCCATGTTCAGAAATGCTGCTCAACCCCCTAAAACATACAGAGACAGGCAGCAGGAAGCTTCTAGCCACCATGAGGCCTTTTGTGTGTCCTGGAACCAGCAGCTGTATGACAGTTCTAACCTGTACTTTGCTACCTAGCTGTAACACACAGATTATGTTTCTCTATAAGGGATAGACCCACAGAGAGATATTAATATGTCTTTAATTAATTACCACCACTACAGATAGCTAATAAAATTTTCTATAATTCAATTTAGGAAGTCTGCTTTAGGTAGCTGAAGGACAAGAGTGTAATTCCACTTTTCATTTTTTTGTCTGTATGAATGGGATTAATCAGATGTGCTCAGAGTCAGAAACCAGTTCTGAGCAGTTTTTCCGGCAGGGGGACCCGAGCCCTCACCGTGCAGGAAAAGGACAATGATGCATTAGAGCATGACCTTAGGTGAAGCACTTAACCTCTTTGTGCCTCATTTCCCCTCCATCTGTGGAAACAGAAATGGCATTTACCTAACTAGCAGGGGTACTGTGCAGCTTAATTCATTACTGCTTCACTGTGACTTTGAGAGCCTTGAATGAAAAGGTGCTAAGAATCAGCAGGGAAAGGAATGACACACAGGAACATTACACATAGGCTGGTGCAACAAACTAACTGCTAATTCAGATATGCATTACTTACATGGATATCTATTGCAAAGGGTATTTTTGTTGGTGGTTTTGATTTGGAGTGTTTATTGGTTTTAACGTGCTGTATTACCACTCCCAGGAAATTCTCTATCAATCCACAGGACAGGGAACAACATTTGCTTTCCACACCTCATTCCACAGACACATCCAAATGTTGACAGAGGGGCACTGTCTCAAGCCAGAGATTAGACCTCAGGCTTGGTCATTCTGTCAGGTCTCTCTTCTAGAGAGAGTTTACAATCTGGGGATATGCAGTTTGCACAGATGCCCATGAGGTGAGCCAAAGCCACAAAGCCAATAAAATCAGTGGAAGGATTTGTGTTTGTCTCAACGTCCCTCGATTCAAGAACAAGGAACTGATGCAAAGCCTACGTATCCTCCCAAGACACCACGATGAAGCAGCTAACAACATTTCCTGGGCGGCATTCACATCTGTGACACAGAAGTATGATTGGTAACACTCGTATTACCAATCCCTTTAAGCTACCCCGCTTCCCAGCTTCTATTTTAACTCCTAATGCCCTGCACAGAATGAGCTGTGAGAAAGTTGGCTGATACCTGTGGTATCGGTTCATAATATATCACTTGCATGTTTTAAAAGTACAGATTATAATGGCTTTGTTTCTATATGATGCTAATTAGGGGCAAGAACTGTGGGAACTTGCATCACCCAGAGAAATCTAGTTACCAAAACTGGACACATCTCAGAATTATAAAACTTGAGCCCACCATGGGGCTGATTCCCATTCTTTGCTGCTAAAACACTGCTCTAACTCCACAGGCTACAAAAGGACGTGCTTGTGTCCTGCACTTAACATCAGTGAAAGAGAAAGTGAGCCCTCTGACTTTTTAACCCCTCTCCCACTGTCTCTTCTTGCTTGTGAAAAATACCTTCCATGCTTGGGCCAGAGAATGCCGTGCGTGTGGCTAGGGAGCAAGCAGCTCATTGCATTGCCCAGAATTCCAGCAGCGGTGCTTTATAAACCTAGAGATAGGCAGGGCAGCATCTAAAAACATGCTCTCACATTCCTTTATTTATCTGACAGGAATGGGAGGTCACAATAAGGCATGTCAGTAAAAGGTTCTGCGGAACAGAGTACTGTTTAACATGTCAGAAACAACTAAGTGTTACGACCTCTCTTTGGATAAGCACATTTTACACCACAGGCATTTTGGTAAATAATGTTTGTCTATATTAAGTAATGAATAATTATATTTGAAGTAAATTAAATGTAGAAAAGAGGTGAGAATGAATTGTGATTTGAATATTTCATCCCCTTGCTATTTGTGCTGTAAATAAGTGCCCTAAAAACAATCACCATACCAAGTCTTCTAATAAGCAATGCCTTTTCTACTTCTAACTCACTGATTTGTAAAGATGAGAACCACACCCCTAGCTTGTTTGGGGTTTTTTTGTCTCTGGCTGTGTTTTTAAAGAAAAAAGAAGCAATCTTGCCAATTTTTAAGAAGTGAAGACAACAGGGACCAGCACATCATAATGTCCTATGAATCAAATAGATAAGGCTTAGGCTTACTGTGTTTTAAAATCACATGCTTTCAAAGCTTATTATGCCTTGGTTCCTTGGATGCCCAGCTTTTCAAGTGAACTTCTGCTCATGCATGCTCTTCTCTTCTGGATCTTTTCCTTCTATGGTTGGGATCTCACAGAAGGACAAGATGGGAATCTTGTTATTTAGCTATTTAGTTAATTTAGTTTTGTCAACATAACTATTCCTAATAACTATTTATTTAGTTACTTCGTTTCCTTGCCTTTTTTTTTATTTGATAGGAAGACAAGGGAGACGCACTTGTGGAAAGTTGAGGATGTTTGCTTACCAGATACAGACTCTGAAAATGTTTGCACTTCTATGTGCCTTGAAGGGCCTGTGTAGTGAAAGCAGCCTCCCTCATTTGCATGTGAAGAGCACATGGAGCTAAGCAGCATCTCTGGCTGTGCATCGCCAAGTGCTCTCCTCTCTCTTTATGGGATTATGAAGTGCTCTCATAAACTGTCAGACTGACACCTGCAGCGAGCAGCACCCGGGAGTGTCCAAGCAGCGCGTGAGAGCACTTTACCACGCCAAAAAGAAGGCAAGGAAAGCAGGGGAGCCCTTAAAAAGGAACGAAATCCATACTGAGATAGAGAGGTGCAATTAAGAGTGGCTGGCACTTTTTTCTCCATTTTAATTGCTGAATTGCTAAGGAAGCAGAAAAAGCACCTGCATCTACATATCTGAAGCACAAGGTACCATTTCCTCTTAGAGAAAAGGGGTGCCAGGGACTCTGATATGCCCTCTTGCTGCTCCTGCCATAGCATGCTGTCTAGCATTATATTTTCAAATAGATTTCAATATTCAACAGGGAGAGCTCCCACTATAACCTTTGCAATCCTAATGATATGGCAGAAGGTTGTTTTTCTTTTGGGTTTATTTATTTATTTATTATGTTTGCATGAAGAAGCACTGCTATGTCCTAGCTGCTTTCCAGACACTTGGCAAGACATGATCCCTGCCTTAGGGAACTTCTGAAGACTAAAATGCAACCAGGGGTTATCAGCAGAAGAATTCACATAGGAATTTTATACATAAAACTGTAAATCTTGCCGAAATTGATACAAGAAATTTACACTCCCAACACATAGTGATAAAGGGCATAAACTTGAATATTTTAATGTAAAATTTTACAAGCAAAAATAAAGACGCAAAGGGGCACACAGAGCGGTCTCTATTTCCCACAGTGAATGGCTCTTGTGCTATGTAGTGGAACTCTTGGAGGAAAGCAGTCAGGATGTGCTGGCCCTACAGGAATATGGGATAGAGAGTGTGAGTGTTGTGGTGGTGCTACAGCACCCAGTGCTGTATGACAGCACAAATTCCTCAGTGGGGAAGAAACATTTAGATCCCTCCCATGGATCATTTATTCACTTTGAAAAGTGACAGACTTAACTTCAGCTGCTTGAGTAAAGCAAAGGAACAGTGGAAGACAATAGAAGAGGTGGTAAAAGTAACTGTCAAGCTCAAAGGCAGAAGACTAAGACTTATGTTCAGCTGTCATGAAAGATAACAAAGAAAGTTAGCACCACAGGGTAAAAAAATATTAGAAATGAGTCAATCTCTGGGGAAAAGAGCAAGTCAAAGTAGGAAAAGTGACAATACTAAAGTAGTTCTTCGGGGATCATTTAGACTGCATCCAAGTGACTGTTCTGCTGAAAAGTAGGTGAAAACACAACTGTTTTAGGAAAAATCACAAAGGAAACTGAAATGCAGAAAAAGCAGAAACTACAAAAAGCTGAGAAGAAGCCCTGTGTGCATGACTCTCCCAATTTTTCAGACCGAATCATAAACACGTATCTTCCCTCTTCCTCTTAGAATCCCGTTTGTATGATCTGGTCCCAGGTTTACCACGAGAAGACACGAGTCAGTGGATGCCAGAGCACAAATGAGGACACATGTGAGAATGGAGAGCTGTGTCAATGGCCAAGTCCACGCGTGTGAGAGCTGGGACAGCTCCACATGCCTAAGTGGTAGCAACCAAAACGTGTGCTATTTCAAGTGCTTCACTTAGCAAATGAACTCCATAATATTCCCCCTGAAACAGGCTGCTCCTGGGTGTTTAACGAATGGTTGGTCATTTAATGGCCCGAGGCAGAGCCAAGGAAGGTTAACACACTGACAAAGCGGACATTAACTATGATAACAACTGTTTTCATGGAGGATCATCACTGTTATAAACCTTATTCAACACCATCATGCCAACAATCATTCCCTACTTTTCCCTCATCCTTCAAATAAAGTTAGCATCTCCATGATGCAGCAGAGCAAACAGTGCAGCCAAAATCCGAGACCTTCAACTTTTAATAATTGCCTTTCTGTTTGTTCAGGTACAAGCAGTATTGGACTTTGGCTGGAAAATAAATCAGCACAAAGAAAGCTTAATTTAAAGAGAACTCCACAAGCTCCTTTTATCCTGAAGTAAGCAAAGGGAGTGAGTTGTCTCATCCAGGCAATTTGGTGGGCACAAAAAGTGCTGCCACCCATGGAAACACTCAGGGGCAGGTTGGACAGGCCTCTGAGCAACCTGGCAGAGTGGAAGGTGTCCCTGCTCATTGCAGGGTTGGACTAGATGCCTTTAAAGGTCCTTTCCAACCTAAGCCATGCTAGGATTTTGTGACTGGGAGTTACATTTTGTTTGTTTTGTAGGGATCAGCAATGGGTCTATGCAGAGGGACTGTGCTTCTGAGTTACACCGGGCACTGTTCACTTAAAGATTATTAAGCTAAGGAAACATGTAAAGTACATTCCCTCAAGTAAAAGATGTATAGCCTTTTTCCCCCCAGCATCTCCTGATGTGTAAGACAGGCTTGGAACCTGAAACAAAGTTCTGCTAGGAAAAAGACCCAGTGTGTGGTATTTGCTTTGGAAGGCACAGGGAAGGTTTCCAGCCACAGAAGCCATTTAAGATGGAAACCAGCAGGCAAAAGCTACAGATGGTAATGAGGTGCCTTTATGGAATCCCTTCACAGTGATCAGAAACTAAACAAAAGGAATGATAGGTTGTTTTTTTGTTTTGTTTTGTTTTTTTTTTTTTTTTTTTTGGGCAAAGATAAGGTATCATAAGCATTGCCCTGCAAAGATTGCAACTCAGCCTCTCACAAAGATTCAAGAGTCCCAGCAACAATTAGGCCACTGAGGGCTCAAGAAGATAAGTCTGATTAAACTCTTCAGTGCAGAGATCAGTGACCTAACAACACTTGATCTTGTCAGCTCTGCCACATGGGTTTCCATCTATTGGTGAAGGGCCAGAAGGCAAGAGCAATGGAGAGAGGCTGGCCACAGTTGTGTTCTGAAGGGTTGAGGGAAGGGAAAAGAGAATGTACAGTATCACCCACACACTGATAATGAAGCAATCAGTGAAACTTAGAGAAACTAAATCTCAATTAGGCTTTGAAGTTTAAAAATGAAAACGACTGAGATCAGATGGCTGAAACATTTGTATCCAACTCATATGATAAATGTGTTTAATAATAGTTGTACTTTGAACTTTGCTATCTCCTTCCACTTTAAGATCTCAAAAGGTTTTGCAAGCTTTAGAAATAAAGCCTCATAATACCTCTGCAAGGTCAGCACTATTATTCTCATTTGTAGAAGTAAAATAACTTGGCCAAGGTCACATACAGGGAGTCAGTAGCAGAGCCAGGAATAAAACCTTTCTTTTTTGGCTCTTAGTTACATATATTTAAGGTGATCTGCAAGGGAAAAATACTTGGGTATGTGCCCATTTTTTTCTTTTCAATTTTATGAGGAATAAAGAAAGTGTTAAGATTTTTTTTAAGAGTTCATATAAACTGGCCTGAAGGACAACAGTGGTACTTCAAACAGGAATGATGATACAGATTTAATTTTCAGGCACTTTGAAATCCGTGGGGCGAAAAAAGTGTTAAATTAAATGCTGGTTAATAAATAACAACAATAATGATAATAATAATCATCTGCTGCAGCACTAGCAGAATAACTCCCTATGTGAGCACTGTATTTGGGAATAAAAGTAAGATGCCTCTGATACAATTACTCCATCTCATTTATGGCTAGGCCACAGTGGTATAATTATAATTATTCCACTATAGTTCTACCAGTTCATTTCCCTGTGTAAAATAAGCCCTAAGGGGTTCTTTTCCTGCTTCTATTCAACATTTTAAATTTATATTCTTTTTACTCTAGACAGCCTCTGATGGAAAATTCAGAAAACTGCTGCACACCAGGAGACCTGGGGGCACATCTACAGATCGCATTAGGTTGTTGTAACTCTGACTCTGTAGAACACCCGAGGATCTGCTTTTAAAAAAGTGAGAAGGAGGGATCTGTGAGAACAGTGAGCTGGTTTTGTTTTGAACCACATGGAACTGAGATGAATGGGGAGCCATCAACTCAAAAGTTTTCCAGGAAACAAACAGAAAACCCTCAAAACCAAAACCCCTTTTCTGTCCCCTCCAACTCAGTGGACTACATGAATGACAGATGCTCAGATGATCAATCTCTCTCAAAAACCCACGGTTAAGTCCTCCTTGATGTTCTGAATGCATTTGTTCAGACTGTAACTAAAACAACAAAGCACCACAAACTCAGTAGTCTCCAGCACATTTATCTTTTCCATGTTAGATGAAAAGCCAAAGTACACCCATTTAAACAGGTGCCATATTTCATGTCAGACACCCAAACTGGAGCACCACTTTTAGCACTTATGAGGAAAACCCTACCTCGCAAATCTGTGATGTCATTGACACATCAGCCACTTTTCCACCCAGGAAGTTTTCCTCACTGGAGTGCTCCGGCCATAGTCAGTAGAGGAAATCTAACAAAGTTGTATGATATACCTCTATCACTACCTTTGGCTCCTATTTCATTGCCTATCTTCTTCTGGTACATCCGGCCTTAGGTCACTGTTATGAGACAGAGCCACAGGATTGCACGTGCCATGGCTGCTCAGGTGATTAACTAACTGCACTCCCACAGTGACAGAACCCTCCTCGACTGTGGCTTTATTGTTATGCAAGTGAAAATTGAAGATTGGTGGGAAGGCAGCTAAACAACATCTCTGGAAAAACAGTACAGCTTAGATGTTTGTAGTTATATGTTCAGACTTCAGCAGTCACACTTCTGCTGTACATTTCTGCATCTCTAATTGCACACTGTGTCCTTTCGAAGTGATTTGCAGAGCTTTGCACTGCTAAGTTCACCTAAGAGTAAAAAAGGGCTACATAATCCCCCAAGAAGCCTTATTATAGGAAATTGCTAAGGCTGCTAGCAAAACACTTCCCCTAAATTTTTGAGGCTAGACATACACACGTATATGCTTTCTGAAATGAAGGCAAAAAAATGCTTTCTCCTTTAACATATCCATGTCCTGCCCGTGATTTCCCCTAGGTTACTGCATTTTAAGTACACAGTACAGGCAGCAGACATTAGAGGTAGTCAAAAAGGTTGCCATACTTGAGAAACAAGCAAGAAAGGGCAAGGCCCATCCAGTTTAGAGGTTCTAAACTTTCTTTAGGAAAGGTCTCTGGCAACATTAGAAATTGTGTCCCGGAAGGTTGGGCACCACCCCTCACAACAGCAGAACACACACAAAGACCTTCCATGGCAATGCATGAGGAAACTTGCAAAAGATGGAAAACATTATTGTCCAAGTCTGCTACCTGCTCAGAGTACCTGTCCTACATTTATCTGAGGAGCTAGTGGCTGGATCACTATTCTCCTATCATTATCTACATCTCTGGCAATAGAGAAAAAATGTCAGACTTTTGAAGGTTATTACACAGCCTTCTCTCTGATAACAGCAGAGCCATTAACAATGCCATGTTGGTCTTACTGAGATCAGTAGCACAGTGTTACACTCTCAGTGTGCATTTTCCCAGCCCACTGCACACAGCAGATATAGGACTAAGCAATCAGCTTACCAAAAGGCTCAGGCCTTTTTCAGAAAGCTCATGCTGCTGATGCTGGGACTCACCACACATGCTCCAAAGCACCAGCAATAATTTACCAGAAGAAGGAGAAGATCATTCATTCAACATGCATGAAGCACCAAGGGGTCATCAGAAAGAAAAAAAGACTTCTACAGCCATAACTAACTTCAGTAGATTTGAGCTAATGATTAAGAACTAAATTCATACCCTGTATC
This sequence comes from Rhipidura dahli, assembly GCA_013399225.1. Classification (NCBI taxonomy): domain Eukaryota; kingdom Metazoa; phylum Chordata; class Aves; order Passeriformes; family Rhipiduridae; genus Rhipidura; species Rhipidura dahli. The sequence continues at coordinate 312,623 of VXAC01006424.1, read as the reverse complement.
TGGCCCCTTGCCAAGACAGCAATTCCTGCTCAGGTGTGCATTTGATCTGGAAGGTCTCTGGATGATAAAGATGATTGTGTTACTAAACTAAAAGCAACAACATGCTGATTCCCACTTGCTGGCGAGGTCAGGTGATGAATGGGCAGGAACACAGACAGAAACATCCTTGTGACTGAGGGAATTCCCTAGAAGAAGTTTGATCTGGATATCAAAGAAGGGGAGAGGGAGGATAAAAGAGGTCCAGGCAAAACAGAGCCAGTGTATTAACAAATCTGCTTTTCAGTACACTCCTAGGAGAAGTCTCTCTTAAAAGAAGGTGGAACAAAGGACAACATGCAATGAACCAAATTACTGCATCTACTTTAACAAAGCCATCTGAGTACAAATAGTTTGCAACACGACCAGCTTAAGAAAAGCAAGGAAGGTGGAAACAGATACAAGCCAGTTCATTTCAGGAACAACCTGAGGTAAGAACCCAGATGCACATTCCTTTGCTGAGTGCTCTGCTAGCTGGACAGGGTGCCTCCAAAGACTAAGCTCACTAGTGACTCAAAGGTTTGACATGGTATCTTTCTTGTAAACATCTCCTCTGAGGTGTAGCTTTTCCCAAAGTGGAAACATGGTGTTTAACCTCTGCATCACCACTAACAACGTGCAGGGAATACTGGAGAACAGTTTCCAAGCAGCTTAGATCCCAAAGCAAACCACTGCCCCACAATATATATGCTGGTCCTTTTAATCCTCCAGAGTCATCACTACTCCTCTTTTATGGCAGAAAGAACAAACATTTGTCAATATTCATCTAGGCTTTTTTTATGCTGGGCAACATCCCAGTGAAAACAACGGAGATACATTGTCTCCTTCACTGAAATCAACACTCTTTGGTCTCAGGGCCCAGTCTGGCAGCATAGGAATGTACGTGGTGCTATTACCTAGAGCCAGTGTTTCTCAAGACAGAACCAGTCATGCAGGGAACCATCCCTTCAGCTAGAAATTCTGATTTCAGATGGCAGGGGAGTGGGAATGTTTCACTCATTAGAAGCAGTTTCTACCAAAAGCTGCTGCAATATGCATGTTCTCACTAACCCCACAGTACCTTCTTTCAACTTTCCCCTAGGGAAAAAGGGATGAGATATTTAGAAAGTAGAAGAGACAACCAGAGCTGGTTAGAAAAAGCAGGTTAATTGGCATAAGGATATTTGTAACCAGCAGGAAAGGAAAGTGGTAGTTTGTCAGAAAATAATAATCAAATATTGCAATCCTGCAGCATCTGTAAGCATGCATTTAATTTGCCCACTCAATTATATTTAGTTTTTCCTGGGGAAAAGTGAACATCATGAGAGAGGAAGAAAACAAATTTTTGCTTCTAAAACTGTGAAGGTTTTCTAAATTTCAAAAAGTGATTGCAATGTAGGCAGAATTTTGACTCCACTGACTTAAGGATTGAATTCCTCCTTAAAGACAGTGAGTAGTCATAGTAGAGACCTGCTCCCAGACATTGACCCTAAGCCCTGTTTCATCTTTCATTTGAAAGAATTGCTTCTGGTACAATCACTGCAGCAATGTGTCTTACTCTGTTCAATTCATGTGTACTGGTCTTTGCACCAAGTCATGGTATTGAATCAGCAGCAGAAACCACATTTTTCTGAGATATGTGGAAATGCTTACAGCAATGTGGACAGAAGCTTAGCAAGATTCCTTTCACTTGCCTAACTAAGCTCCAAAATTAGTGAAGAGCTTAATATCGTGTGTGGGGTGGGGGGAGTTTAGGGTTTGGTGTCCTTAGAGCACCACTGCTCATTAAAAATCAGAGATGTCACTGAGTTACTGATGCTCTAACCAACATAACACCCAGCCCAGCACAAAGAAAGATTGGCAGAACAACACTGGCTTGAAGCACTTTCTCCTTGCATGTGTCATTTCCCACTGTGTGAATTACCCCACCATGCTTCAGAGCTTCACGTTTCCACACAATCCCTAATTTCTGATCAGAGGATGGTGAGGCAGGGAGGCCTGATTTGAAGGACCACAAGACAGACCTGCCACATTTACTTTTATCTCCTCTTCTAGTCCTGTGGAAGAAGGTTTGTGTGGATGTTTTTATGTTACTTGAAGGATCCCCTAGGGAAAACAAATTCTCAGCCAGCTGCTGAAGCTGGTTTCCTGACAGCAGGAAACAAGAAGGGGGATCCAGTGCAAAAAGGTAGCATGAGACACCATATGAAATATATTTTATGCTTATCACCTGGACAGACACCCCACAGTGGATACAGACATGGAAGAGAATCATCAGTAGATATACTGGCCTGTTTTGCCCTTAGAAGCAAGGAAGAGTGGAAACACAGCTGTTGATCAGGCAGTTTGGCTTTATCCAGAGGTTGTGGGATGGGAAACTTGAGTAATATTTTTTCTTTCTCATAATAGCCTGTGATTTGACCAACACGGTATAGCTGTGCAATATCTAAATTAAATTCTTATTGAGACAATCTTACTTCAAGCTAGACTTCTTCTCTTCTCTACCTTTGAATTTCCAGACCAGATAGAATGAACACTGATGATCAATGAAGTTCAACCAAAGTTCAGCACAGAGGCACTTCCATGCAGGAGACTAACTAAGCAAGTCTAAAAGACCACAGTGTAACACACTTAGGAGACTGCCAAAAAGGCAGCTCTGGAGTTCAGCATGCAGGCTATTCCCTCAGTTAATGTAAACTCAAACTTACTTGTCTGCTATGTTGTACCTTTTGCCCTTTCCAAATTAAAGTCAGGACAATGATCCCTTTTTTCTTGTCCTTCTCCCCACTTTCTATTTCATAAAGTGGACCAAACAAGGACTATCACAAAATAAAAGGTGAAGAAAGAAACTAAACGAGCAGAGCAGAACGTGGCAGATCATACAGTTAGATAGCAGAAGGTGTAACAAAACCAGAGAAGGACAGGATCCACTTTTACCCACCAACTGCTCCTCAGTTGTACAGGGTATTGTCCATTGTAGAACATCATCACTCACCTCTATTCCACATAAATCACTGTGCTGTAACCATTTTATATCTACATCTGGGCCTCTATAAGTTTTCCTTTTGCAGACAGCTGAAAGTCCTCCTATTTTTCTGTTTCCCATTACAGACATGCACGAACACCTCAAAGCTAGAGTTCCATCATGCTTCTTCCAGCACCAGATCTTACCAGAATAAACTAAGAGGCAGGAAACCTCAACTTATTAGACAGAAACCTTACTGAGTCTGTGAAATACTTCACATGTGTTCTGATGATGATGGCTTTTTGCTATAAGACCAGGACATATTCAAGAAGAAGAGAAGAAAAAAAAGAGGTAATCTCAGTCAGAGGAGAGCAGGGTGGCAACATGTGAGAGGAGGAGCCTTGCAGACACCAAGGTCAGTGGAGAAGGAGGGGAAGGAGGCGCTCCAGGTGCCAGAGCTAAGATTGTTCAGCAGGCCATGGTGAAGCCCATGGTGAAGCAGCTGTGCCCCTGCAACCCGTGGAGGTACACAGGGGGATGCAGAGATCCACCCACAGCTCATGGAGGAGCCCCACACCAGAGTGGGTGGATGCTTTAGAGGAGGCTGTGAGCCCATGGGAGACCTGTGGAGAGAGGAGCCCACACTGGAGCAGCCACTCCTTGAAGGACTGAACCCCCTGGAAGAGTGACCCACACCACAGCAGTTTGAGGGCAGCTGTTGCCTGCGGGAGATAGAGCCATGTTGGAGTAGTCAATGGAGAACTGTGTCCTGCGGGAGGGACCCCACAGTGCAGCAGAGGAGTGATTCCTCTCCCTGAGCAGCAGGAGAAGCCACAGGTGATGAACTGAGCACAGTCCCCATTCCCTGTCTCCTTGCACCGCTGCGGGAGGAGGTGGAGCAGGGAGGGAGGGAGGAGCGGGGCCAAGGTGCTGTTAAGGGCTTATTTTACTTCTCATTATCCTGCTCTGATTTTGTTACTAATAAATTCACTTAGTGTCTCTAAGTTGAGCCTGTTTTACCCATGACAGTATTTGATGCATGATCTCTCTTGACCCTTATCTCAACTCATGAACCCTTCATTATGTTTTCTCTCCCCTGTCCAGTTGCAGAGAGGAGCGAGAGAGAGACTTTGGTTGGTGCTTGGCATTCAGCCAGGGTCAACTCACTATACTGAGACAACAGTGAACAAACAGCTGCACAGAAAGCAAACATCACTCAAAGATTGAAAAAACTTTTTTTTTTTTTCCAGAAGCTTAAAGGACTTCCATTCCAGTCTTAAACTGCTCTGCAAAAAAAGAAAAGTCATGATGCTTCCTTCAGGAAATCAAAGGCTGAATTTAGAGGAAAGCAAGGAAATTATTTTGGTAACAGTTCAGAATTTGAAGCGCTTGTAAAAACGACGGAGACATCCCCAAAGTTCATTAACTTCTCAACAAGTGTCACATGCCCAGCTTTGCTAGTGAACCTCCTAGTAATGAGGAATGCTTCAGGTTTATGCATCCTACATTGTCTCCTTAGAACTCCACGGAGCCTACCAGCTGCAGGGCCTGTTCCCCTCCTTCTGAAAGGCTATGGTACATGAGGAAATACCACTCTGGGCAGTCATGGTCAACAGACCTTTTCTCTTTAGATCTCTTTCTCCCCTCTCCTTCCATTTGAGGGTTTTTTTCCTTCTTTCTTTTAATATATGAAGCCAATATTTACAGCCAAAGCAGTGCTGAGTAAGATGCAGTGATTATGGCTGATTTTATCACAGCCGTATTACTTAGCTGCAAGGTGAAGCGCTGTGCTAAAATGGATCATGAATCCCTGAAATTGACTATCCATCACCTTTATAATCCTGATGGAAAGGCAGGTCACATCGGGCCTGACAACTCCCCATGCAAACGAGACTACACCAGTGACGTCTGCTCGCCTCAAGGCATTTATTTGTCTGGAGAGGAAGGTGATGCCTCAGGGAACTGGACTAGAGAAAGAGGGAGAGGAGAAACCAACTACTCCAACTGCCCCTGCAGGAATCAAGTGCAAATACAGGAGCCAATTTTGTGCACAGAAGGATTACTAGAAGTATTGGATGACAGAGTATTATATGCAGCTAAGGATCAGGACTGCAGCATGAAGGCCTCCCCCTAGGCAGAAGAACAGATTTCAGTTTCAAAGTTAGAAAAATAAAATAACACCACCGCACAACTGGGAATTTGTAGGATCAGATGAAATCCATAAATGAGGAAAAAACTCCTAAAATGTCTGAAGATTCTAGCTATAGTTCCTTCCAATTCATTGTCACTGTCTTTCTGACAAAATCAGATTTAAAAAGTGTCTGTAAGTTTGGAGACCAAATTCATCAGGGTGGTAACAATGGCCATTACGTGTGGCACACCTGAAACAAAGCCCACAAAGTGCTGGAAGTTGAATCTCACAGGAAGTGTTTATTTGGAGACAATCAGCTTGCTCAATGAGAAAATCACTAAACTACCTCAGTGAATCTTTTGAACTGGCATATGGATCTATTAAGGAAACTTCCCAACCTGAACATTCACAAGACTCTTTAGCAGCCACACTCCCAAGGCCAGGGACTTTATCTTCTGGGACTGAAGGCCCTTTGCAGCAGATGGCTCCAGTGAGCCAACATGTGCCTTGCTTGACTCTACGTACCCCATTCACACAGTCAGACCAGACCTCCTTAGCGGTTTGACCCCAAGTTTCCCTTAGTAGAGTCTCAGATGTCTCATTCCATAATGCAATTTATTCATGATGCAGTAACATGGAAACTGCCCAAGCTGATGCCTCTGAGGAGGAACCCACCACAAAGGACCCCCTCGGCTTTTATCCCCTCACAGTCCAAGCTCACAAAACTCTTGCTCTTCCCTCCTGACTCTTCAGCCCTTGCAGTGTCTCCCAGTGCCCATCTACCTGGCCTGTCTTTGTGCCCTTTCTTATGAAAAGGGTCGTCAGTTCACAGCCTCTTGTCTCTGGCTCCTGCCACCCAGAGCTCAACCCACAGCTCCCACTGCAGCTGTGCCCAGAGCTGCCTGCACCAAAAGTATTCCTCAAGAGCAACATGCAAGAGGGACACTCTAGGAGAAAAGACTAACTAGTACGGTATTTACTGTTTCTAATAAGACTGAAGTGCTGCTTTAGGTAAACACCAGCTTCTTAAGGCACGACTTGTTCTGAAGTATAAACACAGGTTGTCTCATCCATACACCTCCCAGGTTTGGGCATATCTCAGTACCACCAAGGACAGTGCTTGCTCTTGGCACCCATGATCTATTGCCACCATAGCTTCTTACAAATCAGGCAGCCTAGCCATAGTCATTAACACAACTGTTCCTTATTCTTGCCCATGCAAAAAGAGGTTAATAGTACGTATGTCACAGAGCTACAACACACTTGTTGTTAGAAGTGGGGTAGACTCTTTGAGATCCACAGATAGGTGGTATTAAAGAAGGGCAAACACTACTTACATCTTGCTCTTCTCACCTGTCCTTTTTTCCCCTTTCCTCTAGTGCCTCTTCTGGGTAAGTCACATCCCAGCTAAACCTCTTAGTGAGTGATTACATTAGAGATAGTGCTAATTACCAAGTGTCGTCTGCGTGGTACAATCTTATCAACACCCCACACTTCCTCCCCTGAGGTGAGGGGGCTTGATCCATTTCATAAAAGTATCCTAGTTATCTGCTTCAGCAAGCTCCATTCCCTCAGGCTTGAAGGTAGCTGGTTTTCTGGGGTTTTTTTCCATCCTAAGTACAGATTCAAAGCTTTTCTGGTAGAACCTCTTGGAAGGCAGTGGGGTAACCCCAACAACAGACTCGTGGGTGTTATGCTGTGTGTACAAAAGGAGCCAGCCGGCTCCCAAGATGCTGTGTTTCAGATAACACACTCGTAGGCCTGTCCCCAGCAAGCACTGCAGGTCTACTGCCTTTCACCGGGCACAGGAAGTCAACACCTGCCCCACAGCTGGGAACACTGAGTTTGGAACACGGAGTAGCAAAGGAAGAGCAGAAGTAGCTGCAAGAAACACCCATAAATGCTTTGGTAAGGCTACTGAACCACAATTCAGGATTGCCTGTTTTTTTTTTTTTCCTAGAACCTCCATCTGACCAGGGTCTGTCAGGGCCATGCTCTTCTGCCCTGCAGCACTCCCTGACTGCCCTAAGTTTAGCTACTCCCACATTTCTGACAACTTGGGGTAGGCTCAGTGACCCTGTGAGTTCGGCTACAGTATTGCTGGTTACCAAGGCTCTAACAGGGTAATTCCATCTTGCATTATAATCCAGAATGCCATTTGCTTTCTTATTAGTGGATGCTTCAGTTGTAGTCATTCTGGGGGTTTGGTTATTTTTATGTTTGAAGGTTGTTAGTGCTTTGTTGGTTTGGTTTTTTGTTTTGTTTTTTTGGTTTTTTTTTCACATAATTTGTGTGCATATTACTTGCTGTCCCTGGAATTCATTTTGTTCCCTGCTAATGAAACCTCTGCGTCGCTAACAAAGCAGAAAATAAAAAAGGTAAATAGCACTCTCCAGAAACAATTTGTTTCTTGTTCTGTAAATTTTTGCTGAACAGCATCTCAGGGAATTTTCACCCCAATAAGAGAAAAGAGAAGCAGGAGATGATTGAGAAGGGGCTAGAAATGCAGTTAGTTGATGTGGAAAGGAAATAGTAATTAAATGTACACTGTAGACAAATAAGTACCCAGACAGCTGCACCTGTGAAAGTCCAGAAAGCACTCGAGTACCCAAGTCATTTGACTAAGTAGAAACCACTGGTTGTAGAGAAATTTGAAGAGGGGATTAGTTTTCCCATGTTTGACCCTTTGGATCTATGCCAAGAGTCAGCTGCCCTTGACAGAGTCCAGACCCAGAGAGCAGAACAGGACGTAGAAAATTAATGAGCAATCCTGTCCTACTAAAACAGCTAAGGTAGGTGTAGACTGCATCCGGTGGTGTTGGTGTCAATGAACATAAAAAGAGGAGATGAATAAACTTAGGAAGAGGTGATGCTGGTTTTTCCTACTATGTCTGATGCTACTACCTGCTAGAGAACAGCACAGACATTCTACTAAAGGTAGTTTCTTTCTCACATAGGTGAGTCATCCTGTTCACTTTCAAACAGCTGAATACAATTTACAAGGCTGAAATTTTCCAAAAAACTAGACTACCAATGAGATTTTCAAGTTCATTTCGAAGCTCCTAGATCAAGGGCTTGCAACTGAAAAAGATCTGAATTTATAGCTACTTCCACTGATTTTATGGTCTGACATTCAGATCTTAAACTCTCTAATCCAAGCAGGGAGGTAAAAACAATGTCATAGGGCAGGGAGGGAGGTGATCTTACATCCTTTCCACCAATAATCAAGTAATATGTCATCTCTGCACCTTATTGCCTGGGAACTAAGCAATTAGTACTCTTCCTGGAAAAATAAACCAACCCAACATCAGATTAAGCCAGAGTGAGATGCATTGAAAGCCAAGTCCTTTTTCTGAGATTACTCCATTGGCTAAAGTCGGCAAGGGAATTAGATGGCCAAAAGCCATATGGCCCTGACTCCCTTAGCCACCTCTAGAATTGCATGCACAGTGCTCCACGCATGAACACACCTTTGCCCTATCACTCACTGGATTACTGGACCAGCCCTCGTATGGAAGATTAAATACAAACTGCTCTGCTGCTAAAGCATATTTATTGAGCTTTAAACACCATGTAATTTATAAATCTCTCCTCACAGAGTTGGAAAAACTCCATCAACGTTAATAACGGCAACATTCAATTTCAATTGGTATGTTTTTAACCTACAGTAAGCAAGTATAAGCTGTTATAACTATAAAGAGGTCTTTAGAAGTTATGCAAGGTATTAATTGAGCTGCTAGGAGACCATACAGGTTGGTTTTCTAGTAACTCTGCAGTGAAAAAGAATGCAGCAACCAGAAAAATCCTGGCAAGACAGCAGCACCATCTCAGGAGATGATTGCTTGAGCTGTACTAGTTATTTACATGAAGTCAATTCCAAGTGATTATTAAGAACATGAGGTTTATCGTTCAATATAAAAGGCCAGTTCATTATGTCCCCACAAGCTACAGCTTAAATGGCAAACCTCAATAATTTAGTTTTTCTACCAGCAGTTTGGAATTTAATCGCTGCACAATAACTGCATTAATTCTGAATTAATTTCTTAATGGAGATGTAATTGTCTTGAGTTTCATCTGAGGGGCCACAATATGCTCTCACCAGCATAAATCTAGTGGGATGTCGTGTGAGAGAGTGGGATGATTTCAGCATAAGGAAACTTGAAGTCAACAGGCAGCTGTTTTACACTGGTACCAGAGGAAACAGTATGGCCCAGCCATCACTTGCATTGTTTTGGTTCCAAATGACCCTTGTTTGCCTGGGCAGCATCCTTCCAAGTACTGAACATGAATGGAATCCCATCTGTTTACTACCATTATTATAATCATAGGAATACTTCATCCCAAAAGGCTGCAGAGCATTTTGCTGCAGGGAAAACATTTCTATCAATAGAAAAATGCTTTTAGGTCAGGGTGAAGACACCAGCTCATAGAGATGGAGAAGCTAAAAAGGCAGACAGCCACATTTAACATTCAAACTGACACCTCCAAGTACTATAACAAGCCCTGTATGAACAATTTAAAGACAATGTCTTGAGAAGGTATTCACAAGAACTCAGATGCTATTGTGGCAGGCATGCTGCAAATCCTTAAGGTAGAACTGAAATCAATGGGAAGGGAAAAAAAAATTATCACTGCTACCGCCATAATATGGAAGGGATAGTGATGGCAAGAAACTGATGATGTAGGAAGAATGATTGCATAGTATGAACAGGGACTGATGAAACATATTTCAGCCCTTGCAGCTGCCCATTTGAATGGATGAACTCTTAATGGCAAGAAGAATGTTGACAGCACAAAAAGCAACAAAGAAAAAAACAATTTGGAAAAATCAGTGAGACACATGAAAGTTACAGTGACAAACCTGTAAGTCACTCAGGAGATTTGAGTCTACTGAGTGCCCTAAAGCTGCAAGGAGTTCCTTGAGGCTCATCCCATTCAAGGCCATACCAAGGAACATACCAAGTGTGGCCATAACACCGCATAGAATCCTAGCCAGAGAGTTAAGTTGCAAACTGAATACATGATAGTAAGTAAACCTGACTGAGAAAACACACAGTGACACAGCCCACAATTCCCTTACTCCAGTTTAAGGCCTACCACCTACCAGCATATAAAAATAAAACTTTTTCCTTTTGCAAGCAGACAGAGAAAAGAGGAAATTTTCAGAGGTACACGTTGAGCTTTTTCCTACCAGTGCCGCAGCAACCTCATGTGAATTTTCCATCTGTTTTACATCTATTCACACCACTGGTGACACAGAACCACCAACAGCCCCTCTAGTGCTTGATTTAATATTTATCAAATGAGAAGAGCAGTCACAAACTGTATCCTGCTAAAATGCCTCACACCTCCTCGCCTGCTCCTTCAGGACCTCCGCCAAAACACTGCCCTGACACAACCTTTGACAGATGAAGGAGAGCAGCTTGTTTTGAGGTCTTCTATTTATATAAAAATACATCAGCAATACATTACTTATGAGAAATATGTAAAAAAAAATAGATATTCACTACCTTTTTTTTGTGAAGCCAAAAAATATGCCATAAAGACTATGAACAGTTTTTTCAGAGCCAGAAAAGCCTGAGAAGAAAATGTTCATGATGTGAGTAAGGCAGTCAGCATCAGAAGTTGTGTTAAGAGATTAGGAGACCCTGTCTCTTTGTATGCCCAAAAAGGATGCCAGCTTTCAGGTCAGTGAGCTGACCCTTCTTATCGATAAAGGTCATGATGAAATTTAGCAGATCAATCATCTAAACTGTTGGAGAGAAAGGAAAAAGACCTGCCAGAACAGTTTTGATTTAATTTTTTATCAAAATCAGATCTCTCCATGGAAATTGTCAACTTCAATGAAATGTTTGATGGTTAAACATTCAAGAGTTTCATTGCGATAACCTCAGAACATTTTGTTTAGGTCCATTTCTTTGATTTTTTTTTTTTTATGTCATGTAAATATTTCATTTAATCTATTGCTCTCTATCAGATTTGTGTGAATTATTATTTACTTAGTCTAATACAATAAAAAAGGAAAAATAAATAAATCTAAAGAAAATAGTGAGAGTTTAAATAAAAAAAAAATAAATTCTCCTTCATGGGAAGAAAATTCAGCTCTAAATCCTTAATTCACCTCAATTAATTGAGACAGGCTAAAATTCTAGCATCCACAGCATAACTGCCCTGGCATTCTAGTCATTATAAGCTTTCCTGGCTGTTGCATAATCTGTGCCAGGCCAACTGGGGAAGGAAACAAAGCTTAGAGAAAGAAAGGAAGATATAACTTAGTTATACCTTATAAAGACACGGGATTTGCTATAGCCTCTGGCATTCCATGGTATCACAGACATTTCCCTGTGGTGTCCCGATTCCCTGACATGCAAGACAGTGTAATTCACATTTGGGCAGACTTTCCAAAAGCAGGTGACAGACTTACCTGTGGTTCAGTACATCAGTGGATTAAGTAATTTTTATGTTGTCTTTAGGTCCTTATACCACATCCACCACCACAGTATTGCAGCAGCTGGTGATGCTCATCAGAAACAAAATCAATGAGCAGTCAAGATTGCATGAAATGGTGGCCACAACTGGCTTCTTAATTCCACACTTTGGCAGAGAATAAATAGCATGATCCTTCACACTGAGGGACCAAATATGATCAGGCATGCCCCAATGAGCCCCACGCTGAATCTCCACAATAGCTTCCAAAACACACCTACACATGACTACAAATCTAAGCCAAAGCGCTGGGTCCAGACCCAGTAAAATTCTCTGGTCTCTGCAGCTCTTGGTAGTGGGTCTGAAAGGTACAACAGCCTTTTCTGGACTTTAAACCTATGAATCTGTGAATTTAAAAAAATGTGGTGCATACTTCAAACAAAATTGCCCTGAATGTTTTAAACTGTAGCACTCCATAGACACATCTGACATATCCACATTTGGGCAGCGGAACACCCTGAGCACTTCTGCAAACTGAGGCAGAGGATGAAGTAGATGAGCTTTTGGGATCCTTGTAAACTATTTTCTCTGTGATGCCTAGGAAACCTGCACAAACTAGCCAGCAGGGAGCTTTCATACAGCTTGTCTGGCAGGATTAACCTGGACCAATCCGATGGAAAGTGCCATCACTCACAGAAAAACATTCTATAAAAAATGTTCTTTTTGCAAACATGTATTACTAAAGGCAAGCTGATACAGGACTCCTTGCTCTCTCACAGCTTTGCACACAAGGAGTGCTGGGGTTATTACTGTCTCATCATATATTCCATTAAGACTGACAGTCTGAAAAGAGAAGTGCCATTTGCACAAGTTCTCTCCAAGCTCCAGCAGCCCTGTCAGTGTCACAGCTGGACTAAGATTCTGTAGTGAGCAAAAATGAAGTCAGAACCTCTTTAATATATAATTAGCAAGAAGAGGAGTGTGAGGGCATTTGAATAATATATCTCATGGTCAGATAAAGCTGTAGGTGCCAAAAGAGAAAGGGCATAACAAGTCAACAGGGCAAAATTCTGAGAAAAATGAGACTAATGTACCTATGTGAAGTGAGAGGTCCCGTTTTAGGCTGATAGTAAAAACAGTGTTTTGCATTTCAAAATGCTTTGTTTTCACACCCTTTTCTTTCAAAAATTTCCAAAATGGAGTCAAAGGCTGGTGAGATCAACTGCTCCCATATGCAGAGGAAACAGAAATCCATAGGGAGGACATGAAATTCCCAAAGCCACTTTCAGGTGTCAGTGGGAGAGTGGAGAATGCAGGCCATTCTCTAATGGCTGGAGGAACTGGTCTTTCCCATCCTATCCCTGACAGGGAATGCCCAGAACAAAGGGGATAATGCTCAACACTGCTGAGTTTTCCCATACTCTGCATTAGAATGGTGTTTGGCATTAGTGTCAAGCTCACTGGTGCCAGGCTCACCTAAGGCTACCCCGGCAAATTTTATACTCATTACGCCTGACAAATGCAGAGAAAAATGAGAGAATGGAAATTATTTAGGGCTAACTCCTCCCCCTCAATTTCAGCACCTCAAAATACAGATGTGTTTTTCTCTTGTATTTTGGTTCATATTCCTCATTACAATCACTGCCTTGCTTTTTTTTTTTTTTTTAATTTTCAGAAATATCTAGAATAGCAGATCAGGCTTCATTGAGAGCCATCACCTTAATAACTGCTGTGCTTGGCAAACAACGGCATAGATATAACTTTCCATTTTTCAGCAGAGCAGCTCTTCGGACCTTGACACTTCTGTGGTCAATTCTGTGTGTACCATGCCTATCCACCAACTCATCTGTCATATCTGTTTCCCTTGGGCTCTCCCATCCTGATGCAGCAATCCTTTTTGGTTCCTGCAGCTAGTGTACGTGGGAAGGACCATGGTGCCTTACAGGAAATTTCCAGCTGAGAACCACCACAGAAAGAGTGAAAAACATCTTGGGGCAAAACAAGGAGGAGTTAGAGGTGGAATTGAAGAGGGTGATCTGCTGCTCCCCCTAAAATAAATAAAATAAAAATAATAAATAAAGTAAAAATTACATCCACAAAAATCCCTTCAGCTCCTCCTTTAAAGCTGGAGAGCAACAAAGCAGCATGGCCTGCAGCTGAAGCAGCGGACTAAGCTATGGACCTGCAAGGGCAAAAATCCTTAGAGATGGGATTGCCTTCTGCATTAAGAGCACAAAACATGAGGTAATGGCTTCAACTGACAGCTACTGAAAATGATTTTTTTTTTTTTTTTTTTTTTAATATAAAACTTGCATGGAGTGCAGAACATAGCTGAGTCCCTCAGCCAAGCTGGCAGCACCTTGGGGAAAGTTTGTGTAAGAAATGGTAGGAAAAAAGCAGGAGAGGGGGACGGAAAAGAATGAGACACTGCAGAGAGAATACAGTGGTCTGAGAAGGGAGCAGCAAACACAAACTACCATGTACTGACCAATTCCCCATAATTGTAGGTAGATACACCTGCACCCCACCCATAGAAAACAAACAAACGAACAAAAAGTCCACAAAACTGACAGGAAAGGGAACAATGTAGATGGCTCATTTCTTAAAGTGATCTCCAAATTTCTGACTATCTCCATGACATTCAATACCTTACAGCCTTCAAAAGCAAAGGGCCACTCCCAGGATGAGCTATGGATGAGAGGACAAAGAGCAGACTCCTGCCCCTGGAGAAAACCTGGACTCAGAGCAGCATTGCATCAGGCTAAAAATGCAGTAAAAAAATCTGTTAAATTGATGCTTTCAGTCACGGAATCTTCTTCTGCTTAAAAAAGAACATTAGTCCAGGAACTTTCCAGTTGAAAGATGGAGAGAGGCTACAGTGCCAGAAGAATCTGAATCAGCTCCAGCTGATGAGTAAAGGAACCTACAAGGACCTTGCTTAGAAGGAGCAAGAGTTGTAATGCCCTGTAACACAAACAGACCTCTATAGAAGAACAGATGAGAGGCCCTTGGTCATAACACACACTTGTAACAGAGAATAGCTGGTCACATAAGAGAGACCCTAAAAAGCTATATTGAAAATGCACTTAATTCTCTACAACATGATGCTTTGAAATATTTCACAGGCACTATATTATCTTGCATAGTTGGAATTATGGGGACTCTGCAGAGAGGAAAAGTTCAAATAGAAAGGAAGGGAATAAATGTTATTGGGAATGCAGGGATTTCAGGTGAACACACTGTGTGTGCAGAGAGGATGGGCTCAGGATGGGTTCCATCTTAACTACAGCAGACCCCGACTGTGATACTGAAAATTAACATAGTTTGGAGGAGATTTTCTTAAATTCAGAGCTAAGCAAAGCTGGCAGGTGCTGAGGAGCGCTCAAGTCAGACAAAGACATCTGCTAGGGATGTCAGTAATAGAGAGATAACTGTTATCTGGGAGCAGAGGATAGGACAAGAAACTTCAGCTAGAGCAAAGCTAAGGCACATCACAAATGCAGAAATAAAATCTGCAATATAACAGGGCTTCTGACACAGAATTTCAATAAAATTAGGCTCTGGGCCAAGACTAAAATTCATCATGTGTATACACATCATTGCATAGGCTTCTGAGCAATAATGAGTAAACGAGTACACTGGATAATGGAAGGAAACCTTGCTATAATAAAGACTAATGAAATGACAAAGATCAATGGGAGAACATGATCTTTGGTTTCAAACTGTACACGAAGGACATACCAGGCTTTAGAGGTGAGTGTGCTCCCAGAATCCAGAGAGGGAATGTTTTGAGAAGCTCATATGCAAGCTCCAATATATAAGCTCCAAAGGCCTTAATATAAAAGTATTCTTTATACTAGCAAGGTTGCATTATCATCCTCTTGATCAAGAGAACAAAAAAAAAAAAAATACTAAATGCATAAACTTGATGAACATCAAAGCAGTAATCAGTCTAATAAAGCAGAAAAAAGTGGCTGACTTTGGTTATGTGCTTACAGAAATGAGTCAGGTGTCATGTTGGGTGACAGTTTAGAAAAATAATTTCTTGATGTGTTAAATAAATTATCACTTAGAACAGCTGACTCCAGAGCTCAGAGAGACAGGAGACTATTTTCAGTGCAATTTGACATGAAAGACAAAAGTCTGTTTGCAAAGCAACTGTTGCTAATGCACTGAAAAACAATGACCACAAACAGGCTCAGTGTCCTTCAGGGGTTACATGAACACACCAAAATAAAATAATAAAAAACCCAAGCAACACATACAAGATACTAAGTTTTTTGAAAGGGATCTGAAAAATTATTCAGGAAACTGTTTGGAAGAGAAGTAACATCAAAAATGGTAAGGATTAAAAGCCTGTCCTAAAGATAACAGGAAAAAAAATCATCCACCCAGGAGTCAGAAAGGCATTTCCAAATAAGAAAGATAAACATTAATCTAGAAAATGAAGTAAGGAAACCCTTAAAACAAAACAATACATTTAAATGGACAAGCTGAAGAAATGATCTATTATTTATATAACAGTTCTGCTGGGGCAAGGTTTGCATTCCACTGAAATGAATATGCTGGAGCCTCTAAAAATCCATTGGGTTAGCAAAGGACATAAGGTCCAGTAATCAAAGCATCTGTGACGTCACCAAGATTCAGATTATGCAGAGAGATTTAAAGCTGGTGGTATGGATAGAAAAATCACAAATAATAATTAAAAAACCCATTAAATAGATGAAGAATTAGATTAAATGGAGACCAAGACTGAAGGGCATTTGAGTTTGGATTTAGGGACTCCAGCTCTGGGACAGCAGACCACGAGAGGTATGACTTCAGGCGAAACACACTGCATTTCCTTACATTTCATGAGGAAACAACACTTAAAGATCCTATGGACACCATGGGCAAGGCAGAGCCGTATCAAACCCTTTGTAAGAAAGTAAGAATTTGTTGCTATTTGCTCCCCAAATATCATCATGAAATCTCACTGCAAATCCTAATAACATTTTCTTTATAAAAAAAGAAATAAAAAAAGACAGGAATAACAATAAAAAAAAATCCAAATCCTCAGGAATGAAACAGCAAAAGCAATGTTCAGAACTAAACTCAGAGTATTTGGTTCTTTACAGCTGCCCAACATATTCCACACAGATAGTATGGAAGGGAATTGGGGGATACGGATGCCTGTAGCCATGATGCACTGAATGAAGGGAAGAGGTGAGAGCAAAGCTCACTTTCTAAATACAAGCAGAACCGATAAATCACAGCCTGGCTGGCGTGGCAAACACCAGTCCCTCTGGCAGCTTTGTAATTACTCCCTAAATGTGGTCTCAACCCTCTTGATGTGGAGATAAATAACTTTATGTGCAAAGCAATTAAAGCCTCAGGCAACACTGCTGGCAAAGCGTGGTGACTGTGTGTCACTATCCATTTGCCAGGGAGGTGTACAAGTGGTACTGAGTTTATTAAACAGGGCCAGAGCACTGGCTTCCACACATCAACAACCTACCAGAGGCCTTCTTTGGATGGCCCTCAAACAATTATTTCTACTCTCCAAAGCAATGAAACATCCTGGTCCAAAGGCTGAACCTGAAGTGAGCTGAGACCCTCCGAGCAGCGTGTCAGGCATTTTGCTCCTATCCACTCTCCCAGAAGAGAGTGGTTTTCTGCACTGTAAGTCTGATACCTACTGGGGAACCTCTGAAGGTATTATCAATCATCGTGATTAGATTCCTCCTCTTCTCAGGAGAGATCATGCTCAGTTGAAGCAAGAGCTATTGCTGGGACGGTAACAAATCACTCTGCAGCAGAGTCCTGCTTGCTGCGTGCCTCTTCCCCTCATTCATGTGCACTTCTCTGCCCTTTTCCTGGATGGTCATGTTTTCACTAAATCTCCTGTCGATCCAAAGCTCAACATGCCTCAAGGTTTTTCTCACACCTGCCACCTACTCGTATCGACAGCTCTGGAAAGCAAACTTAGGAAAGCCCTCCTGCAATCTCATACAGCTGGGTGAAATAGCACTGCACTGTGGCACCTGAATCCTGTCCTTCCCTGGGGAGCTGCTGGCCTGCTCAGCTCAGAAGCTCTGCATAGTGCAGCATCCACATTTAAAAATATCCCAGGAAAGCTGCATGCAGAATGCAAGCTGGAACGTTAGCTATGCTGTGACTGGCTTGCACGACCTCAAGCAGGCATCATCTGCCAGGAAAATCACCTGGTGGGGATTCCAGCAGCCTGCAAGGAAGGCACGGACTAGCTAGGTCTGTCACAGCAAATTAAGCCATCTTTCTGCCTGACTGGTACCTGACTGGAGCGACACAGCTATGGGCTGGGCCACTGTCCAGCCTTCAGAGGCTGCATGTCTCCAAGTGATGCGAAAAAGTGGGGATAGCTTCTGTTTTTAAGAAAAATGAACAAACCCGAAATATTTCAGTTTTGAAAAAGCTTTTTTTTTTTTCCTTTTCTGGTTTTAAACCACCAGCAAAAGAAAATAAATCAGCACAACAGCCATTTCTTCAAAGTTCTTCTTGGCAAAAACACTTCTAATTTTTTATGCTGGTTTGTTAAAGACAGAACTTGCAACAGTACTGGTGTTTTGAGGAGAAGCACTGCTCCTTTTAAGCCAGTTCGGATCAATAATCAAAGCTGCTACTAGGGGGCACTGTGACATTCAGAGGAGGTACAGCTCGGTTTCTCACTGCCTATTCCTGCGTCCATGAAATCTTTCACAATTCCTTGGCGACAAACACAGCTAAAGTCCAGTAATTTCACTCTTCCTAGTAACGTACCCCTTAAACTTTAGAATATATACGATGCATCACTCCCCTCTCTCCCTCCCTGCTTCTTTAGCACAAAAAGTACTCAACAAATGCTGGCTGCTTCTTCAGATGTTACTACATTTTAGTGATCGAAGGAAATGAAACTTGTTTGTAAAACAATTTGAGATTGTTCAGGACAATCGTGACAATGTAATGTAAGAGTTAAGAATTATAATAGTAATCATAATAATAACGATAATGAGTGTTTCTCTTCCCACTGCAATGAACCCATCTGGAAGGCCTCAGTGTGAGGCTTCAGAAGTATCCAAAACTGTGATTAGAAAGAAATTCGTTTCAGCAGGAAGGTGGAAGCTCAGAATGCCAAAGAAAGAAAAAAGGAAGAGAAAAATCCTTTCTAGTTTTGGCCAACAGACCTAATCGGAAATTCTTTTGAAATGTTATTCTCTGGAAGAGAGCTCAGTTAGCAATATTCTGCAAATGCTCAGCCCACTTCATCCATCTGCCAAGCTGAGAATGAATATTCATAGCAAGTTATTTTAATCATTGTGTTTTTCTTGATGTGACATAATTCTATATAATTGCACCCCCCGGAAAAAAAAAAAAAAAAAAAAAAGCCCTCTTTTTTATGCTGTCAAGTCAGAAAGTTTTTTCTCCATCTGCAAGGGGAAAAAAGGGGACATTGGGTGGCTTATGCATTGGTTGTAGCAACATCCTCATCAATGCTTCTCAAATCCCAGCACTAACAACTTAGCTAATGACATTGGTTCAAACAGTACGTGCTGGCTTTTACCCATCCCTGCTGAACCCCAGGGATTAACACCTCTCACAAGGGATGATCAGGGTGACAAGAACAGACTTATGCAGGCTGAGAATGGGATCCACTGGCAACACATACATGGGGGAGAAAGGGAAACTACATTGGAACAGCTGGGTTTGGGCAGCTCAGGGCTGGTAGAGCTTGGGTGCTGCAGCTGGAGGGTGAGGGAAACAAGCTACTGCAGATATGTTCGGGGGATGCTTGCTTGTAGTCACACACCTTCATAAACCCACATGACATAAAAATGCTTTTACAATTTTTGATTGCTTCTCAAAATAGTTCTTGTTCAACACTTAGCAAAAGTGCACACTTTTGGCAAAATTGTCCAAACACAGACAGGTTATAAATATTTTAGACTACACAGACATACCTCAGGAACAAATTGGGTCCTCCCCTGATTCTAAATGGTGCTCCCAGTTCCCAGTACATCAGGAGGACATTTTATTACAGTTGAAAATCTTGAGGAAAACCTTGTTCCTGCAGTAATCAAGAGTCTAAAATATTCAATACTTGACTGATGCAAGCAATTCCCAGGTGCCATACATTAGCTGCTGGGACAGGCAAGCTGGGTCACAGAGCTGAGCTCAGCTCAGTAGAAAAAAAAGACCACAATCAGGTTTTCTTAAAGCCAGGCATGTGTTTACATATCACTCCTGCTTCTCCTTTGTTCTTTGCATTGTTGCCCTTTGGTAGCCAACCCTGCTTCTTGTTCTCGGGTCTATCACCCTGGAACGACCTCCCAGAGAGTTTGTGCCCAATGACTTGTTAGTTACCTCCTGCCCCAGAGCATCCCAGATACCCCATGGGATGTTCCCCAAAGTGCTGAGCCCAGACGATTTTTGGGTGGGATCAACATGAAGAGCTGCTTATTAAAGGGACAACTGTGGTTCACTTCCAGTTGCTACTCAAGAGCAGTCCATTTCTTTGGAAGCAGTTCTTTGAGTCGTACAAAAGGGAGGCAGTGAGTGCCATACAAAGGTAGGTTACAAGAACCTAAATAAGCTGAAACTTCTTTGTTGCTGCTTCTGCTTCACGTGATCTAGACAGATCTGCATCTAGCTAGTAACACATGCAATCATTTCAAAAGACTTGTTCTACCTGGTGCAGCAATCCAAGCTTTTAAATTCAGGTAAAAAAAAAAAAAAAAGAGAGAAGGAGGAAGGAAAAACATCAGGATAGAAAGGAGAGAAGGTGGTCTACATTTAGCTTTGATTAACTACTGGATATTCTGAAGGACAGTAATATGCACCACCAACAGACCCATGCACAAACCAGAAATCCCGAATTGCATCATGTTGCCTGACTGCTGCTCCTCTTACTTTCCTGGCACACTGGCTCCCCTCTTTAGCCACATTCTGCCAAGCACTTTGCAGAAAAACAGTGTTCTCCTTTTCCAGTACTAGAGGTTGCTGCTGCAAAATGCAGGATAGCTATAATGCTTGTGTTTGACAGGAGGAGAAAAGAGGTTCAAGTCCCATTGTCACTATCTGCATTTGTCTGCTTCCATGCAGAGACTGGCAAACAGGAATTAGCTTCTGTACTGGTAGATGGCACGGGAGAAAGAGCACAGGAACAAACTCACTGGAGCAGATTCATAACCCCTACAAGGCAGCATAGCCTCACTGATGCCTCTTGGAGATCACGGGAGCTTTGGTGACCAGCACCAGCTTTAAATCTGACCTACCAGGAACACAAAATGACTCGTCTGGCTGAAGGGAAGAAGAAGAGTCTGTCTCAGAAGACAGGTTACAGCCTAGCTCTGTCAGAAAAACTCTTTAGACTGCAACGGAGAAAACCTCAACAGGAGTCTACAAAAATTTAATAGGCTATCCACACAATGGATTTCTAAAAATACAGGACTGAAAAAGGAAGAGATTCTCCTAGGATGGCTCGAATTCTCCATTAAATACTAAGCAAGATTCCATAAAAACTCTCTAAATGTTAGCAATTTCCATTAGGGAAATCTTTAATGATGGAAGGCCATTACCAGCTGAAGGCCTAGCAATGAGTTCCTGGCTCCCAATTTAAATCCTGGTGGACAGTGTCTGTATGTACAGCTGAGCAACTAATGCATGCCAGATAAGACAGCCAAAAAATTCAGCTTCTTTGCATGACCAGAGGGCCACTGCTTTGAATTTGGTTTTGTTTATTTTTGTTTCCCAATTATGTTTGTTAAATTGTTTGCACTTCTTTTCACAAATGGCTTCAACACACACTCTATATTCCAAATTCAAATGGTACTGCTTAATTGCAATTGGTTAGATAAGTAATATTCTTACTGCCCGTGCACTGAACTGCTTCTGGAGTGCTATGATATGCTTGCAGTGTGTAAATTAGCTAAGGGGAGTACAGACAATACATCTGAATGTTCCCAAAATCTTCAAATGAGACTAAGAGAGAAAATGTGTGTGTATGTAGGTTGTCCAGGAGGAAAAATGAGATAAAGGCAAAGTCAGGGCAACCTTCTCATCCTGACATCACATTTTCAAAATTTGCTTCTCTGCCATCTTCTTAGTACTTTTTTTTTTTTTTAGTCTAAATGCTAACTGTTTGAATTCATGACAAATACCTCCCAGCCAATTCCCTATCCTGTTTCCAAAGACCATAATGTCTGATATTCTCAACAGTCTGGCAAGGGAAAACTTTTGGAAGGGGTGAATGCCATTCAGATGAAATATTTTTTATTAACATTTTCCATTTCAAACACATTGTGAAAATTTTTGACAAAAGTTCTTCAAATAAATTGTTTTGGTTAAAAAAACCCAACAAACAAAACAAGCCAAACAAAAACCCACTATCATGTAACAGTAAAAATAATTTGTAGAAAAATTGAATAATTTTCATTGTTACCTTTACCATGAATCACTTAGGTGTTTAATTTTAGTCAGGTAAGAATATGTACCAGTTTGTGTTCCATTTTAAAAGCTGAAATATTTTGAGTCATTTAGAAGTTGAGATGATAAAGAAATGTAGTGTTTCAGAATCTCAGAAATGAAACATCTCTATGATGTCAAAAGAAAACCTTCCCATATGCCTAAATATTTCTCTCATAAAAATATAGGGATTTCATCTTTTTTTCCATCTGCTTTTCGGGGAGAGAGAGAAAAAAAAAAAAAAGAAGTTTCTAAGTCTTAACACTTCCAAGTGGGATGAAACTCTGTTTTGACAAACTCCTGAAAACAGGGCTATAAATGTAGTTCAGACATTCCCTCCTGTTGTGGCAATTACTGACAAGACTACTTCAAAGAATCTGTCTCATGGAAACATGTGTATAATCTGCTCCATCAAAGCACACTCCTCCTTAAGGTGCCACTGCACTGCTTTGTCTGAGCACCCAGCAGAATGGGGGAGTCACACCTTCATAGTGTGACACCCAAATCATCGTCCTGAAGTTATCTGGAGACACAACAGCTTCACGTGGGGAAGAGGGACAGCCTAACCACGGCCATTTTGCCTCAGGGAAGTGGAATGCAAAGACCTTGTGGAAAAGCAGACTGGAGCTACATGCAGGGAGGGGAGAATATTGAGGAGAAAAGTGGAGAAAACAGGACATTATGACAAAAGCACAGTGCAGAAGACAGTGAGTATGTGAAAGTATACATGCACGATAAACTGATTAACTGTTTTCAGCCTCCTTTTCCCCAGAAATCCTACACTGATCCCAAAGATGGTGAGACCCCACCTTTCTTGTCCATTACTATGCTTAGTTTGAGTTCTTAAATGTTTTGATCTCTTTGACCAAGCTTCCTCCCAAGGGCGAAGGAATCAAATGGCCCTTTCTAGGCTCTTCAGAAAATACACCACACAGCAGGTGGTCTTTTGAGGCCTCTGACATTCAGCCCTCACTTCTCCTCCTGTGGGAGTGAGGAAGTTTCACCTATCCTCCTCTTTCCCATGCTCCCACTCCTGCTCTCTGTGGCTCAAGCCTGTGCATGACATTGGAGGGATGGCACATGAAAACAGCTGCCAACCTTCTCTGCTGCCTCCCCGAGCTCTGCTTTGAGCCCATGGCCAGCTGCCACCTGCCCACAGCAGGGCACTGCTGGCAGGTCCAACCTCGCACTGAATCCACATGTTTTGGTCTGAGGGAAGTCTAACCCCAGCACAGAGCTCAGCAAGGCCTGCAAAGTGCAATGGAAGAACATAGTGATTTAATTCCCAGTGCATTCCTGCTGCTGCAGCCACCAAAATGCAAACAAGGCAATTTAAACAGAGCCTGGGTATCTCTGCATTGCGGCCATCACTGCTAGAAACATCAGTACAAGTAATCCCAGAGCTTTTGAGGGGGTCACATTGATCTCAGCACTCTGTGCTTCATGGTCACAGAGGTAACAGCACTGGCAGGAAGTTTAAAAATGAAAGCAGGACTGTCAGGAGAACCTAAAAACTAAATGGACAGTGGAGACCTAGCTGTCCTCCATCACCAAGAGGAGGCAGGTCAACAGCAACAGATGGGTACAACAGGCCTTATAATTTTTCTTCTCCACAAGAGAGGACAGAATGTCACCTCCTAAACTGTCAAGACAGTTTTTTTGACCAGTGTGACCTTTGCAAGGAAAACCCAGAACAGCCATGAGCTGGTCTGTGGGGGAGAGACAGGACATAAAACCATGGAAACTCACCAAGATGGGAGTCACACTTCAAAAATGATTCCAGAGTTTCCTCCTCCAGCCTCAGAGACTAACAGTAACCTTACAGGTGACCAAAGCCTACATGACAGAGCCCATCAGCCCCCAGACCACCCTCTGTTGGGCAATGCTGCATCCCTCACCTTGTGCCCTTTGGTAGGTGGTGCACTCTGATAAAAACCCCAGCTGTCAGAAAACAAACTGCAAGCGACAGATTGAACACACCACCATGCAAAAGCCTGTCTCAGGAGGGACAATTAAAAACACACACAGGAAAATAAATGGCTTTTCCTTCTCAATCCCTTTTCCTCTTCAACAAAGTAACAAGACAGGAGCGGGTGCCTGTATGCTAGAATGCCCAGAAAATCAGCAATTAACAAGCGTTCCGCTCTAGCCTGTCTGCGATTTCCTCCCTGCAACTGTGGCTAAATGTTTAAACACATCACTCACCCCCTTCCATGCACTTGCTGTGGCTCTGGCTCACCTCAGCCCTTCTGGCTTTCCATATCATGCAGTCCTCCCTTTCTCACATGTTTATCTGAAGTTTCCTCTAAGATAAACACAGGGAGAGGGGCGGAGTGACCACCCGGCTGCCTTCAGGAGCACACACAGTGGATGAACTAAGTGCTCCAAATGCACACAAGCCCAAATGCACTTAGCCCTGCGTGCCACAGAGGTGTTTTATAAGCCATCTAGTCAGCAGCGTCCTCAAGAAAGACACATTACCATATCTAGCCAACAATAACATAATCCAGAGAATTCAAATGGGATTCTTCCCTAGGAAACTAAGTGCTAACCACATTACCGTGCAGATGCTCATTAACCAGCTTGTATCAGACAAAAGCTGCAAAGGTATTTTTCTGAGGCACAGGCTTAAATAAAGGGTTTTGACTCAGGTTGGCACTCAGAATTAAACAGATCGAAAACCAGAGTCTCTCATTAAATTAATGCAACAGTTCAAACATGAAGGCTTAAAGTAAGATCTATGCAAACAAGCATGGGGAGTAAAACACTGCAGTAGACTCAGTGCAACACTCAGCATCATGGACACCTGTGACCTACCAGACTTCTTGGACACTCTTCAAACCCCAAGTTTCACACAATCAGCTCAGAAAAAGGTCTTGATATTGTATGTTGATGTTCCTATCATGACAGGATGGTTTTCATTGTCCACTGCATAGAAACTGAGGATCCAACTTGGAAAAAATAAACCCAAACTATCAAAACAGAGTAAAATTCTATTACAGAGAAGAGACACTGAACATCCTTTAAATTATATATTGGGAGGCCTCATAATTAATGAATGACTGAGCTTCAGTCTAAAAGTGAAATCATGGCATAAAGAATCCACTAGGTAAACACAACCCTACAAAAAGAAAATCCTCCCCAAATACTTGCTAGCATAATCCTTTTTGGCCAACTATATGGAAGCAAAGGCTAGGGCCCAACTTTGACAGCTGAATGGACTAATTATATTACAACTCCAACATGGAAACCCCCTCATCTCAAGTTTTGCAAACAAATGGCAGACATGCAATGAGCTTCAGCAACAACAGCTGCAGAACAGAACTGGCCTGATCTCCCTTGCCAATAGATCTACAGAAAACAGCAGTCAGTCCTGATGCCAGTTCAACCAACCGAGAGAATACAAGCACCACCACATAGTGCCAGAGGACCCGAAATTGAATCCATATGAAAACATGACCTACTTCTATACCTTCCCATCTATTTGTTTGATGTTGCTGCTCATCACTGAGAGACCCTTTCCATGTAAGATCAACAGCAGTAGCAAAGTTCTGAGCTGGCCCTGCTAGGAAATTAAACAGCACCTGGAAACATTCCACAGTGCTGGAGCCACCAGCATTTCTGAACTGCTAGAGGGGCTCCTAACACAGTTTTGGCCTATGTCGACCAACACTATGCCAAACAGTTCCCTGTTACATCTATGGGTTAGGACTCCCAACAGACCCATTCCCAACAGGCAAATCAGACACAGTCAATCTGCTTGGGAGAGTAAGAGATTTTAACAGACTCAGTGTGGGCTATTCCATCATAGTTGGCCTCAGTGCCAGGGCACAGGCCAGAGCACACTTGGTTGTTATTATACACATAGGTGCAAAATTGCTGGCATTTGTCCTGCCCTGAGTTCATAATTACAGCTGGGGCTGGTTGCCTTCCTTGGAAACTAGATGTTTCTTTAAAGTAAGATTTCCTTGAAAACTGTATGTGGTACTTGAGGGTCTTGCTACAATGGTGTAGGTACAGCTGATAAAATGGGTACAGCTGATGGAACAGTGGGTACAAAGAAATTAATGTCTTATATTTGTTGATGGGTGACTTAATATTCAATAGCAATAAATTCAGGTTGGAATTTTCTTTCTGTTCTTGTTCAAATACGAAACTTTGGGGTTTATCCTCTCAGGTGTCCTTCTTCAGGGAGCTTATCAGCAACCCCAGGAGAGATCTGGACGAGCACACAGTTGTTTCCTTCCTCCAAATTCTTAGTCTACCAGTGTTGTTGTGAGCTAAGCAGCAGTTCAAAATATTTTTGTGATTGCCCCTATGTATGTAGCACTCATAAAATACAGTACTGAAAATAAAAGACAGTAGCGTAAGTAAGCAACTCTTCTCATTTCACCAAGAGGTGCCTCATGTTCTGTCAGGGCAGATGACAGAGAGCTGAAAGAGCTAAAAGTACCAAAGCTAATTAAATTTTGTTGAAGATGCTTTTACATTTGTTTTTACACTTAATAAGAGGAGGGAATCACCTGCAGAGTGTAGAGCACAGGTATTTAAAAAATCCTGTGACCTTGTTATCCATGTCATCCGTGAAGCTCTTCACAAATGGAGCCAACTAAAATGGCTCCAAACCCTATGTGTTTAGGCAACTGAATCATTGCCCTGATTCAGCAGTCTGGAGAGCAATTTTGCCAACCAAATGCAGATGTCTAATCTATCTTGGCAGCTGACTCAACTGAAGACATAGGCAGAAAAGAAGGTTGTGAGAGCACAGATACTTGGATAACATATAGATATCTGCATTTAGTGGTCTACACTCTGAAGCTGAGCTCAAATTTTGAGGCAATTTTTACTGTAGGCAAGTAGAATAAACTTGTTTTGAGAGGTCAGAGATACACTTAAAGCATGGGTGTGAGATCTAGTACATTCCCCACTCCCTCCCAAAAAAGCCATCTTCTTTAAAGAAAGTTCTGCAAATTAATCACTTTCATTTCAAAGCAAGCTGAGAGATGAAATTTTGAAAATTCCTCTTCCCCACAGGCTGCTCATATGTGGCCTCACTGCTCTGAATGATAAGAGAATTTACCCCTGTGGATGTAAGTGGTGCTGTGCCAGCTGTCTGCAGGGCATGCAAACCTTCCCTGGACTGTTTTCTTTAGGAGCACCAGTGAAGCCTCACAGACCTCTTTTGGAGAACTGCAATTATCACTGTGACATGAGAATACACACTCAACTGTGGCCAAACCCAAGATCAATGAGAATAAACTCATATTCAAAACTTGGAGGTGGAAAACATAACATTTTTCCAAGGGGAAAAGAAATCCTATTCTTCTGTTTAAAACAGAATCAGGATGAGAAATACTTTTGGTCATTTATACAGAAAAGTTAAAAGAGCTAATAAAAACCCCAAAAAAGTGGTGGAGGGGAGGGGGAGTGAGACACAACTCAGCAGTTGGGAAAATAGAGATTATAATGCCAGAAGGAAAAGTGAACTTCTTTGCCAACCTCTTGACTAACGCAGCTTATAGGACTACCCTAAATTAATTCATGCTTGGATAGAACATATGTTCTGAAGAAACAGCTAGTATTGATTTTAAAATTGCCAGTGATAGGGAATCCACCACATTCCCATGGCAAATTGTTCCAATGTTTAATTACTTTCACTGTTGAAAAAACTTGTGCCTCATTTCTAGTGTGAAATTGCCTGGCTCCAGGTTCCAGCCACTAGGTCTTTTTATATGTTGTTTGCTAGTTTGAAGTGCCCTCTTATTAAAGTTTGCTTCTCTAACTAGGTATTTACAAACTGCAACCCCTTAGGCTTCCCACTGATAAACTAAAGAGGCTCTTCTCCAGGAACCTCAGCCTGTGGAGCATGGCCCCTCACATTACCATCATTTGCATGTCTGGTTTCTGAGACTCCTCAGTTCAGCAGTAGCTTTCTATAACTGGGGACACCACTCACAGGAGCTGAGCACCTCTCAAGTTCAGACATCAAATATTACTTCCTAGGTCACACCTGAGATGCCACAGTTAACTCTTTAAACCCTCCAAATTATGTCTCCCAGCATAATTCTAAACAAGGATTTACTTTCAGCTAACTACTAGCATACTTTTTTTTTTTTTCAAAATCACTGCTTCTCAGAAAATCATCCTTTAGGTTAAAAGCATGGATAACTACTACTGCATGCCTTTATACAGGACTTCATAATTGCCCATATTAAAACACACACTGCTTTCCTAAGTCAAGTTTAATGAGGAATCTGCAATTGCCATGCATCTGTGACCTTGTCCTTTTTCATGGTTTGTCTGCAAAATCTTATCATTTTTCTCACCAATAAACTTTCCTTCAGGTGGTTTTACATCTTATTCCCCAGTATTGATAAAAAATAATAAATATGACAAGGAGCAAGAGGCAGTGTGCACAGCATTCTGATATTATGTGTTTGTGGTAATAATTCCCTGTTTGTGTCCGTATTTTCAGCGCGGCATTTAACCGGTTTTTAATCTGATACACAGAGACTCATTTTATATTATTCTTGATCAAGATCCTATGAGGTATAACAACAAATGCTTTCAAAAGCCTAACCACATCTGCACTACTACCTTTAGCAACAAATTTTATAATCTCATCAAAAAGATATCAGATTTGTTTGACAGGATTTATTTCCCATAAATCCATTTTGATTGGCATTAATTATATTTCCCTTCTTTAATTTTTTATTAATCTAATCCCATATCAGTTTTTCTATTATTTCACCTCAAAACAGTATCAGAATGATGGGACTATAATTATCTTAGGTTGTCCCATACACACCTTTCAATTTGAAATCATATTTAAACACAAGCATTTTTTTCCAGACTTCTGGCACTCCAAAACAAATGTCAAGCTGTGTGGAATGCACCCAGGTCATGTCTGAAACTTTTGTAGACCTATTACCCACATTTTCTAGCTGCCCTTAAGAGTGGCTGTATTGATTCAGGAGCCATCTGTTTTGGCATCCTGCCTCCAGGATGCCATGGGTGACATGGAGGAAAGAGTAAGAAGCCTGTACCCAAAAGACCTTGCCCAACCTGCTCTCCCAGCCTGCAGTAATTTGTGGCTCTGGGAGCTCCTCTGGCAGTCACTGCACCTGCATCCTTCTGTGTACAGCCCCAGGGTTTGTCCTTCTGTGAGTCAGTCGATTTACTTGCTGGAAGAGTTTTTGTTTCTAATCACCTCACTGCTCTGTGGCAGTGAATTCCCTGCAATAACTGCACATTGCATACCTCCTTATTTTAAACCTACTGCCTGAAAACATCCTTTGATGACCCACTCTCACACTGTAAGCAGCAGGTAACAGCTGCTCTGTGATCACCTTCTCCATTCCAGTGCTGATTTTGCAGGCCTGGGCCTTCTTTCAAGAGTCAAAGGCAACCCACTGTCTTTTCCCAGACAGCACCTCTTGCCATGGACACCTCTCATCTCTCTTAGATGGGCACCAAACAGTGTTTGGTTTGTAAGATGCAGACTGGTCACAGATTTGTAATGACAGACATACATGTTCCTTTGTTCCTGGTTGTCCTGGTTCCCACTTAATCGTTAGGGCTTCATCTTTTGTATTGCCTCTGAATGCTAATCTGACATCTCGACAGAGGTAGGATATGTTTTCTCTCAATTTACTATTTTGGAAACAGCTCTTTATCTTCCTGCGCTATTCTTGCACTGCATTGTTTAGCTGATTGTCACTACATCTGGAATTGGCACTGCTGCCAACTCAAATTACAGTCATTGTGCTTATGAAATGACTCAAGACTTCACACCTATTACCAGTCCCCTTCCCTGGGCAAACCCTACCTGCCTCTAATACAGCCTTGAGATGAGCTGTGTTTATTCACTTCAGTCATTTGCCATCACAACAAAAACAACAGTTGGATTGGAGTTGT
Source organism: Rhipidura dahli (assembly GCA_013399225.1). NCBI lineage: Eukaryota > Metazoa > Chordata > Aves > Passeriformes > Rhipiduridae > Rhipidura > Rhipidura dahli. Next base: position 282,711 of record VXAC01006424.1, on the reverse strand, counting down.
GCACAACTCCCCCACCATTTGGCATAGGTGAGTCTTTGTGTATTCCCTCTGTTTTCGGTGCAGCACGTCCTAAAAGATGTGCACAGCCACGACAATGGAGGCACCAGCCATTCCAGTAGGGAAACTGAAACCAGACCGAACTCCCTTACTGGAATGGATGCTTTCAGCTGCACTCACAAACACTTCTGCCTATACAGCAGCCTTCTGGGGCTTGCATATACTATCTAGGGCCTTAAGGCCTGGATGAATGCAGGCCCATGTGCACAAATGATCCATGTGTAGTTTTATCCCCATGGGCCTGTGGTATTGTTGTTCTGTTTGCCTGTGCCTGAAATGCAGCAGAAAGAGTGACTGCCACACTGACTTAACCGAGCTGATTTTGATGCTAAACATCAAGCCGGAGGCCTGCAGCTGAGGAAGGTGAATGCAGGATGAGAGGTAGATCTTAGCTGATCCCTTGGCTGCTCCCATCCATCACATTTGCTCCTACTGGAAAGGATATGAGCAGATCTTTGTTCATGAACAGCTCTCTTTTAAATCTCTGGCAATTAGAGTGCATCAGGCAGTGGATGTGCCGTAATAGAGAGAGAAGAACCTTCTGTTTTTCTCTCTGTCTTAATTGCCTGTGTATTTATGGGCTTTGGTAATGTTGGTGAAAAACTTCCTGGCACTGTATGAATGCTCTTGCCTTCCTTCTCTCAATGACTGGCTTGTTCTTTCTATTCTGTTTCCTTCCTCTGTGAAGGCACTTTGCTGTCTGTGACCAGACAACTGCCCTCCCTTGCTGCACAACCTCTCACTGCCACCTGGAATGCCATTCTGCAGATGGTCAAAGGAAAAAAGTCCTATTAACATGACATTTCCTTATAGAAAACTATCCCTGAGAGAAGGGAAAGGACCTAGTTCTACTCCCTGAGGGAGCATCTTTGCCTCAGGGGCAAAAGTAGGTCCCAAGGCAAAGGGAGTCCCATGGAACAACAAGGCACCACTCAAAGTCATCCCCATTTACAGCTGTTGCTGCCTCCAGCAGATTTCCCCAAGGGTCTTCATTTAGCTGCAGTTCATTGAGAACATCAGCCAGGGATGGCTGCCCACCTGGTGCAATGCCTCCTTGTTGGCCAGTCCTGTAGTGTGATTAGACTCAGCCCAACGGAGGCTGAACAAAGAAGGCCTGGGCTTGGTGCAAGGCAATACCAAGCTACATAAACTCTCAGTGGGGTCTGGGGAAGCCACTGGCAAAAATCCCACAAATTCAAATACCACCAGGACATGCCTCTTGCCCTTAGCCCCTTATACATCAGGCTCCTATGCACATTTGTTTGCAGTGAAGTCAGAGGAACCCTTTTGTCCTGCTCAATAGGAAGCTGCGGCATTCAGAAAAAGAGCCAAAGACTTGTACCAACTGATCCCTTAAATCCATCCTGATAAACAAAAGTAACAGTGGGATCTCAATACTGCAGCCGTGACAAAAGCTCTGAAGTAGAGGTACTTCCCTGGACAGAATTCAACTAGATACTTAACACTGGCTTTAATTACCTTGTCCCAACTTCTCCATGGCACAACAGGCCAGCACACTCAGCCAGCACCTTGCTGCTCAAGGCACTCTGCATAGAGGCAACTTGCTCTCTTTTTTAGTGAATTTCGTAGAAATTTAAACTATATCAAATATATACTTTGCATCCCATGACACATCACTAGTCTCAAAAGGTATCTATATTTCCTGTCAAGCAAACAGTTTCAAAGCTATCAGGAAGAAGTTTTCAGGAAGTTTTCCTGAAACTAATCGGGAAATTATCAATCAAGCATTACTTTAATCTCTCTTATTTGAAAGTTGTTAAACAGCAGTATCTGAATAAATTAAATACCTGAATGAGCACAGGAAAATAATGGAGCAATCATAAAAAAAAAATCTTTTTTTCCCTGCTAATCTTTTTTTCTGTTAAGGCAAGATATATTTTCTTTGGCACATAAAATCTTCAAAAGTCTTGATTTTAAAACAGAAATCATTTTTTGTCAGCATCTCACTAAGAGCACATATCACTGAAAAGCTATTAAAATTTCTATTTTTAAATAAAAAATTCAATCAGTTTTAGGTGTAGAGATCTTCTAAGGTAAGTATTTCACTCAGTGCAGCAAGTAAGCATATTTAGGAAGCAAAAGGCTGTCTCCTAATCTGCTGTTTCCAAAAAGAGAAGCCTCGGCTCAGTGCTGCTTACCTTCTCAGGCCTATGGCCATACAATACAGATTTGTTTGCTAAAGGCAGCTTAGTGAAGATAACTTTATTCCCTTGCACTGAAGGTTTGAGAGAGATGCAGCACCTTAGCTGTAAACAGCATCTACTACAATTCGATGATTCACAGCCATCCCATCATTTTCTACCACTGCATCTCAGGAACCAGTTCAGTCCCACACATCCTGCATACTACAGCTGTTTGTAGCCTCCCAGCCAAGTCCAAAAATATGAGAAAATATGTGAAATAAAATGCCCCCTCTTTTCCAAAAAGCATGACAGACTTACCATCACCCCCTTTCCCTAGTTACCATGCTGCCCTACTCCCTGAAATGAGCAGTTCTAGATAGGTCGGCTGTATTTCTATTCCTCGTGGGAAACAGAATGTTGGAAGGCTATCTGTCCCAGGAGGAGTTAAAAGCACCATATATGATGCTTGGAAGATTTCTAGGGATTACAAACAATTGTGAATAGAGTGTTATGACGGCTCTAACTTTTAATTTCCTTGCTTTTAAGGTTATATGTATTCTATTATAGGCATGCTACACTCAGCTGACAGACATTGGAGAAGTTCCCTGTATGAAATTCCTAGGAGAAGGCCACAGGTATAACAATTGTGGGGTTTATAATCTAATGGTGAGGAAAATGTTCAGCTTTTCTAAGGTTTCTAAGGTTCTCTAAGATCCTGCAGTCCCTAAAAGTAGTTCTTGCTTTGTCTCTGGTTCCCTGCAACTAAAAAAGACATATGCTGACAAGAAAAACAAAGCTTTTTTATCCCTCCCCTACCAACTCCTAACTATGAAACTGAAACAAGGGAGCATAAGTATTTCAGAACTCATTTCTCTCCAGCAGCTCTCCATAATCTTAATGATCATTGCGAAACTGAATATTAACTGTTGTTTCCTTAATATTTCATAGTTGGGAACAAAAAGTGAAAAAGATAGGTTTGATGATGTGTAGTCAAATTCTGCACTAATTTTAAAAGAAGTTTACCTCAATCCTTCACCATTTCTTAAAGAAACCTGAATTCACTTCCATGTGGCCAAGGTGTTAAGGCTTCTCCAACCCTCACAGCCACCACTTTGAGTCTCTTGGAAATCAACTGAGGTATCAGTCTCAGTGGTGTTATGGCTGAACCATCAAACACAGGAGTCTGCACATGTAATTGCTCATTTAGGAATAAACGTCTCATCAAGACAGAGTTCTCAATCACAGTGAGCCCAGTTTAATTTAGCAACACTACACTGAAAACAACAGCAACAGCATAGGGCTGGACCAGACTTCCTCCACAGGCTACCCAAAGAGGTAATGAGAGAGCAGGCTTGGGCTGGAACTCCAGCCTGGGGCCATGAACATTTTAGGGTGGATGTCCTTCCAGCAATGAATGAACTTCCATTATAATTTTTAAGTTAAAGACCAAAATGGCTGCAGCCTCCCTAATGCTGATTTGTCTCAAATGCCTCGAGAATGATGAATACTGAACCCCTACTGAAAATCAGGGTTGTTTTTTTTTTTAATCAAAACAACCAGAACTGGCTTTTAGAGCCAATGTAAAACTGTCTCTCCCTCCAAAATAGTCATGCTTGATATCATCCCTTAAAAAGCTGAAGAGAAGCACTGTGACCAAGACGACCCTGGAGACTCACATAGAGGACAAAGATACTTTGTAAAGTTTTTAAATGACTCTCTTCAGTGATGTTAGGCGAGTGGGTCATTCTCCAGATTTAGTTTGACTTCCCACTTTTGCACCCTGCATAACAAAGACGCAATGACACCCTCTAAGCCTGCTACTCCAGCCCCAGTGGGGCTACACCCTCTCAACTCCCACCCCCTGTAGGAACCCAAACTCAATAGCTCCCAAACCCCTTCAAAATACGAAAGGGGCACAGAGGTCCTATTTCATAACCATAGCTGAGTTCCTTTGTAATGCATGCCTTGAAGCCTCAAGGCACTTTTCATTCTTTGGGAGAGGAGAAACAGGCACAGAGGTATGGCGGCTAAGATTAGAAGTGACCTCTGACAGCTGTGACTCACCCAACATCCCAGAAAAAACCTACAGGAAAGCTAATGATGTAAACAAGTTTCCAAGTGTTGGACTGCCCTGTTTCACTCATGAGGTCTTGTTTTTTGAAGCTGAGCTGGAGAGAAGCAACTGTCTTGTTTCTTTCTCATGAATTATACGAGCAATGTAGTAAACAACTACTTCTGCTAGACCAGCTCACCTACACTCCTCCTAAAGCAGGTTTTCAGAAGCAGCTCTTCACGAGAAGCCCACATACATCTGTGCAAGCTCTCTAAAAGAGCAAATTCAATGTATGTAAATCACTGCAGGCTCCATGGCATGGGAAACACAGCAAATTCTTCACTATTTTGGGAGAGATTCCCAAGAGGAAGCAAAATTTGACTTGAACCAAAAATAAACTACAGCTTGAAATAAAACCCGTATCTGCTGAGTCAGACATTAACCCCAGTATTAGTGACATAGCAGCAAGGGTCGATCCTGGACCCTAAACCCAGACCACAGGCAGGTATTCTAAGCTGCATCAGGCACTTAGTTGTTAGCACAGGAGGCCAGGAATGAGCATTTTGAGTGGGGAGGAAAGGAGGTAGGTGTTGCTGGCTGAGCAGTGAGCAGGAGTACCAAAAGGGCAGTGTAACCACGTGCAGAAGAGGTGAACCTTGCTGCTGGCTTTGCAAGAAGTGCTCTGCCTCAAACTGCTCACTCGGGCTCTAGGAGTGACAGGCAGGGATGGTGTGTCTTGGGGAATGGTGAGGAAGAGTCTTGGGTAATAACAGGCATTACACAAGGCACAAGAAGGGCAGTGCCAATTCAGTGTAAGAGGTATGCGTAGAGTTGTTCATCCCTTGTCTCACAGACAAGTAAATTTCTCAGGAATCAAGAAGATTTTGTGGCCCAGTGCTGTCTGGCTAACAAAATGATGAGCTAACTCTGCCACATTCCGCTCTTCAGCTCCACAAATTAAGTCTAACAATTTCTACATTTCTGATGTTTGACCATCTGTTTCCAACCTTGTGCTAGACCTCACTGAGGCCATCCTAGGGATATAATTTTCAAAACCCACTTGTCTTTCCTCCCTGTTCGTTAAACAAGCAATTAAAAGTTTTTTAAAGTATTTGTGCCCCCTGAAAAAAATGGCAAGAGTCTTATCTGGGTTACTTCCCACTCACAACTATCTTAAGTTACATCTTACACACTTTAATACATCAATTTGAAAATCTGTCTATGTACCACAAAGCAAATGACACGGCTTTTCCAGAGTCCGTCTCACTGACTAGAAAATTTCACACCCAGCCCATTGGCCAGCCTTACTTCAGCCCCTCCACATAGGCATGAATATTAAAATAGAAGTAAACTGTAAAGAACACATTACACAAAACACCTTATATTGCATATAAGTGCACTCTATTCAAAACTTCCGAGTCTTGAATTAACAGGTCAGCTCATGCCTGTGTCTATATTCTCCATCAGTGCCACAAACAGCACACATACAGCCTTAAAAACACAAGAGGTGTTATGAAATGAGAACTAAATGCTAAGTGGGGAAGAAGATATGCTTTTTGAGAGAATGTACTTCCCTGCTTGCCTGTGCAGCTTTGAGGACCACAAAATTATTTCATTTTCAAAAGGAACAAAAAATTCTCTTTTCTCCAGAAACCGTAAAGTTAAGTAAAACACCAAATGTTATAAGAATTACAAATAATTCAGCAGTTGGCAAAACTGGATGGAGCACGACTGACACAGATGGAAGATTTAGTGGCCAAACTCCAACAAGTCTCTGCTGAGTATGTATGCACTGAGATTTTTCAGAAGCTTGCAATTTGGCCACATCTAGGTAGATATGAACAGAGGTGGCAAAAGGCAAATCCCTGACACCGAGGTTACTTTACCGGCAAAATTCCAGTCTCTCCTCCAACCAACATAAATGCTGGATTTTCATTCAAAACAGAAAAGTGAACCTTTTGTTTTTAATGAGCAAGACAACATATGTTTTCCTAATCTCTGGACTTCTTAGCTGAAATTTTCGCAAATATTCAGCCCTTGGCTAATACTCAGTACAAACTACTTCAAACCAAACAGATGCAGTTTGGCAAACTGATAAGCAACGTAAAATTACTTTGGGTAATGAAAAATGTTAGGCAGTGTAGTGATAAGCAACTGTACCAGTTTTGCATAAGGCTGCGCCTCTCTCCAGCTGTCTCTCTTCAGACCAAATTCAAACACACACAGACAGGTACAGTTCATCTGTAATTTTCTTTTTTTTCCCCAGTCATTTGCAGCAGATGGGAGCACAGCTTACTGTGTGTGCTGACTGCGTGTGTACAGCATGCACTGGTATTGTGCAGTAAAGTCAGCCAGAAAGCCAAGGCATTTATTCTTGCTGCTGCGGCTGTCCCTGCTCTGTAAGCTGTGTTTTTGCAGAGGAATGAAAGGTAATGGGAAAGGTGCAGAATAGAGGATTGCAAGGGCTGGGCAGTGCAGTCTCCTGGCCTATTTTGGCTGCTGCTATTTTGGGTTCTTGGCCATGGGAATTTCTCTTCCTCCACTGACAGACTGGCAGCAGAATCCCAGGCTCCCACACCTCATTCTGACATCAGTCAGTCAGTCATTCAGTCATCAGTGACTGCTGATGCTGTCTGTGAGGGGGTGGTGCCACAGGGAAAAGAAGGATTTAGGTAGACAAAGGTCATAATTTAAAAATGGGGGAGGACTGAGGCCAGTCTTCCTGAGGAGGACTGTGATAAGCCCCTCACAGAAAGCAGCGTTGCCCAAGACCTTCCAGGGAGAATTGGAATCTGGGAAAACTGATTCCCCTTTCCTGCTCAGCCATTGGTGTGCTGTGTGCTAAGTCATAACTTCCCAGCTCTCAGCTAAAACTGGCAATGGGAGCAACCCCCAAAATGAGCATGCACACACACATATGCAAGAGGGGGAAAAAGTCTACTGAATACCTGTAAATGTGCTTATTTCTTCCAAAGGGGATCTTCCAAAAAAGAGCAACACTAACAGTCTATTCCATCTGCTTTACCCACTGCCCTGTGGAAAATATATGATCAAAGTTTTTCCACATTTCACACGCTTCAATTCACAGAGCACATCCATTCCCTGCAATCCCTCTGCTGGTCCCCACATGCCAATCTCAGTCCCCGACTACCCCTCTGCAGTCCTCAGACTCAGTGATTTACACTCCCTGCCTCCTACACTGATCCAGGACCCTGCTCTGTGCATGCCCAGCATCACACTCCTGCTTGCTGCCTCTCCTCAGCACTTTCCATGTGCTGCAGTCTCTTTCCTTGCACACCGTGCTGCCCTTCCCCCCTTGTCCCAGCAGCACACTCATACAAAGCCCCTTCTGCCTATTAAGCACTTCCATTCTGCAAAACATTACAATTAAAACTAATCCTCATCCTGCAAATAAGATGAAAATGAAAGCAGTGCCTTAGAAAGCCTTCTATTTAATGAGCATCTTTGCTGTGGCCCTCGCCATTCTCCACCTTCTCGGAGCTCTTCTCCAAATGAAATAAAGATCAGCCCCCCTGCAACTCCTTACTGTAAACATTAATTCAGGAGGTCACTTAAATATTAATGCTGACCCTGTTTCTGTAACCTTTGCTGATACAGAGCAGTCCCATTAGCAGCAAGTGTTTTAAAAGAAGCTGATTCTTAATGTGGGTACCAGTGGTGGAAGCTGACCTCCATCATTTCTCCTCTCCTTGCCTACACTCTCTGAATGTGACCAGTGCTCGTGAGCACCAAATTACTGCATGACATCTCTGTACTCAGGAGACATTTCTGTTTGTTTTCTTCCCCATGCAAATGCATGTCTGTGGTCAAGGGAAGCACTGTGCCCACACACATAAGAGCGGCCTCAAAATGCAGCAAATTCCTGAAACCTGCTTTTTTCACAAAGCACTCAGCTACCAGAATCATGGACAACAAAAAACACCAGGCAGACTGTCCTCTTGCAAGAACACTTGCATGGCACTTACAACACCCATGTAGATGCAGATATTCCCAATCCCAGAGGGAAGCAAATCCACCCTTCTCCTTGCTCCATGCCTCCTCCTATGCATTTTCTCAGCCCTCACACTAGACTGAATTTGCCTGTTTCAATGCTGCTGAGGTTGACAAGTGGCCAGCAGCAGCCCTGTCCTTTTCCCTGCAGTGCCCCAGTGAGACACCTGACCACAACACTGCAGCAGACATTTCCTGAAGATGAGTCTGAAATGTCAGGAGCCTTAGGTGCCTAACACATCACAGGGAAATTAATAGGAGTTCAGGACAGAGAGGAAAACTGCAAGCAGCAAGCTTGAAAAAACAACACCTGGGAAAATCCATGGGGGATGCACTTTACCTGCCAGAGCTGAACCTTTCCTCCTGCACCATCAGCTTTAAAAAGCTGGCAGCCGGAAAAGCAAAGCCTTTTCCCTCTGAGGAATAACACAGGGAAAGCTCACTTGAACATCAGCTACTCCAGAACTCGGAACTCACTTCTAAGAGTTTAGGAAACACTTGCTCTTGTAGCTAAGAGGACAAGCCCTCCTGCTACTGCCCATCTAATTACATTTCCACTTAGGCATGCACACCCTGGCTCCTGATAAAATATTCATGGGTTGCCCTTGGTCCTAATGGGGCAAAGCACCTGCAGAATTGGAATTGATAGGTGTTCCACTTGGGGCAGCTGGCCATGGCAAGACTCAGTTAAACCTGCTTGTGGAGCAGGGTCAGAGGGCACGACTGAAGAGATTTATGCCCAACCCACATCTCTGGGCAGTTTTCACTTGCCTTTTACTCTGAAAGGCTCCTATTTGTTCCTTTTCCATTTCAGGCAGAAATTACCCAGAGAGAAGCTGGACAGTTTTGTGCTTACTACATGGAAAACATAAGATGATGCAGCTGAGGGTCATGGCAAAACTTGTAGCACAGGGAGTGCCACTACCTGGGCCCACGAAGGACACCTTTGATGTTCCCTTCAGAAAGCTTCCAGAGCAAGGAGAGGCTTTGCCAGCTGTCATACACGCTGCATATTTGCCACAGCTTTCACTTTAGATTGAAGAGTTCAGACTTGCTCATTAAATATACATATGCATACATTATATGGCAGTGGGATTCTTCCTCAGATTTTAGTTGGGTTTATAGCATAAAATGAGAATTAAACATAGAGCAGTCCAGATCCATGCCCATTTCCCCTCTGAGCAAATCAGACCACTCTCCAATTCCTCTGACACCACACCAAAGGAGTTAATTCTTCACACAGTATTACAAATCCCTGGTTAGTCACTGGCTCTTGCCCTGCAGCCCCCACACATCTTGGGGCTCCATACTAGCTTTGCCCCTGCCTCTCAATTTTATCTCATTGTTTGTCCCAAGGACCTCACAGAGCTCTGTCAACCTGTTACTATAGTCCCTTCAGCTTTTCCTCAATTAAGACAACCAGTCATGCCTAATTGTTCCTAGTTCTGTGATGGTTTAGCGATGTGAATAAATGTCCCCTCAGGACCATGTTGCAGACACTCAAATCATTCACTTGTGATCTAAAAACAAAGGGCATCTGGGTCCTCTGATATGAAAGGCTGCTGCATACTACAGATAATTATATTTATCTGGAAAAAAGGCAGATGAGTCACTTTAGTAACACATTTGTAATGAAAATGTGCCAAAAGCTCAGTGTTTTTTAACAGGGCCATGCATGTTCCTGTGTCTCCCACACTCCCCACCAACCAGATGGATGAATTCAAACTGTGAATACACTCAGAAAATTGAATAGCAGCAACTAGGTCCCTGCCCCTTAGTCATTCAGAAGCATTTTCACAGATTTACCTGGGATTTGGTCCTGGTCCTCACACCCTCTTCCTCAGCATGCCTGGAAGAGTCCTGTTTGGGCAGAGCCCCACTGCTCCTTTGAAAGTGCCCCAAAAGCCCATATCTCCCACACTCTGATAGCAACCTGACCCCATGGGAAGCAATTCAAACTGCAGCCACTGTAGCAGCCAGGGTTGCCTTCCCAAAGCAGGCTGGTGGAATGCCAGAATGGAAGCACTCAGCTCAGTGGCCCGAGCCACGTTTGGGGCAGCAGCACCAAGCCAGTCTTCCCAGGATGTGTGTCCCACTGGCTGCTCAGCTCTGTAGGCAACTATGGCTCCACTCTCAGCACCCGCAACACCCCCTCCCCTCCTTTTCTCTCTTTCCTTCACGGCAAGGACATCTGGGGGGCACTACCCTTGTTCTCTGCCAAACCAGTGACTCTAAGTGACAAAGCAGCCAGTTTCTCCAGGCTTTTTCTCCACAGACTTACATCTTGTTGATATTTTGCAACACAGGTACTACCTTGCTCCAGCTTTCCACCCTTGATCCTCCTACATTCATCAGTGTACAGTGTTTATAATAAATAAATAAATCGGTTTTACCCCTTGCAAACTTGTGTATGTGAGCATGCAGAGGGATTGCATGCAATGATGCCACCCAAAAGGAGCAGGGTGTGATGGCTTTGCCTCTCTTCTCCCATCTTCTCTACCACCCAGTAGCTGGCAGGCACGAGCAGCTTTCTGAGGTTAAAAGTAGTAATGAGGCAACTTTGGCTTTCATACGCTGTGATCAATATTTACTGGAGCAGTAAGAGAGTTCAGAAACTGCAGCGCTGGCATGATAGTGAAGCTGGAGAGAGGAAAACAGCATTTAAAGTCTTCAGAGGGACATGACAACCAGCTAATGATTACTTAGGGACTATCAGATTTCCTTCTTCATATATTTTGCCAGAGTAGTATAGTAGTTAAAACACAGCATAACAAGCTCAGCCTGTCCCTAGTCTGGGGAAGCAAGCGTTTGTAACAAACATTTTCTTTTTTCCTAGCCAGATTTGGAAGGAGAGCATTGCTTGTTAAGGTGAACAGGAGCACATCTCCCTATTCCCTCTGCCAACGTGGCATCCTGGGCAATGCACTTTGCCCTGCAGGGCTTCTGCAACTGAACATTTTGTCACATATTCTCCTGATAAAAGGGTATTGCTGCCAGTAATTTGTCTACTTTCTCAATGGTTTTTTTTTTCAAGTCAGTTCATCAGCTAGCAAGCTTCTGGTGTTGTCCTACAAATAGGGTAAACCTTGGTCTCTTTTGGACTCAGCCATAGTCTGCAAGTCACAGCATCCCTGCTGCACTCCATGGCCTCTCCAAAATGCTGTGAGGGGCCTCCAGGCAAAGATGTTTCCTCTAGTGTTAATCCAGACTTCAGCAGATAAAAAATCCAAACAGCAACAGCAACAACACACCAAGGCAGGCCAATTTCTTAACAAACAACCCTTTTTGTTATCTATTTTCAGATAACAATGAGTTCTCATGCTATTCCTGAAAACAGAGGGACAGATTTTGGGGTGTAAATAATAAAGCAGACAAAATAACTGAAGTCAACAGATGAGGAGAAAGCAGAGGGGGAGAAGAGGCACAGGATTTGCACGGTCCTGCTCAGAAAATGCTCACAGTTCCTTATAGTGCATCACAATCCCTTGCATCCAAGTACAGGATTAAGACCTGACATTTCCACGTTTGTGGGATAACCTCCAAGTTCCCATGATAGTTTAGCTCTTAGAAAACAAACCAAATATGTTAAGGATCTCTGCAAGGTCCTTTGACTTATATATCATCTGCTTCCTCCTACATAAATTACACTGCTATTAGTATTGCTCAATGAAGAGCATGAAACAAATTGAGCCTCCAGCCACTTCTAATAGATAAGGGTAGTTAACCCGTATCTAAGCTGCATGGACGTCTTTTGCAATGAAAATTAAATTCTTGGAACTCATCTGGAAGCCTGGGCCTTGCATTGATCACATTTTCACTCTCCCATCTGTCAACCTCCAGCTGAGGCCAACCATTCCTGCAGGTGGTGGGGGACTCCTGGGAAAGAAGCCGGGCATACAAAAATGTTGTGAGGGGTATTTTCAAGGGAGAAAGTCAATAATCTTTAGAGGAGAATCCACTTCTTACAAAAAACAATAAAACTCTCTTCTTTCTATAACCACAGTGGTCTGAGGAATAGAAAGAGACCAGAAATGTTTCCAGTGTCCATTCCTGACAGCTGAGTTCACAGTGGAGCAAAGCTAACAACCAGCATACTGGCTTGGGAGGGGCGATGGGGAATAAAAATCAGGTATTTGTCATCCAGGGTACACCTTTTTTGGAAGGGTGCTCTAAAAAGAAAAGTACTTGGACTAGGATGATCCAAGAAAGAGGCTGCCAAACGAGAAAGAACTGAGAGGGAAAGATGCAGTACTGAGAATGAAAAACAATTGGAGCGGAAGAAGAGACAGAGGCACAAAAGGCTCTTGCAGTAATCCCTTTCTTCTCCCCTGTGTTCTCTGTCTGATCANAAAAAAAAAAAAAAAGAAAAGAAAAAGCACAGATCTGCAGATATAGAAAAGAGCACACAGGAACCGGTTTTTCCAGTATCTTAAGAAACTTAGGCTGTACATAATCCCCGTGCAGATACAATCCCCCTCCATACACACACACCCACCACATCCTCCCCCTCGCTGCACAAATGGCACCAAAGTGTGTGGCTGCACTGCCCTTTCCCCACTGTGAGCTGCAGCTGCCCTAGGCTGGGCACCCCTCTTCCCGCCCCACACCTCCTCCCACTCACCCCCCGCACTGCTTTCTCTGTTTCATTACACTGCTATCTTTGATCCTTTCCATGCATCCATCTCCTTTCATGTAGTTTCCTGTTCTCTCCATGCAAGCTCTCTCTGCTCCTCACAGGATCGGGTGCGTGTGTGTCAGGTACCATTGTGACTTCAAAAGACTGGATGGAATGGAAAAGTAATGAAGGTAAGATCACTGTCTTGCAGGGAGATTAACCACTGCAATGATGTGGAAGAACAGCATTGATCAGGACTGCTGCCAGACATGGGTTGCAGGAGTTCCAGCTTCCCCAGTGATTCTGAATCAATTGATTTTTGCCTCAGTTTCCCCATTTGCAAAAAGAGGAGATTCCTAAGTAGCTACACTGATGATAGAAAAGGAAATGGAAAAGAATGGAGTGCAGACATTCACAGATACAGACAAAAAGAGGAATAGTGGGAGTTAGAAAGCAGTCAGAAGTTGACTGAAAAAAACCAGGTAGACAGGAGGAAGGCAAGATGCCTGGACTAGCTGAAGTCATGATGAAGATGTGATAGAAATCAGCCACAACAATTCTTGACAGTTTTATGCTGCGGCTCTGGCTGGTTCAGTCTCAACAAACAAGCTCATTTCTGTACTGCACATTCCCCCTCCCTTTTAAACCCTGATTAACACCCATCCATGCAAAAAGCCCAGTACTGCCTTGTGATCATCACCAATTCCCAGATAGAAGGGGATGCTGACCCAAGCAATTCGCAATCCCAGAACCTCTGAGAGAACATACCTAACCTAAACTCTAACACAGCAACTTCTCATAGTTTGTGTCCTGAGCTCTCCAGCAAGGTCACTGGCTGCGTCCTTGCAGCTCCACTCCAGGCATCCCACTGGCAAACTGTGCTCTCCAGTACAAAAGCTGCCAGCAAGAGTCAGTGAGCAGAGGTGGCTGTGGTTCCCAAGGGGCAAATGGTAATGCCATGCTGAAGATAGTAGAAGGGGGAACTTATATCCAAGTCAATTAGGATTAATGCAATGTGGGAAAGTATTAGTTCTGGAGCTGTAAGTTTTTCCATTAAAGATTGAAGGCAGATTGGAAAGAGGGGGAGGAAAGAGAAGACAAGCTAGTAAAGACTTTTCTTGGCTCCACAGCCCTTTTCTTCCTTTCTCTGTTTTTTGGGGAAGTGATGAGGTGTGGATCTAAGACATTAGACTCTGGAGATTGTCAGTGGCTTCCAACCCCATTAAGGCAGCATTTTTTTTTGTTATTCTTTCCATCTCCTTTGCTGAATGCTGTTACACACTAATGGTGGCTTGGTCTGTTATCAATGGAAAATTAAAGACATTCTCCAAAATGAAACGTCGTGGCATCAAAACCTTTACATTTGACTTCTTTGGCCTGAGGAGAGCTCACTTTTAGCGGTGTGGATGGCAAGGACAACAGTGAGGTTAAGTGCCAGGTAACCCTGTGAGAAAGGCAAGCAAAGAGGTAGGAGGGGCGGGTGAACTGGATACATTAAGCATGCAGTGGGGATCTGCTCTCAGCTGTGTCCCCAGCACACCAAAACCAGCTTCCAGACTCTCCAAAAGTGGCACAGGTAGAGGAACTGGAGTCCACAACCCCACCATCAGCTTCTCTTCAAAGTAGTGTCATTTGAATGGTAGAGCTGGCTGAACCATTCCTAGATGTGAGAAGCTGAAGGGCCCTGCTGTTCCTTTCAGTGCTGACCCCTGAGGGTGCAGAAGCAGATCAATCTTCCCTGGCTGCCCACTCATACACCTGTACTAAGAGGTTCCCAAGCCCACTGTGCCTCCCTGAGGCAATGTCGCAGCTAGGTCTGGTATGAAACAGGCACCACAGAGTGCTCAGCCTGCAGTGAAGAAAGACCTGTCGATGTTATTTGCCTGTAAAATGCCACGCATGCTTTATAAATAAGTCAATAAACAAACAGCATCAAATTACAAAGACAAACGAGTGATGAACCCTCATTCCTCTTTCTAAAGAAATAAATTAGGGTCAGAAAAAGAAATTTACATAGTTCAAAATTCACAAGGAAGATGGATTCTGACAATCTGGTGATGCAGAGGAAGTTTCAAAGCAGCCCTCTCCCTCTGAATAACAGTGGGCAGCAGAGCACATTGAGGATGCTGGCAAATTCATGATTTTAAGTATCCAGTTATATTTACAGCAGCTATGCTAATTACTAAATCACCCAATTATGAACACATGCATCTAATATGGCAGCAGACCCCTTCTCATTCCAGCTCTGAACTGCTGCAGTTGGCAATTCCCTCAGACCCTTACCATGCATTGTTTAAATTTAAGCGTGATAGGTAGTCCTGTGGAAAGAAGGGCCATCTAAAACTAGATAGATAGATGTACCACAGGACTGGTGCTTCAAAGAGAAGCAAAAAAAACCTCCAGAGCTCTGCATGGCTTTGTCAATGCCAGGAAACACAGCATGCTACCGTGCAGCCCTGTCTTCTGAAATAAGGGCCAAGTCCCCTAGCAAAACCAGGGATGTCACAGGCTTTAAATCTTTAACATTGTAGAAGACAAGGCAGAGATTGGAAAGATATATCAGGGTTAGAAAATTCCCTGAATTTTTTTTTTTTTTTTGGTTATTATTATTGCAACAGGAAAATAATTGCTGTGGTTTGAAATCCATTATTTCCCTGCAGTGTTTGCAACTCTAATAGAGCAGTCCCAGCTGTTCCCCTTACTGCTTGCATGGAAACTACAGGTGTGCCTGAACATAAACAAAACAGGAAAAGCATGGAAAGCTAAATAGCAGCAAGGAAAAAAAAATGGGGATAAGGAGCCTGCACACACAACAGGCAGGGACTCTTGACATTTGCAGCACTTAACCCCTAGCAGTGAGCTACCATAGCCCTGGTGCAGCTTCTGCAAAACCTGGGGCTGCAGTGAGGTTCAGGCACCTGGTTAACCCACAGAAGGCTCCTTTCGCAGGCCAGGCTGCCTCCCTGGTGATCAGAATCCACCCTCCTTTTGGCACTGGCTCCTGGGAGGAAGGCATTTCCAGCACTCTTCTATGTGCATGGTTTAGGAACTGCGGATCTTTTTCTTTTAGATCTGCTTGAGGAGGTCTAGAATATGCCATAATTCTTTTTTTCCCCCTTAAAAAGCTTCAAAAGACCCCAGCTCAAGCAGACTGGGAAAGCAGGGCTTGCTATTGTTAAAACTGTCAGGAAACTCAAGCCTGCTTGTGGAATGGACCAGTCTTGGAATTAAGACAAGACCATCAGAGGTGCCAACGAGGGAAGTACAGGAAGCATACCACAGCACAGCCAGCTATAAAGCTTAAGTGTGACTACCCTGAATTCCACTTTGAGGGAGTGAAAAGTGGAAGCACTGTGTCTTGCTTTATGGTGCACGCCCCGCAAAATGCATGTTGTAAACCTTCCCACCAAGAGCATTAAGCAGAGAAAATACTGGGGATTTACACAGTACTTTTACTTTGTAAAATCTAGGATGCTGACAATAGACAAAGGAATCTTAAAATGGAAGTGTATAACATGGTGGTATACACACAATCACAGTGGCCATGGAGGTATGAATGAATGCAGATTGTTAACAGCAGACCAGATAGTGTGCATTAACCAAAAGAAAATAATACTGTCTCTTCTCATCCTATTATTTATGTACATGTTCATGTAGCTAAATTGCAAAAGCCTTCCTTTAAGGAAAATGACACACTGAGGATGTTTACCCTGGTTTTGTTATTACTTTAAATGCATTTCTGTTTGATTTCATCATTCAATATATATTTTCTTTTCCCAGTTACACTTGGGAGACAGGAACAACGTACACACATTCGTACTTTAGTGTTGTGACAACCAACATCAGAGTAGTTGAAATATCCATTTCAAAACCTACCTCAGTGCAATCAATCAAATCCTTTGCTGCAATATCAGGAAAATAAACAAGGCTATCGGACTGCAGCTCCTAGTTGGGCAAATGGAGTGCAAAGCATGGAAGACTAATGGGGAGGCAAGAGAGAAAGAGGACTGCCAGAAAGAAAGATTATTTCAATGGCTCAAAGAGCTTAAAGAGTCTTAGAGGGGATTAAAGAATAAAACAATATATTAAAATTGCAAGGAAGCACAATCAAAAATTCAGTCATCTCGGTAGCATAAGAACGCATGGGCCATGTAGCATGAAAGCCTTAAGCGCCATACTTAGGAGGAAAGATAGAGACAGCAGGAAAACTATATCACTGCATATTCCTTCTGACCCTGAGAAGATGGAATGCTCAGCCCCTTTACCTCTACCCCTCTGTTCTATAGTTATAAGATTGCCACCAATAAAAATGTTAAAGCTCAGAGACCTGCCCTCCGCCCCTTCTCTTGGGATGCACTTATTTCCACAAAGGGTTTGAAATTGCTCAGAGGTCACTGTGCAGAGTCATTGATTCCTACTCAGGTAGAAGAGGTGCTCCAAACGCTTGATTTCAAGCCCTTGTAACACATTTCCAGGCAGCTACACCCTGTCCTGGCTTCCAAAGGCCCCTAGTTAGAGGACCCTTGTTTGTGTGAGTGTGTGTGCGCAACAGACGCGTGAGCTGGGGGAACCCTACTCTGCATATGCTGGCACCAACTGTATTCTTTAAAAGTGTCTGCATTGCTGGGTAGCCAGAAACAGACCCCAAATCCCTCCAAGCAAGACTCAGCAAGAGCATATGTTCAGAAGCACACTGACAATTAAATGAGAATTTCATGTCATCTCAGTACAACAGAAGCAACTGAAAATTATTTGCCTGGTTCAAGAAGGAAAAACTAGCACCACCAAAACTACATAAAACTCTATTGCTGAAATTCTGACAAAACTTCCCATTTACAGCAGCACTGTGCATGTGTATTTTATATACATGCTTCTTTACTTCAAGCATGGAAAATGTCAGCCCAGAGGGAACTGTCTGAGAAAGTTACAAGCAGGAATTGAGCTTGGTACTTGCTTGCTTATTGTGTTCAGATTTTCTTTTTATATATATGTATGTTTGATGGAAGTATTGCAGCTTTTTGCTTTCATTTAGAAAGAAAATGTGTAGCAGATATATTTGACATACCAGTGCTTGAGTTTTCAAGGGAGACTGAAGCAATACCTAGAGACAAATCATTCTGTTCTAGTGCTCCTTGCTTACCAGCCCAACTCTTTCACCAGCTCCTTTCCTGCTTTCATCTCTAAGCCTTTTGCCTGTTCTGATTATGAGAGCTGCTGGGAATTCTGTTTCCTCTCTTCCATTCCAGATCTCCTTAGCTAGAGCTTACAGCTCCTGAAGCCACTGTAAACAACTCCAGATCATGAGTGTCCTTAAAAAAATTGTTGCAGAAAGAAAGAGGCTGTGATGACTCTGGAGAAACCTGGAGAAAGGTGTTCAGCAGGCAGGAGAGGTTTGGAACCCCTCCTGAGATAACGGGATCATGTGGCACTTTCACAACAGGAGGACTGAGAAAGCCATGTAGGACCATCACTGACCAAGCTACAGACCCCTGCAATACAAATGCAGCCTGAAAGCAAAGTACTTTAGCACAGCAACCTGTTTAAACACAAAAACCTGTTTAAAAAGCAACATATCTCTATTGCACACAAAATTCTGCAATTCTGTAACCCTCTAAACGCATTTTCTATGTTGCAAAAATTAGATCAAGCACAGGAGATAAATACATGAAAAATATCTGGTTTGCCTTGCCCTCTTCTCCCTTGCCTCTACTTTCTTTGCTTTTCCTCCTTTTTTCCAAGTGAGCTGGCCACTAGAATTCTTGCCCTGGCATTCTCACCCAGAGGGTATCCAGACATCTGGGTGAGCTCATCGTACCAAATGCCTGTTCACGGGGATATAATAATGACACTTCAGTCTTCTCCTTTCTATGCCCTACAGCCCCCATACATTAGCGTAGAAAACAAGTTTACAAAGCAGAAGACAAGAGTCTGTCAATAACATTAAACAAGCTGTTATTTCTCCAGTTAGTGCCAGAAGAGGGTAGAGAGAAGGGTGGGCGAAAAAGAAGGGACAAACTGTTTTATGACTCAAACACGAATCCTCTGTCTAATGCCTGCATCAGTGTATTTGCTTCCTTTGTTCATTTTCTTCACTTCCTCCCTCCTTCCCATTTTTTCTCTTTTCAGGTGTCAAATGTGAATTTGGGGTTTATCCTGCTTTGCTGCAGCATGAGACACATGCATAATCCTATTCTGTAGAGGACAGAATGCAAGAGATGATCCTCCAAGTCTCCTTAGTCTCCTGTCTGATGCCCTGGCTTGAAGCTCCACTATGGAATTATCTCCTGTCTCCTTAAATTCCCTCTGCAGAGCATTTAGCAAAGCTGTAGATGCAACCACCCTGGGAGGGGGATGCTGGCTGAGGTTGAATTCAGTCTGAGATTGAATCTCCCACGGGTAAATGCTACGTGGTCTAACTTCCCACCACAGTTAATGAAGACTTACAGGCAGTGAAGTCAAGAGGTTAATTCAGATGATCAGGAGGTGTCTGCTCTAGGATGAGCTGAATTAAGTTCCTAGCCTCAGTTGACTGCACTGAATCTCTATCAGCCATAATGAGTGTTTAGACACCAACTCACATCTAAATACTTACAGGAAGACTCCTAAATTTAGACATTTTAATCTGGAGCTGAATCTCCTAATTCTAGAAGTCAAGAAATTCTTTTGCTCATTCCCAGCTTCCTTGTGAACATAAAGAAGAGATTCATGCCTCAGATTCTCTCTTTTTGAGAGAAAAAAACAGGACTGAGTTTACGTGTATTGTGTGCACCAAGAAACACGTAACACCACAGAAGAACTCTGGAAAAGCTCTGTACACATAATGGAGAGCTAGCACAGAAAAGGGGGATGTAGCACACCTAGAAGCTGTCCAACCATGATACCTGGCAGAACAATTCTCTTTCTTGCAGAACATCAAGGCCACAAACACGGTGATGGTAAAAAATGGCATTCCCAGCACCACCTGGGCTGTGATGTGCAGGTAGAATTAGGGAGTTAGCACAGGCCTGTGCTCAAGCAAGCCCTGCTGAGAGGCAGAGTTTGTCAGCTCATGGACAGTACCTTGCACCATCACAGCATTATCTTGTTTCCAAGGCTGAGCAAACCCTTCCCTGCACGATGGCATCCTTGTGTCATGTTGGACCACTGTGCAACATTGCCATGCCTGTAAAACGCTGGCTGAGAAAGCCCACTAGGTTTGGAGCTCCTCCTCCAGTGTTTGCATGAGGCTTCGATGGCCTTGTGTTCCTGCTTTTTTGTTAGTTTGGAGGATTTTTTAAAAATAAAATCGAGCTGTAGGTTAAAGGAAGCTGTAGGCCATGTTTAGATAATAGCCTGGAAATGTTTGTTAGACTGAAAATAAACTATTCTTTTAGATCTGGAAATGCAGGGGACAAACTTTCTAAGCTCTTCTATCCCAGAGCCCAGACAGAACATTGAAGCTCAAAGGCACATTAAAATGAAATAGCAACATACAATGCTTACCTCTTTTCCTCTCCAAAGTACTTCACAAGCTTTTATTAAATTAAGTCTCATCACACCCTTGGGACATAGGTGCAGTAAATACCTTCACGATAGGTGAGTGAGTAAGACACAAAACTCTCCACAAATTCTCCTCTGACTGACTCTATGAATTGATTCATTTCAGTGGCACCCTTGTGCTGTCATTTCCCACTGAGTTTCAAGCAATCAAATTTTACTGCCACAAAGGGCTTGCAGGAAATGAACTGCAAAGTTGTACACAAGAGAACCTGCTTATGAACAGCACATGAGCAGATCCCAGCAAAGAACCAGAGCAGCAGCTAAGACTGCAATTCTCTGTGTTTGGGGGCAATAATCCAAATATTAAGCTACGTATTGTCAGCCTGAGCCTGACTTAGGCATTTTTAACCTATACTCTTTTTGTGTATTTTAATTAAGCAGCTGAATGAAAGAGGGGAACCTCTAGCAAGGAGGTCCACTCTCAGGGTGTAAGCCAGTTTGCTTTCCACCATGTAAGTAATCCCCTTCTGTGGGCTGACCAGTATGTTGAGGACACACAGAGTAAGGGATGGATTTGAGTCATAGATCAGACAAGAGGATGCTGACAACTCACAAAGCAGTTTCTACTTTCTGTGTGGTGTCCAAGGCAATTCATTTCCTGGCAGGAACAGTCATAGAGACAGGAATAAAAATACCTTCACACCTAATTTTAATTCAGAATGTCTTCATGCAAAAATGTACAAAGCGGACATGTAACCACATAAAAAACAAGATGGAGGAAAAATGTTGCTCCAAGGAACAGAAAAATACACATCTTAGAAAAAAAAAAAAATGGGAGCAGGGAGAAGCAAAATCCTATCAAAATCCCAAAAGTCAAAGGTCCACAGCAAATGGGAGCAGCATGAGTTTGTGCCTGGGTCATGTAGAGATCTACCTGAATTTTCCTCTTACATAAGTCCAGGCAACTCAGAAAGTATATCTCAGAAGCAAACTTACAGCCCAAGAATTGTTTGCAGAAGTGGTCCGGGTTTGATTCATTTGACTTGAATAGCTGCAAGTAGGAAATACATTTGAAAAATACAAAATTCTCCTGGCGGTGTTTTGCAACCAAAAGAAGCTACAATTTTTAAATTAATTCTACAACCCAAATTATTCCACTGGTTTCAGTTATGAACTCTGTTTTGCAGGCAGGAAAACTGAAGCAGAAAGAAGCTAAAAGCAGTATTCTCTTCAACACATGAATAATTTTTCCAGGTTTTGGTTTAGATCTGAGGCATTTTGTCTTCTTTCCACCTTCTATGCTCTGCAGCTTCCCAGGTCTGTTACTGGGTATGACATCAAAGTCCCTGTTAACTTCGAAGACATCATGCTTTGAGCTGGGTCAAAGGAAGCAAAGTTCTCAAACTCATCTGGTAATTGTCAAGACAAAGAAATTCATTCCCATTTGAAATTTATATTCATGGCTGCAAAGTCATCCTTTTTCCTCTGCTTATATTTAAATAACTATGTTTTTAAAGGATTGTGGATAAAAAAAGTAAATGCAGCTCATTTTTTTTTCCTTTAAAACATTTTTTTGGTAAAAGCTATTTTTCAATGAAATTTTGAGATTGACTCATCAGATGTGTTCCACAGAAAACATTGGTATTTAAATTGAAAAAAATCAAACACCTGGAAGTATGCAATCATACTCCAAATTACATAATCTACTGTACCATCTACACAAGGTAGCTTCCACTATTTTTGCTGAAAAAGAAGACCTGAATAAAAGATTTGATCTGTGGGGAAAGAAAAAAGTCTTTTATTTTTTTTTTTTTTTTAGTAACTCTTTGGAAAACAAAACAAATTAAAAACCACAGAAGTTCATGAACAATGACAAGAACAAAACCCTCTTTGGTCAACTTCAGACAATATATCTTTTTTATAGATGCAACAATAAGCAAACTCAGAGGGTGGTGTCTCTTGGAGTTTGGCTGAGATAGGTCCTTTATTTCTTCTTTCAACCTCGGGTTTATTATTTCCATCATCAGATCTCCTTATTTGCTAGAAAAGATTAAAGATCTTCAAAGTGCAGAGGCAAAAGGTGTAATTCTTAAGAACACTGTGAGGTTACAGGGTGCTGTGTGCTAATAAAGCATGTTGGTTTGGTAACAAGCTGAAGCAGAGAGCAGCAGGGCCACTGCTTCATGACTTCAAGCTTTTTCAAAAGGGTCTGTTGAAAGTGTTTCAGGAGGAGAGATGTGTGAGTGAAATCTTTAAATGTGTCAACAGGGAGGCCAGACACTGAACTTCTTCCCACTCCAGAGCCAACACCATCCTTCAAAACAGAGATTGACCTCTGAAGTTGAGAATCACTGAGTGGCAGCAGGGGGGTCCCTGAATTTTTTTTCTGAGTCACTTGCAACAGAGAAAGAGGAAATAGTCATTTGAAATCATGGTTGAGTGGGGGAAAAAAAGTTCTTTTTCCCTGGAAACTGGATTGGAGAAGGAGGGTGGTAGGATATTGATCAACAAAGTTCTCCACTCTGTCCTTAATGAAATTGAAAAGTGCTTGAACAAGCACAGTTCATTCTCCTCTCCTGCTTTGTGAGGAGTGCAAGACCTGCTATCCTGCTTAAGGGCAAAGCAATAGGTGCTGGCAAATCTTGCAGCAGATATTGGAAATCCACCACATCATGTACCTCTTCTTCTTCCCTCAAGCCACATTAACCACGAGCACCATGTCCTGCTCCATTCCCTGAATCACTCTCTGCCAGCCAGGTATAGAAATCATGACAAGACAGCTTCTTCCCCTCTCCTCTGACCAGTTTTACCAGGAGAACACACAAACCAACTGGGGAAGAGAAAAAAGAGCAGTCCTTGCACTGCAGCAATGAGACCTTCTAGCAAAGAAATGAGAGAAGTCAGGATGTTTCCAACAGCATGACTAAGTTTGAGATCACCCTGTGGGGTTCACCAATGAGCCCAAACAATCAAGACACTGCCTTGTTTGGGAAGCAAACACTAGCCTCTCTCTTAGTAATGTCCTCTTACAGCAGAGCCCTCCCTCTGTGCCTGATGCACGAGAGAAGTCCCTCAATCTCCCTGCTGCTGGACCAGCACCATACAATCCCACACTCATCTCCAAGTGCAGCTATCCCAGATGGAGCCATGTGCTCTACAAAGACAAAATGTGGCCTCAATTGCTTTGCTGGATCCACATCTTAAAAGTGGAAAGGCTGACCCCCTCAAAACTCATGTCACCTCTACTTTCCAAAATAGGAGGAAAAGAGTGCAGATGGAAGAAAACACAAAATTAAAGCAATTTCCAACTGCTACCACATGACCTCGGACAGATTGGACACCTCTTGGTATTTTGTTCTTCCTTCTCCCCCTCTAAGCACATTCCCACATCCACTGCTGTGAAACTCAGATTATAACACCTATGTCAATGACTGCATGAGGACTAATTGAATCGATGTTTGCCAAGTGTAAAACAATCCTCAGGCAGAAATGCTCTTCATATAACAATGCAGCTGACCAGTTAGCTTTATGTAAGTAAGCACCATGCCATGGTCATGGGGAAAAAACACCAAAAGACCACTGACATGGAAGGGAGAAGAAAAATCCATGCCAAGCTTTCAGCAAGTATGTGTTAAAGAGCAGCCTGTGCCAGCATCTGAAAACCAAGCAGACAGCAGAGCAGAAGGCTAATAAAGAGATTCAGCTGATAACAGCTTAGCTAAAACACCTATAGATGAACAAGTTGGCACAGGAATCTAAGTGTATTCTAGTAGGGAACGGCTTTGTTTTGTTTTTTTCTTATGCTGTATTTAAAATTTCAAAATCTTCCCTAAGGGACTATGATAAAAAAGAAGGAAAAATCCCCTCAACACTTACTTGGGCTACTTTAAGTGTTCCGTCTCCACAGATGAAAACAAACAATCAAAACCCTCCACTTCTATTGTGAAAATATCACAATTTTCCATTCTGTTTCAATCTGAATTTTGTCAACATCAACTTGACTTCAAAAGTCCTTGATTTGGCTGATACAGTGTCTCCCAATAGGAAAATTTTCTACTGATATTTTCTAATCATACCCTCTAGTTCAGAGCTGAAGGTAAATGGAAAACTAGTGGGGTTGAATTTTTACTGCTGTAAGGCTGTAATACTTTGCTCCCTCTCTCTGAAGATGAGAGATTTTTTCTACATATTCAGAGTATGCTGAGAGAGCTTTAACATGAGGTCTAAATCCACAACGTGGTCTGTGCTGCTAACCTTAGAAAAGGACAGAGCTGGTGTCTGTCTTTGCTGGAAACAGGTTCATACTGCATGATGGCCTCTGAAGGATATGGTCAGTATCGTGCAAATCCTGGCCCAAACATCTTCCATTCTCACAGCACTATGCAGCTTGCTCTGTTCTGGTAAACTGCTGCCATCCATCCATCTATCCCAGAGGAGGCAGTTTACCATCAGTGTTATTTCAAGATATGATTTTTTTTCTTTTTATTTTCTTTTTTTTTTTCCTGGTGATTTATGTAGAAAGAAAAGCTATAGAAATAAGAACCCCATGAAAATTCCAGCATTTTATATTACTATGTGTTAATCACTCTTCTCTCCAGAGATGCCATTGCTGATTTAAAAGACTCATTTTTTTTTTTCTTTAAAGGTATCTCCAGACAGTCTTAAAGAGCTGAGCAGACTTGGAGAGATAAGAAGGAAAATATGCCTCTAAAGATGCTTAATGCTCAATTCTGAGCTTGTAGAGGATGCTCACAAACTCTAAGCTCCACAAAGGACTAAGAGATTCAGTTCCATTCAGTGTGTATATATTTACCCTTATTCACAGCATTACAGAGTTTCCACTGCAGTCCTTCCAAAAGAGATATAATAAGTAGGAAAGCTTTCTGTGACAGAGTGCTCTGGCACATTCATCCAACAGTTTAGCAGAACAATGCAGAGATGGAGTCTGCAGCTAAAGAAAACAGAGCTGTCACTTAAAAGCTCTAATGTTAATAGCTGTTCTGCAAACCCCATCACAATGGAAAAAATAAAAAAGGAGAATACTGAGGGAAAAGGGAATAGGACAGCGTGAGGGCCACAGAACTGGCTGAGACATTCAAACAATAGATGCAGTACTAGAAGACAATCACAGGAGCATTAATTTGGGGTATTCCCCTGCAGTGAAGGACATTGCAGCTAGGATCTCAGGAACCAGCTGTGCAAATCTTCCCAAGAGCTGCCTGAGCTGCTGACCTCCTCACTGTCCACCTTTGCTCTGACATCACTGCAGCAAAATCCGTGGGGCACTCAGGTCTGCTGCAGCCACAGCTCTGCATGCAGGGCCGCCATAATCTCATTACCCATGGAAATGCAGTCTTCAAGAGGGGCAGCCTGGGAATGAGGCAGCAGAGCCACGCTCCTCCTGGCCCCAAGGGAAAGAGGAAAACTGCAGGGGTACATCAACAGAGTTGGTAATAAATGCAGGTGCATGTAAGGAGGCTTACCAAGCCTGGATTTAACCGAGCAGAGATGCCACATTTACTCCAGAGCCCACGCCGCCCTGCTCTCCGGGTTATTCGTTACCCATACTAACACCACACTAATTAACCCTGGTGCTGCTGCAGGCACAGCCATCCCTCTCCTCCCAGGGAGAGCAGGGGAAACGGAATGAAGGATCATGCTGAAGAGAAGAGCAGCTTGCAGGAGCCAAGCGGAAACGAAAGGAAATGGTGAATGTGTTTCATGTAAATGAAGTAGAAGAGACAAAGCTGCTTGGACCAGGTATGACTTAGATACATCAGGCATAATGTGGTGGAAAGATCCCTCCCTTCATTACCCAATCAGATTTGACAAGAAAGCCAGTAAAATGTTGGGACTGAGCCATTTGGGACATCAGGTTGGATTCTGCCAGCTGGTAGGTAATGCCTAACATATCCAGTAAAATTTTTAAACATTTATTGTTTAGCACTGTTAAAGGCTACCTTCCCCCCAGACACCTAGGGTAAGGTCCTGGTCTTCCCACTTAGTTATATTTTATAGTATTTATCCAATATGGCTAATGACTCTCCTCAGTTTAATTTATTCTCCTTTTTTTTCTTTTTTTTTGACACTCCCAGCTCTGCACACACACAGCCACTGCTGGGATCACTCCAACACAATCCATTTCTGTAGGCAGAGGGGCCAATAACACCTCTGTGGAAAGCCTTAAGTGCATTACCCTTAAATCAATGCGTCCCCTCAGCTGACAGCTTATGCAGAAAATGAGCAGGTAGTACGAGCAAATGTTTCTTCAACCTTCCCAGGCTGATAGTGAGCTCTTGCAGGTGATACCCCATGGAGAAGACCACATTTTCCCCCCATCCCCATCTCCCTTCAGCACAGCACTACAATCAGGATGCAGACCCAGGTGCATTAGCCAGAGTCCCCCGTGGGGCTGCCACCTCACACCCAGCTAAACCAACTGCTGACAGTGCTTCAGGATTACAGGGGAGCAGACAACTTGAAAAGGACTATCACAAACTAATGTTTACATTATGAGCCCCATGTTCGCACCCTCTTAAGGCTCCCTGCCATCTCCCTGTTTGCAAGCAACCAGAATTTGTGTTTCTTTGAACTGAGCTAGCAGAACTCATACATAGCCATTCCAGCAGCAGAATATGTAACAAATACCATCAGCAAAAACAGGAGAACAAGCAAAGGAAACAATTGAATTAATGGCTGATATTTTTGTGTCCCTGTAATCTTCCTCACTCCTTCCCCACAGAGGCCTCTGAAGGGAGCTGACAGAGCCCTGACTGC
The DNA here is from genome assembly GCA_013399225.1 of Rhipidura dahli. Classification (NCBI taxonomy): domain Eukaryota; kingdom Metazoa; phylum Chordata; class Aves; order Passeriformes; family Rhipiduridae; genus Rhipidura; species Rhipidura dahli. The sequence goes on along the minus strand of VXAC01006424.1, from coordinate 255,575 downwards.
AAGGGAGATGTTACATGGATGAGGAGCCACTTCAGAATGACACAAACCTGTTTTATCTGTCAGTCAGGATGGGGGATGAACAGTCGTTTAGCAATGGTGTCACTGAAATTATATTGCTTTTCCTTTGAAATACATAAATATTTGATTCTCTCTTCCTCAACTTTCTGCCTCTCCCCTTGTTTTAAAACAGAATCTCATAGATTTTAAAATAGAACCATAGTTTGTTTTTTTCTCAGTCACATTCAGCTGGTTTGAAAAATATCTGAGTGTCTCTGCATGTAAGAGAACTGGCATATATCCTGCCTATGGCTGATAAGAAGAAAAAACAGGGAGTTGCAGAATATATTGCCACTGGAATGTAGCAGGTTTCTGTCCCCTTTCAGCAATGGAGTTTTTCCTTTAAAATCTGATGAGACCAGTTTCAGGGGAAGGTCTGCAGGCCCCAAGCTCTCATCACTTGCCACATGCCAAATGCCCTGTGTGATAGTAGATGATAGGATGTGGGTCTGCTCTACCTGACCCACAGGTAAGTGCCCTGAACATGAGTTTCCTCCATCTCTGAAGTACAAAGGCTATTTCCAGCAAGAGATCTAGCCCTTCAGATGTCCCAGGGGGTCAGTAAGCCAGCCTGGGGAGGAAAATCACTAATATGCAAGTAATTTTAACCTAGCCATGTGGACCTTTGCCACAGGAAGGATGGACAAGGCCCTGAAAATTTGTCCCAACTGGAGCACAAACCTCCCATTTTGTTTTAAAGTCTTTCCTACAGGAAACACCACTGGGTATGTTTATCTGATTGACACAAAGAGTATAGATCAGTTTTTTACATGGCACTCAGCTTTCCACATTTTGGAGGCTGGCTAAATACAAAATAACTCTTCTTCTGCCCAGTCTACATGGCAGAGAGTAGCTTATTGTCCCTGCTGCTGCCTTAGCTCAGGTGCTGGAAGCAAATTCTTTTGCTACCGAGGGCTGAGCATGACTCCTGTCCCCAAACTGGTGAGGGGAATGCATCATTACACAGGTTATTTTAGTATGAGAGCAAATCCTGTCAGTGCCACGTCCTTAGGGATAAAATAACATTCTTGAGCTCCATTAGCAAAATCTCAGATCTGTGTAAAGGATTTGTAAATGTTAACCCAGGATTGTGAGGGGCTTCTGAATAAAACAGATGCTGGATGGTATCCATGGTCACACTAACAATAAAGCAGGGTTTGTCACTTAAGAGTTTGCCCTCAAGAGCACACAATTATTTAATGCTTTAGAGAAAAAAAAAAACCACAAATATGAGCAGAGTCTTGACCAAACCAGAGGATTTCTGTTTTGTGGGAATATCTGCTTCAGGAAAAATTGCAGAAATTGCCTACTGAGGAATGTTGGTAATTTATTACCACATAAGAAGGATGTGCAACAGGAACACACAGCAAGGCCTCTTCAGGCTGCAGTTCCACTATGGGTTTACCATTACTACAGCACTGCTTTTGTTCCAGCTCTAGACAGACAGGCTTATCTGCCCCCTTCTCCAACCCATTCCTGGGCAGGAATAGGAATTTATTAACTCTGGCTTACATCAGTTAAAACTTGTGGAGCAGCATCTTTAGAGACCATGGTGATCCAAAAAATGTGCTTCTGAACAACTCACCCCATGAGCTGGCTTCTGACAGCCCTTGTGCAGTGGAGGATCATAAATCTGCTGAAACCAGTAAGTTTTTGCAAAGTGTTTTGATTTCAACAAAATGATATTTGCTAATGAGAACCTGGATCAGTAGAACAGTCCCAGCTGCTTCTTTCTCTGGCAAAAGAAATGGGAATAAAAAAAAAAAAGGAAAGAAAAGAAAAACAACTAGTGCTTTTGTATGTAAAAAGACATTTCCAGCTAGAGGAAAAAAAATAATATTTGTTCTTTTAACAGTGGAGACTTGGAGCAGAGGGGAACAAGGTAATTTCACATGTTCCTGTGAACAAGCTGCTGCAGATAGCTTCCCTAGATAATAAGCAGAAATGAGTGAGAAGAAATGGATAGGGGAAGATCTATAATAGTGCAAAGAAATGTGTGATCAGCTAGGGAATTCCTTTTAGGAGCCTTGTAGAGAATATTGTATTTGCCAGACCAGATCAGACCACTGGGCCAATCAAGTGCAATTTAAGCATTAAGCGTAACAGCTTGATAAATCTAGGTCAATGCACCTACACGCAGGTACAAGTTTAATACCACTTCATTAGCAGGACTGCAGCACCTAACATGGAGCATATCTACAGGTCCTGGAAGAGAGAAACTATTGGCATTTATGAGATTGCACAATTAAATCAATGAGTTTCTCTTAACGAGTGACCAGAGATTGGTCCCGCTTTACAATTTCTAGTCTGCAGCAGCAGACGGTGCTGATGCCTCAAATATAAGTGGAAAACAGTACTGCAGTGCTTCTCTGGCCAGTGTGTAACGCCCTGCAGGAGGCTGGAGAGGGAGGAACTCTGCCTTTTTGAGCCCATACATTCAAGCAGCCTTCACTGGAAATGTATTATCTTAGCATGCAGCAGACCCACAATTACTATTAAATGTTTGCAAAAACCAGCGCGGACCCTTTCAATCCATCTTGGCACCTTGTCTCAGCCACAACCCGGTAAAGGGGGGGTTTATCTTTGCACTTGCTTCAGGTTACTACAGAGGGACTTTCTGGGGCTTGCTCAATAGCAGAGAAATCTCAGAATTTTTAGGTGTACTTCTAGGACCTTATCTCTGCTGGGGAGGCCGAGGAAAACAGCAAAATTCCTGACTGCCCTGGCCAGCAGGTAGGAGAGGGAGAGAGATGACATGGGAGAGCTCTGCTCTCCTGACTCTCTGAAGAGATAAAAAGACTCTTTATTATTAAAAGATAAAACTGGCAGTGGTAGATCAACAGCATTAGATCCCCTGTTCCTTCTCCCACAAATGGGAATAGTATAATTTTCTTCTCCTCCTTCCCTAACCACCCCTCACAACTCAGAGTGGACCAGGCTTCTCACCTGCCCCACAGCTATTTCAGTAAAGAACCCTCTCTGTACCACAACTTTCAGTGTCTGGGTAAAGCTGATATTTACTCATCTCAGCTGCAAGCCACCTGGTTCAGGTGTGACTGTAGTACACAGGGACCTCTTCCAGGGCTGCAGTACAGTCTATACAGCAGACCAGGACTAATGGCAGCCTGTTGGATACTTCCAGCACAAAAAGTTGAGCATCTCCCTTTCAGATGAGCCATCACACTCACAGAACTGTAGCACACTTCTATGTTGGCAGCCACCCAAGGCATACACAGAACACTAATACAGGTATACAAAAAGCACACCCTGCTGTCAGACCTCACAAGGTCAGGGCAAAACCTGCTGGCATTCAGGGGTGGGTGGAGCATTGAGCAAACTGACATAGTGGGGGTGGCATCCCTGCCCACAGCAGGTGGGGAGGAATGAGATAATCTTTAGGGTTCCTTCCAACCCAAGCCATTCTATGACCAAAGCCAAAATCTGTCTTTGCAGTTGCCCCGTGATAGACCTACCCGTTCTTTTCTTAGAAACAACTTTCAAGGGCTGCTAACACAAACCCAGACTTAATATAAGTGCAAAAAGCTCCACAGGCATGTAATGCATCTTTTGGAAATGAAAAGTGGTCCAAGAGATCTAATCAGGTGAAAGGCAATTCTTCACTGTGGTTGTCAGATGCAGATGAACTCTGCAGGGCTTGCTGGCTCCTGAAATGCCCATCTAATCTACCCAGCACTGCCAAAGTACCATCAGACCAGACCTCCTAAAATCCTGGGTAGCAGCCCTTCCACCTATTCCTTATTTGTTATGCTTTGGGAGTTTTTGACCTGATAATTATTATCCAAAACACTTGAGTTGGCCCTTTGGAGACACCTTTGTTGACACAATTGCCCTTTTTTTGGACAAAATCTACCTGTAGAATATGGGGTTCAAAAGCCTTCATGTGCTTTGCCCTAACACACATGATGATGATCTGGAAATTAATCTGTATTGGAAAAGTATCTGACTCTGCCATAGAAACAGTTGATAAAAGGAGAGAATGCTTCCTACTTCTCCTGCAATAATAATGACAGCATTTAACCCCAGGGAAACACTACACGAGAGAAAGATGGTTTTGGCAATAATCAGAACAACAATTTGCAGGCTAAAATTGCCATCTTTCACACACTTCTTCCAGGAAGAAGGACTAGATGTTTTTGCAGAGTGAGTATGACACACAACTGGGGGTCAAAGAGCATGGATGGAGCTGCAGCAGAAGTCATGGTAGGTGTGGTAACACAAGCAAGGATGGAGTCTGAGCACAAACACTCTTGTTCTCAGCTCTGCCCCCCTAAACAGAATACTCCCACAGCACTTCCACCAGCCAGGTTTGTTATGTAAGTCAGATATGCTGGAGTCAGTAGCATGAAGGCTTTCACATGCACACACGTGTGTTCATGCATGGGCTGGCAGTGGGACATGCTGGGAAAGTGGCCAGAGGCAGCACTAGGCTTTGAGTCCAAGGAGAAGCAGAGTGAGCAGGACAGGATGGTGAGCATGAGTCAAGCATGAGCTCGCACAGCACAGGGGACCTGCAGGCAGCTTAGGGTGACACAAAATGGTGCAATGGTAGTACTGAACATAGGGAGAAGTTTGCAGCTTGTTTCATTTTTGCTTCACCCCCATCCTTGTTCTTTCCCCTTTTTTCTTACTGGTTTTTTCTGCTTTCACCTTGCACATCTCCTCAAACTGCGTGGCAAACAGTGCTGCATCCCCACACCTGTGCCTCACTCCCTTCATTCAAAGCCACCTTCATCATCATGCCAGGCTGATCCCAGACAAGCCCCGAAAGGCACAGATCTTTCAACTCTCATGTGGATGTCACCTAATGAAGACATCTATAAATATGGGCACATTAGAGCTCGCCATCTGGCTGTGCCTCTTGGATGGCTCCGCTCCCCACAGATCAGCGGGCATGGAGATGGCTGCAGCCAAACAATTATCCCTTGAGCTGCTGCTCCAGCCCTGGGGGGCACGGATGCCCTCAGGGATGCCTTCCTTTCTATCAATTGCAACCACATTTTTCTTCTTTCTCATCTGCCTCTGACACACCTTCTTCTCCGGCGCTAGGCACAATTTTTCTGTCCGCTGGTCAAAATGATAAATTGGAAATATTTCTTTCCGGGAAGACTCAAGACCTATCATTTAATTTTTGCTTGCTTGTTTGTTTTATTTTAGAAAACACTCTTTTCAGATTGGCTGAAACATTTTATTTGACCTATATGGAAAAAGAAAAAAAATCGCCTTTTCCTTACAACTTTCCTTTTTTTTTATTGCATAAATTTTCCAAAACAAAACTCACTGCAAAATCAGAAATGGTTCATCTTCTCCAGATAATTTCTCCATTTTTCCCTGACCAAAACTAAGCATGACGCACAAAGAGCGCAAGCCCTCCCCAGACTGTGCTCAGGGAGGTAAAATAGCACTCTTGCTGACATTTTTCTGCCATCCTACTCTTTTCCCCTATTTTTCCCTGCAATCATCTGCCTGTTCCCAAATGCCATCACAGTTGCTGGACCAAGCTCTCAGAGCAGAACTTGCACGCAGACAAGTTCACTGAACTGCCGTGGCACATTTTACTCCCTGAATATCCTGTAGCCACAGGACACCTAAGATGATTGTATTTTCTTTGAAGTATATGAATATTTTATATTCTCCCTCCCTTTCTTTCCCCTCATCTTCGTTATTCTCTTATTTTGAAACACCAGCTTGCATGCAGTATTTAAAGAAAGCTGCTTTCAGAGTCACGAGCAGCTTGAAACACTCAAGCCTCTCAAAATATATATTGCAAGTGATGTACATCCTCCTGTTCTGTGCATAAGTGGCAAAGAGCAAGGCACAACCTGGAGAATTCATACAGGACATTAGGGAAGCAACCTTTCCCTCCTGAAACCTTGGGTTCCTTCAGCAAAGAAATCCAGGCATGTGAGTTGAGACACAGGGTAAAGGCTGTTCCTGTGCAAATCACTGAAGGGTCTGGCACAGCAAATTTTACACAGGAAGGTGTCTGAAAATGCAAGGGATGCAGCAGGTCAAAACTGAAGCAGGGAATGGGAGGGAAATATTGAAAGTTGCAGTTTGGAAAAATAGCTGCTACAGAGCAAGAGAGAGAATGAAAACAGAGAATTTGCTATACGTATGGCTGTATTAGGTAATTACAGATGTACAAAAGGGATCAGAGGGTTTGGGTGACTCAGCACTCTACAGACCTACATGGCCAGATCACACAGATGCTTGCCAAGGCCCACAAACTGCCAGGATCTGGCCTTGCTGGATTTTGAGAAGCCTGTTTTATGGGACATCTTTGAGAGGATGCCCAGAAGCCCATTTGCTTTGAGTCATGGCACATGGATCAGTTGATCCAAAGAACCACTGAACAGCTGGATATGCAGAGATCCAGGTGGCTCTAACTGCACGCCAGGAGGTGGGCTGCTCCATGTCTCAAGCGAGTGGAAGCGCTGCTTCAGCTTCACAGCTGACAAGACACTCAGGGCTGGGGCTGGGTTGCTGTGCATAGAAGCCTTTAGGTTGGAAAAGACCTTTAGGTCTGGAGGCCAACTCCAGTTTTGGGCAGCTGTATCCCCACAGAGTTGTCTATTACATGAAGGAATGAACATTAATGGAGATAACCACTTGCAGCAGGTGAGGGTGCTGCAGAGCTGGCAGCTGTTGCAGCTGCTTGAGTGATGTGTCCTGGCTTACCTGGAGGTGTTTCCCTGAACAGCTGAGAGAAGAGGAAACGAAGCATGCCTCTGCACAGGTCAGGGGAGGCCACGCACCATAAATGTTTGTGCAGGTGGATGAATAGCTGTGCCCACAGGTGCTCACAAGTAGGGCAAGGAGTAAACATGCATATTTGAAAACTCATCCATCTCCATTACAAAAATGAGTCATCTCCTCCCAATACCACTTTTTAACTTTGCGGAGGCTATATCAAACACAGCAGGTAGCTGGGAGGTTGGGAAAGGACTGCCTGCAAATCTCAGGGCTGAGTGCCCTGAAGTTTGACTGAGGCCTCCCAGTTGAGGCAGCACTTTACTGGGAATGTGCACACAAGCAGTAACGGGCATTTGGCAACTTCCCAAATTTGCCTGTAGGAGAAAATTGTGCTCCTCTGCTTTTATCTGATGCTGCGTCTCTGAATCAGTCCTTCATTATCAATCATCTGCAGAAGATTTTGTGCTCTTATCTCAAAAATTTTCCCTGCACTGTCCATATCCCTTGCTTATAAAACCCCAGCAAAGGTGCTGCTGTGAGGAAGTAACTTTATCCTAATGGAGAGATGCTTTTAAAGAACTGAAAAAGTTACAATTGTCTCCTTGCTCTTGAACATATATCCTGTTCTACAATGAAGATTTCTAACACCACATTCCTCAGCCAATGCTGTTCAGTCATTGCTGGGTGAGAAGAGGTGGAATTTTTACTGGGTTCTACACATCAGACAGGAGAGCACATTTTTAAACTCAAGGAGATAGCCAAGTGCAAACCTTTCAAAGGCAAGACAAAAGAGATGCTTAAACAAGATCCATGTGCAGAAAACCCCACCCTACAAACATTGCAAGGACACAGCATGCTCAAGTTTCCCCAGGAGACAAAGGGATTGCAAGTTCCACACTTGAACATTGCAGAGCCAAGGTGGCCCTCTGCTCCCTCCCATGCATGAGCCTAGAGACAGGACTAACTTGATACACATGCCAGCATCTACAGAAAGCAGAGCAAAGACTACAGCACAATGAGCACTATGACAGAAGCACAAAGCGTGATATTTATTTACTGCCTGTCAGTGTCTAGCCTGGATGTGCTGCTGCATCTCCATAGCCATTATAACCACTCATTAGACATTAACAGGATGGGATTTTGTTGCAGTCAGGTCATCTGAGTTGATAGGAAAGGGGACAGCAAACTGCAGCAGAGAAATCCAAAGTGAAAGGGAAGGAACAACAATCATCTGCTGCAATGGTTACAGTCAGTAATGAGTTGGCTGGCTACTGTGCATCACTACTGCTTTCTAGTAAGTGGAATTAGGAGCAGAGCCATGTGTCAGGGGCTCCATACTGTCAGCTGTTAGCAGGGAGATTGATTTAACACAAGTGACAGTGGCACAAGCTTTGTCAAAGGAGAAATTCCCCTCCTAGCTGCCAGGCAAACACAACATAAAACAGTAGTACCAGTGACCAAACTGCCAGCATGGCTACTGACCCCTTGGCAAGACCCACACTGAAATGCAGCTTTATTAAACTTAATGGACTTAGCACTGTGGAAGATTTTGAAACCATCATGTACATTATGCACATTCAAAAACATTCAGAAATAATCCACTACCAATGAGGAGATGAAGCAGAGCAACCCAGGCATAATGTAAAGCCTGCCCAGGAGTGTGGGCAACAGCACAGCTCCAAATAACCTGTGCAACCCTGTTTTACCTCGGGGGGGTTTTCTGGGGAGAGGGAGGGGAGGAAGCTAGGGAGTGGGCAGGTCCCTCTCTCAACAAATACAGTCTGGGGGAAAGAAAAGAGATCATCTGTCTGACAGACCAGAATGAGGATAGCAAAGAGAAAACCTTCAGGGAAAATTGCAGTGTTCCCTTCCAGAATGAGCCTGGACTCTGAAATCAGCACACAATACATGAGATTGAACACTTGCAGGCTTGGGCCTGTTATTGAAGTAATCTTGGGCAGAAAACAGAAACCATAGAGTGAACTTCTTGTTTACCTTAAGAAATAGATTACGGTTATTCTCCAACTTAGTTGACTGAAATTACGTAGAGAAGTTCAGCCACAAAAGTCTTCTCTGAAAAGTGTAAAAGCTGTAGAACACCTTTTCTCAGAGTTTGTTCTTCTCTTCATCCATCCTGTCTACTCAGCAGATAAACATGACCGTTCACTACATTTTAACAAAGCTAAAAGACACACTGTCTGTTTTTTCAACTATGACCATTTTGCTGTGTCTTCCCTTTTGTGTACACATGATTTACAGAGGAGGAAGGCTTGGCTTCCGGGTCCTAAGATACACTGTTGGTCTGGAAGTGAAGGGTGGAAAAAAAGCCCCAAAACTCCTCTATCTTCTAGATATGCAAGTAAGTCAGGACCAAGCAACCAGTCCCAGGGACTCTGCATACTTGGACTTTATGCAAAACTAAATTATATTTAAAAACATGTGCAATTACATTTTGTTTCCAGGAAGCCTCATGACTATCCTTGGGTACTGAAGCTGGACAGTTAAAGAGTGGAATTATATATAGGGAGCATGACCAGAAACAGCACTGGGGACAGAAGAAAAAGACTTCCCAAAATGTATCACTTTTTCACATCTCCAGGAGTATGTTCCCTGAGATTTCCTCAGCTCAGAACACCAGCCTAATTCACACAGAGAAAGAGTAATGCAGGAGGCAATTCCAAGAAGCTGCTGCGTGGTTGTGGAGGTGGGTGTTAAAACACATCCATGTTTCAAACTCACGTTCTGATCTTGCCAGACTTGTGTGGCAAAAACTCCCACACAGGAGGGGGAAGAAAAAAATCAAGACAGACACACCATGATCCTTACAGCATGTGCTTCGTCAAGGGTGGTATTTCAGGCTCCTTTGCCTCTCTCACTGAAGAGGGTCTGGATTTTTTTTCCCATGGCCTGAGTTTGGAGGAAGCACTGAGGCACACGCAGACATGCCTGTGCCTTTGTACAAGGTCTTGGAGAAAGGGGGCAGTAGCCAACTTATCCTTCTGCCTGTTGTCAGTTAATTGTTCTAAAACAGCTGGGCCAGACAATAGCATCTTTAATGGCCCAGCTTAAGCACGGTCGTGACAGAAATCATAATATTTTTTAATCTCCCTTTCCCAGCCTTCCTGGAAATTCATTTTTAATGACTGCAGTTGGCTTTCATTTTTGCTCTTGTTTTTAATTCAGATAACTTCCTGAGTCGTGCAACTTCTCTCTTCCACCCCTAACACTGCCTGTAATGAAAGGCTGCAATATTTTAAATGAAAAACTGATACCAGATGCTAACAGAACCAATAGGATAGGACGGTTCACCAGTTCTGGCCACCTTGTTCTGGACCTGATCCAATATCCCACATGCCCAACAGGTAAGGACTCTGGACAAGGTTTGTTACATCCCCAAGACACTTCATAATATAAATTCTCCCTTATAACTAAGACCCAAGCACACAGATCTCCCCATATGGCCCAACTTGTAATGTTTTGATCCAAAGTAGTAAAATGAGATAATGGCAATCTTGGAGACTCATTGTTCCCACATGGTATCACACCTGCATGGTGATTGTCTGTTGCTGCATGTTTAAACAATGGCAGAAAAAAATCACTGTGTTTTCTCCAGGGTTTCAAAACTGCAGAATTTATTTTTTGTTCATTTTTTGGCAGTTCCCATGTAACTGTTAGAAAATATTTATCACTGAAATTTCTGTGCTTTAAAATATCTATGGCTTTTCATTAAAGACCTAAATATACAACAAAGCTCTCCCAACGCTTCCCTCCACCCCGCAGCTTCCTGGGATCTCCCAGTCTAGGGCTCCCTAATGCATGCCATTCCAGATTTTTATCCTCTACACACAACATGGTCATCATCACAGTTCTCTGATCTAAGTTTGTCCATTTCTTAGCACTCAGCTTTGTTTGCATCTATAACTTCACACCTCAGTACTCTGCTTCATTTTAGACAACCAAATAAAAATGCTATAAAGCTTAATTTATTTTCGTTTTTCCATAGAAGGCTAACTTTGGTTCTTGTGTACAATGCCTCCTTTTTTTTTTTTTGGTTATGAATTTAATATTGAAGAAAGCAACATTCATACCTTCTCAATGAAATTTTCATGAGCTATGCATTGCATGGTGCTATATATTCAGCAGTATTGAGTGCTGAAGCTGTTTGCATTCAGAAGGCTTCCCTCAGCCCCAGAAAGGGCAACGTTTATTTTTATGTACTGAAAGAATTTCAATTTTCAGAAAATGCCATGGTCACCTCAAAATATGACTCAGTAACCCAGATGGAGGTCACGATCCAAGAGCAGGAGAAACATTTCCATCATGCATGAATCAACTGTGTTGCTCAGCTCTTACACAAGACACTATTTAAATGAGCCCCACAGAAACTGAACTCCTTGTTGCTGCACACCACCCTATACTTCCAGGGACAATTCAGGATCCAAGATGTGGACAAAATGAAGAGATAATTCAGCAGTAAAGGGTGCCTGGAAAGCAGAGAATTGAGTTTCTGAAAAATAACCTGTGTTTTTACTGCTGGGTTTACCTATGCAGTACCTAAAAATAGTTATCTATTACAAAGCCTCCAATTTCAGTGATTTAGATCACATTTAGCATGAGTTCAGGACCATGTCCATATATGCTTGATTGGGCTTAAGTCAAAACAGTATCATCTGAAAATGGGTAGCCTTAGCAAGACTCTACCTGTTAAAAATCTTTTTTCTAAAGTTCATATCATTCAAATTGTCACTTTGTCAGGAATCACAGGAAGAGAAAGTTTGAAAAATCCTAAAACAAACAACCCACTATGGGCATACTGCTATAAATTTGTCAATGCAAATTATGGTTTAATAAAGACCTTTCATCAAGTCACAAAAAACAGACAAAAGAAGCCAAGTTCAATGATCCTTTGGAGAGGACCATGGCTGGTAGTTGATGCTCTTTAGTGAAGGTGGCTCTCTGGCAGGGAAGCAGGCAACCCACTTGAAAAGACACAACATGTCTTCAGTGATCCACATCCTGATAGCAACTTGGATGCTGATGTTTTCTTTACAAAACCTCAAGGCAGAACTTTTATAAGTCCTGAAGCATGGAGAACACATATTTTAGCTTTTCTGTTAGTACCCAGGAGGCTCCTTGTAAGATCTTCCTGTTGCACTTGCCTACATTTGGTCAGATACAAACTGTCTGAAACAAGAGTGGCTTAGGTGGACAAAGCTGCCAGGAAGTAGAAAAAGAATAAACATAATTATAGGCAGGAAAACAAGGCATGAAAAGATCACACTGGAAATTTGGAGCAAAACTCACAACTACAGACAGCAAATCCAGAGCCTATGCATCACTGGCATTGAATACACAGGGTGCTGAGTAGGGAGAGAACCCAAGGAAGGCAAGAGCTTTGTGAAAGCCATAACCATATTGATTCATTAAAATGCATGACAAAGGGCAAGCTACAGCCACCAACAGAAGTGCAGACATCAAACCTGAGGGGACCAAGAGGTGATTAAATTAGGAGGCAGTTGATTTGGAAAAGAAAAGCAATTCTCCCTCCCGCTGAGATGGAGAACCTGTGGGATCCACAGCTGCAGGAAGCTGTCAGCTCAGATACCATGACTGGGTAATTTTAGGAAAAATGGCAACACTGAAAGTTATGCTGAACAACTGTGAAGGGGAATTCAGAGTATCAGGGCCTGGAAAGGGGAATTTAGGGCATCAGGGCCTGGAAAGGGAAGCAAAGAATGGCTTTCCCTGTTCTTGTATGGTGTTGTTACAATTGGACGTACGTGCACGTTCTCCTTTGAAGCTCAGAGGATGGGGAGCAGCGTGCACTGCTGTGAGGGATAGAAGGCCAAAAGGATCCCATCTGAAAATGGAAATCCTACTCTCCCCTCAACAAGAGGGAATAAATGAGAAGGGAGGAAAAAGAAGGGGAAGAGCATAAGGAAGATAAAGAGAGAGCAAAGGGAAGGGAAATGAGAGAGGAGGGGAAGGAAATTTTCACAGGGCAGAAGAGAGAGCTAGTATAATTGGAGGGAAAAGACAGATCCCTAAAGGATTTGATTTTAAAAGCCACAATGCTTTTGTTCACACAGCAGCAACACTGCAGACAGCATGTCTGTATCCAAATGCCTAAAAGCAAACACCAGGTCCATGCAGCAAATGCCTGCCCCCTTTGCCCACCCCAAATACAACAGATGTCAGCTCTCCACCCCAGCAGGCAAGGCAGGGACCAGTGCGTGGTGCCACCATAGTGGCCTCCCATCAGTTAGCACTGCCACCTCCTGCAACTTGGGGGCTCCAGCCCATCCATTACAGCCCAGTTTCTTCTGCTCCTGGGCTTCCATCCCTCCACTGGCTGAAAGGGACCGTGGCATGAGGGGGAAGCCAGCAAGGAAAACAAACTAAGTTAAGAGGAAGCTGGTGTTTTCATATGGGATTTGTGGAGTGGATTCAAGTCACTGCACCCAGGAAATAAGCAAAGTAAGGAAAGGAAAAGAGCAAGAGATTAAAGCAACCCAGCCACACACACATGAGCTGTTCGCATGGTTGAATGAAACAAGCAGAATTAGGACCAGCTTGCCCAGTCCTAGAAAGCTGCACAGCCTTACACACAGGGAGAAGGCAAGGGCTGAGTCCACCACAATTCTGTCCTACGTTGCTCGCAGAAAACAAACCTTGATTCCCTGCTTTACAGAAAGTCTGGTTTCAAAATATGGAAATGGGACCCACTTGGCTCACTCTCAGAGAGATGCAGGAACTTCCTTGACCAGCACTGGAGAAGGGCTGGAAGGGAAGACTGTCCTCCAACAGAAAGCAGAAGCAGAATTCAGCTCTGCACCATGAAAATTGAATTGCCTTGTTTAGACCTTGGAAAGCCTTCAAGAAACCTGTATTTACTGCAAGCATCACAGGAACTGAAGTTTAAGCTTTTAAATGGGCCCGTATGGGAAAATGCTCCCAACACCTATGAAGTCTTTTTGGTACACAGCAATATCATTACAGGACTCGTCAGAAAGGAGAAGTGCAAGTTGCTGTATCACCACTTCTTTGAGATTCTGTCTTTTCTTACAGTTTTGCCTCTGCTGAGGCCCAACAGTGCGTGCACAGTGGAAAAAAATGGGATCACACCATAGAGTGAGATGCTTCCAAGCATCTCCCACAGCCAACCCTTTCCTTAAAGTAATTTCTGTTTAGAGATAGCAGATCTCTTTACAGTTCTGAAGCTCTCTTTCCTAGCAGCCCTTTCATGCACATGAAAAGAAATATCTGATCAAATATATTCCTCTATCGTGGCTTTGGAAATATTAGCAAGATTTAATTTATATATAATCATATCAGCAGAAAAGAGTTAATTGAAATATTGAATAACTACAACTTTAACAGGATTGGAACATAATGCTTCAGAGGTACTAAGCAGATGATTTATCCACCATGCTATACAAATTTTAGTTAACATTTAGGCAAAGACTTTAGAGCTATTATTTTTAGCAATAGAAGAGCATTCCCTAGGTTGTGCCAAGCCCTGTGTGCTGAAAAGCATTGTGAAAGTTCAGCTTATTGTGCGTTTTCTTCTCCTATTAGAAGAAAAGGAGACAAATGTGTCTGACATTGTTAATTGGGATCTTGTGATAATGCAGCAGTATGTGCACAGACAAATGAAATTTCAGTGCAAATTCACTGACCTTATCCAAGATATATCCAGGGAAGAAAATGGCTAAATGAATTGAATTTTGTGACATGAAGCATGTATTACATTCCCAGGTGTCATATTAATTGTGCATGTTACCAGCAGGACAGTTGTAAGATAGGTACAATATGCCTAAAATCACTGTTGAGGTTAACTACATAGCAAAGGGATTAGCAATGAAACAGGCCTGAATTACAAGACACCACCTCCACCTTCAGACTGTGCAGAAACTTGTTTACAGGCCTGAATTCTGAATATAGGTTTTCCTTCCTGCAGCCATGGGCCAAAGTCTCAAATGTCAATAAAAATCAAGAAAATCGGAAAAAAAAGTTGACTCTGACTAAAACTACCCAGATGTGGACAATCTCCATCCAATCAAATCAGCAACTTTGCAGAGATGCACTTATGTTAAATCACTAGTCTGGTGGAGGCTGGTGTTTATCACCAGATTGCAAGTGGAAAACGAACTGACAAATCTCAGATGAGATCCCAGGGAGCAGGATTCATGTTATAAAATCAGCCACTCAGTAAGGCAGCATGCAGCACCAAACTCGTGCTTCCTGCAGTTTTCTCTAGACACTGCTTTCAATTAATTCCCTTGGGACCTCGCATTAGTCGCATAGTTGCGTGGCATCTCTCTCCCCTTCTGTGAAATGGGAAGAGTAACACTGCCTTTCCACCAGGGACATATGCAGATAATCAGCTCAACAGTTGTGATTAGACACAGTGATAATAGGGGCAAAAGTACTGGGGAGACTGAGGAAGACTGAACCACTTGCTTCAAAAGGAGAAAATTGATCTAGCTGAAGTAAGTGATGCGCCTGACTGGGTGTGGTGTCCAGGAGCAAATTTCAAGGCCCTGGAAAGGCAAGGATGAAATACTCTGCTGCAGAAAAACATACATGCAGAGCTCATGCCCAATGCTTAGCATGTCTTCCATTTAAGTTAAAAATGGATATTTACTTTAAAATTACCACCAGTGTGTGCAGGTTCACAGAAATGCAGAGTGAAGTTGTGTGGCTACACTCATCCCAAATCTTTTTTTCTGTTTTCACAATCAGTTCTCTGGAATCATGGGGTTTGTGTAGAATGATGACTTAAAATCCTGTTAAAATAAAGATTGACCTAAAATTCTGAATAAAATTGAACCCAGCATGTTTCCTTCAATATCTTTGGTATTAAGCAAAAAAAAAAANAAAAAAAAAAAAAAGTTTGCAGAGGACTCTTACTTATTTGGTATTTGCTATTAGAAGCATTCTACCTCCAATGTGTAAAAGACACACGAGTATCCCACTACAGTCATTACATATGTTCTTTTTTTGTCTTTCTTCTTGGCTCAAAATATTTGGTTGCAAAGTCTAGAGCAGCTTCTGTATTTTCCATGCTGATTCAAACCAGCCCTACATGTTCTTGAAGGATTTTCAGGAAGCGGTAGAAGGTATGAAATCACCAAAGCGTGTACAAAGTCCTGAAATGATAAGGCAGAGCTGTAGGATGCCAGAATTACTCCAAGTTACTGAAGCTTCATCTTTTCTCTTTTGCCCTGGAGAGGCATAAGCCAGCAAAAGACTGGACAAGTCTTTGAAGCTTTTCCTCATATGTTTCCAAAAAAGCAGCATGGCAAGGCTCTTGTAAGGGAAATCTCTGCAATGTCCAAATGCCATGCATGTCATGCTTATGAAGCAATGCTTTGCTTTCCCAGTACATTTCCAGCACCAGTGGAAATTCTGACCCCCCAGCCCTATGCTACACACACAGGCAAAGCTTCAAGACAGTGCCCTCAAAAGCATGGCATGGCCCATTACTTGAAGAGAGTACCTATATGTAAGGAAGTGAGGCAGCATCTCAGAAGGAAGATAATTTGATTTTAAATGTAAGATAGTCAAGAAAAAACAGTTGAAAGATTCCTGTATAGCTTAAGATATCAAAGAGATGCAGAAAACCAGTGGATGTGGCAGAGGTGCAGGTATGGGAGAGGGAAGAAATTCAGAGCTAGTCTAGATCTCAACTCTCCTAGCTGGGAATGCTGGGAAAAGCAGCACCAGATCACAGAGGGTGCAAAGTGCTGGAGCTTTCTCCAGCTGGAAACAGTGTAATAGTATGAAAAGAGTTGTATCATTAAATTCTTTAAAATAATTTAATATTAACTACTTATGAATTACCTAATTACTTATCTCTATTCCACAATGTATTGCATTACTACTTTTTAAAAGAGAGCCTAATTTTAACAGAAGTGAATGGTCAGTGCCTCCCTTGGGCTATTGTTAAAGGCTGCTTTCATTTTTAACTGTGAAGATTATTCATAAATATACCATCAAAGCCCCTACTGGAAGATGAAAAATCTGTTATGGATCCAAATTTCCCCAGCTGATCTTGTGTGCTGTCACCAGCAATAGGAATGGAGAGAGCATCAGTCCCAGGCAAGAACCTCTCCAGATACGGGGGTTTGTTTTGCTAAATAGATTCAGAGCAGCCCCAGCCTTTGAGACAGCAGCAAGAATACTTCACCATCTTTGTCTGCTTGTGCAGACATGATCACAAGCTACTGGCTTGGGGGTGCCTGTCCCAGTGGCTTTCACAGGTTTAGTAACAAAGCTGAGAACTAAAACCATTAATTTCACAACTGCAAGCAACACTGGAGCTTCTGCCCATGTAGCCAGCTTAGCCAGGTCTCCCTACCTCTGCCATGCTGGCATTGATATAGTCATTACTCCCAGTAATTCTTCATGACACTGATGACAATTTCTAGGGAGCAACTGGAAAGTCTTTCTCCTAAATCACACAAAATGCAGCACATTTAGAAGAAAAGGAACAACAAATCCTGAGATGAACGCCACAGGATGTCTGTATTCAAGGATGGATGTACATATTCAGATCACTGAAACCATACCTTACTCTCTTTGCCCTTAAACCCTGGAGGTTCATTAAGCCTAAACCTGGCAGTATTTACATTTGGCACATCAACTCTGCAAAGTCTTTGAAGGATGAAGGGTAGGGATTTGGGGAGGCGAGATGGGCAGCCAACATTCCTGCTTCTTTGAATGAAATCCCAGGAAGCAGTTGTGCCCCTGGTTTTCTTTTGTCCCTCTTTTCTCTTGCATGGCTGATCCCTCCTACCAGGAAGGTCCTGGAAATAAGGTCTTGCAACATCTGAAACCAGCAGCTGCACCTTGTCATTAAAACAACTTTAAAGCACTTCCACTTCCCTCAGATTATGGTATGGAGCTTCTTCCTATTTCTCCACCCATAAGCCACACATGCAGGAGTTGTTGGCTCCTGGCTTTGAGTGCCGAGCACAGACACAGGCTGGAAACAGGAGTTTCCAGATTCCCTTATCTGTGGGTCAATAATCCAGTCTAACCAATCTCCCACTTCACCACAGCACAGTCCCACTGGTGGTATCAGAGACCCATAGCACTGCAGCAGGGTCTGTGAACGAGTCCTGCATTTAGGGTACTGAACAGCAGCTTCCTCTAAATTCTCAACATTCCCACTGCTCAAGATATCAACCCATCAAATGACTCCCTGCAACCTCTGCCCTGTCCTCATCTCCCATCCCAAGGAGAGCAGCCTCCCTGCTCCCACTCTTCTGGCAAAGGAGAAAGCCCCTGGGACTGAAATGTCACAGATTCTGAGGACATGATTAATTATTTAAATCGACAAAATTACATTCCACTGGTGACATTCAGCTCTACATCTACTCTGCCTCTGCCTCTCCCCTTCCTTCCCTGCCAGCCCCCAGCAGTTCTTCCCCCTGTGGACATGTGCCAGCAAGGGATCTGTTCCTTTCACTCCATTCTCTGCTAAATGTTTTTTATTCTCAACCACCTGCCCCAGGCCCTCTCATCAATTATTAATCAAGTGATCCATGAATATGCAAATCAACCCACGCACTCATTTTATTAAATTAAATAAAAAGAAAAAAAAAAAAAAAGAGACAAGGCATGTACAGCAGCAGAATAGATGATGGTGTGGACTGCTCCAGGGAAGTAGGGGTAGGTGCTGCCTAACAGAGAAGGTAGGAGTAGGATGAGAGGGAAAGGGAATATGTACTGTACACAACTAGGAGCAGGATTACTTCTAGAGCCATTCACATCTTAAAGTGATGTTCTGCAGGAAGGTGAGGGCTGAAAGAGGAGTACACCCACATAAAGGAGGGCTTTATCCTGCAGCAAGTGAACAGGTGAAGAATCCACTTCCTTTCTAAAAATCCAGGTCAACAGGGGCACTGTGGGGAAGGGCAGGCATGTATGAGACTGGGGTGGTCCAGCTGGCCATGCACAAGGCATTTCCCACCTGGCCCACAGCATCCATCTCAGCAGAAATGCAGCTGGGCTGCATCCATGTGAACAGATAAGGGTAAGCCAAGGACACTGCCTCTAGATAGATCTTCTGAGTAGGAACCTTTCTGGATCCCACAGGAGAGGAATGAGGGAGGAATTCCTTGAAAATCATATCTTCTCCCAGATGATACCATGCTGATCCATTCTGCACTAGGTGCTAAAAAGAACTCTCTCTCTTACATCAAGCTTTCTATTTGTGTAGCATCCTGTCAAACCTTCGCCCTTCCCAATACTCTTTCCACACCAAAAGATCATTTAGGATTTCCTAAAATCTTTCTCTGGAGGACAGGGTATGAGCCATGACACCGGTCTGTCATTTCCATCAAATACAATGTTGCCTGAGTGCCGATGACAGATCTGCACAAGCAAAAAACCGAAAACTCAAATCCCCTTCCAAGACAGGGAAAGAGTGCTGCCACCCACATGCCCACAAGTCCTTTGCGCCTTTAAGAAAAGAGAGAAAACCATCTGGTCTGCTTTCCTGGTCCCCAGGGTTGTGGTGAGCACAGCAGAATAGCTTTAGGATCACTCTCATTCCTAATTCCTAACGCTTTTGCACAAGTATCCCCTTGGATGTAGGTGTGACTGTCCCTGCCCCATGAAGAGACCACACTCCATCTAAACAGCTTGGCTTTTTCCCTTTCTGCCACCTTCACTGAGCTCCATACCCCTGTTTGACTCATGTCAGGTATTGACCTTCCTGAGGGTTTGAGGGAGTTCAGTGCTGGCAGAAGGGGAAACCCTTCTTACCCAGGGTGAAGGTGGTGCAGGGGCAATCACAGGGTGTGTGCTTTCTCCCACAACAGAGATCAGTAGGTTATCCTGACTTGTTCTAAGCATTCCTACTAGATGCTTATATGTTGGGAAAACATTTTCTCTCGTTCAGTAAACCAAGAAAGTGCTGATGGCACAGGCCAGACCATTCTTTCAAGGCAGCCATCTTGTGACTCCTGAGACCATCACACCAAACTTCTCTGCAGAGGCTGGGACACATGTTCTGTCAGATCATGGCCACGTAAGCCAAAAAAATACTGGAGCTGGCAGCAGGCCCAATCCTGCCCCAAGCAGGCCTTCCAAGAGGTGCTATGGTCATTGGACTGGGAGACTCCCATGTAGCTTCATCTCCCCCCATAAGGATGTGAGGTTTAGGAGATGAGTTTTCTACTCCCCAACAGTGTCACAATTTTGAAGAGCAGTTTGCAGCATCAGGAGACTCTGTTCCCTCCAGTACAGCTTGCAGCCACACAAGCTGTATGAAATTGCTGAAGAGAGGCCAGAAGCAAGGTGAATGCATCAGCAGCTGGAAATTATGTGCTCACATGATTCCTTGGCCACTGCTATGCGTATGGGGGTACCAGAGGCGGATGGGAGGGGAGGAACAACTTTCTCACCCACTGATCCAAGACTGTTGCTTCATATTGAGGAGTAACTGGTTATAATCCTCCTTCTCCATAAAACAGCCAACAATCCTGCTGGCAAAAACTCAGGGCTTAAAAAGCATAAGGCCTAGCCTTAGTGGCACTAATTTTTTAGTAATAACTATATTATAACGATGTGAAAAGATGCTGCAATGTCAGTCACAATATTAGCACTAGTGCAAAAAACTCCAGTAGGGGGGATTTCAATATTTCAGAGTAATGCCTGCACCTGAATGGAAATGCACAAGGACCAAGATGGCAGGGGGAGTTCAAACACACCCTGCACTTCCCACATGAGCAGCTGCATCTCCCCACAGAAGCACCCGTACTGGGACACCCGAGGTACTGACATGCCAAGAGGGCCAGATGCTCTCTGCTAACAACCTGTCCCCAACACGCACCCATGGGACTCAGCACCCATAAATGCCTAGCAGGGGTCAGCTTGCTTCTTCTTTCCTTCAGGACACCTCACACTCTGCCTCTCTAGGCAGCATGCTGAGATCCATGCCTCTGATCCACTGAGGGAACAAGAAAGATCCTGCTTTTTAACTTCTGAATGGGAGGGAAAAGGAGAAAAAAAAAAATCCCCTAATGTCACCAGCTAAATGTTAATTTGGAATGTGGGGTGTTTTTTGGTTTTTTTTTTTGTTTTCTAAATTGCTCTTAACTGTGTGCCAGCACACAGGTAAATTGTTCTTGGCTGAGAAAATGGCCTGTCTCTCTTCTCAGAGATTAACAGAGAAGACAGTGAATGGAGCAGCAAACAAGAAAACCATGCTCCTTTTACAAATCATTCAATGGTTTCCTGGCCTATTTTCTATATATTTTTCAGCTGTAAATGAGTTTCTACTGCTCACTCTAGCTGAAGGCCGTGCTTGCCATTGTTACTCCCCATTTTCTTTTTAAACAAGGTGGAGGAAGGAAGGAGAAGTAATTTGCTGCCATGGTGACTCCAAGTGAAATGAAATTGCTGTACTTCCCTCCTGACCCTCTGAAAGCTTCCTCTAGCCACCTTCCCCAAGAACACTACTCATCTGCTGTAGGAATGCCCATGTTTCTCTGGATCAAAGGGAGCCTGGCTTCTCAAATGGCAGGCTGCCCTTTTTGTATTGTTTGGAAGAATTAAGGATATCTCACTCAGCTCTGTGTCTAGAAAAAAAGCTGGAAGCAGCCTACAAGGAGGTCTTAAGGCACCCATCCAAAACTTCGTAGAAGTAGTGCCAGAATTGTAACCAGGCAGAATGAACTTGTAGTGACAAAAGTCACTACGCTTTTGTCCATCAGTAGTTAATAACTCTAGCAGCAGAGGTCAGAGGATGGATATGTGGTCCAGCTACTTGCACATTCTTCTCCTGCAAAGCCACGCCAAGAAAAAAAAACGGTAGCTAGTAGCTCAGACTACAAACCTTTCTTCTTTCCCCAGACAAAAATACCACAAGCTGTCAGTGTCCATCTCTCACATGGAGCAATTGCTTCCCTAAACCCATTACCTATACTGCTCTCACAGAACAACTATTTCCCACAAGTCTGCAATGCAGGTCTTGGCTTCAGCTGTGAATGGTGGTAACCATTCCTAACAGTTGGGTTGTTTCAGTTATATAACAAGCCTATTGCATTTTTCCTAAGCTTTCCTCTTGCTCCTCTGCCCTATTAGAGCATTTCCCTATTTTCTACTTGAAAAATCTGACTCAACTCTTCTTTCCCAGTCTTATGAGAATTTCCAAATTATGGTGCCAAGAGGACACAGGAAATCTAAATGAAATGCTGTAGAAACAGAGTCCTTGCATATCAGTTGGATTCAAGAGAGCTTCCCTTTATCTCAAAAATCACCATTAAGATCTTGGGCTTTTTGAAGCACAAAACTCGTTTGCATTTGGAAGGTTATTCCTCATGCTGAAGGAGTGGGAACATGGTTTTTGCCTGGAATTAACACAACCTGTCATGTTCTCTTAAATATACAAAGACTTTGCCTGCAGTGGAGGATAGTCTACTGATATAATTAATAATCATGTGACAGATGAAAATATCTATTTGCTTGATTCATGGATCTTGGATGAATATGAGAAATGAGAGACTTATGCCTGCCTTCTTTGCACTGCAAGTTTAATTTACTGCCTCTGTAGAGAAATAGCACTCATTTCTCCTTCTCCAAGATTCTTGCAGCTTATCTCAGAGGAGATGCACACAGTCCCTTATGGAGACTGATTCAAGTCTTGAAAACTTGAAAGCATGCTTGCCTTTCCAGATGCCCAGTTTGAAAACTCACTGAAACCTTTATCCATACAAAGCACAGCAAGAACTGCCAAGAGGAAATTCTGCTTTCTTAACTTTCAAGTGTGGGGCTCTAGAAATGGGGCCATCAATAACAACCAGCACTAGAAATCCCAGGCTTTAGTTCTTTGATGATTTCCCCCACCCCCCACAGGAATTATGGCTTATCCACATTCTTATAGCACAACAAAATTGCATTTTAGAAGAGTTAACTATACTGTTACTTGCATATGGAAACATCCACCAGCCCAAACAATACATTTGTGACTGATGTGTGCTCTAACTGGAATAGAAATCCCAGCAAAATGAGTGGTTGTGGGAAACCTTTTTATGTAGGCACATTGCTCTTGCACCATAACAACTCACGTCTCTCTTGTGAACAGGTTAAAAGTGGTGAAAGGAATTAATTCAGGACACCTAGTCCCAAATAATCAATTCTAAAATTCAGCTAGCTGGATGGGAAAAGAGAGGTCATTAAGATAACCACCATTTAAGGCACCCAGGACAGATGAGGGAAGTCCCTGAAGGAAGGGTGTCTGACCATGTGGGAATGGTCTGCTGGAATGGCATCTGAGGAGATGCTCTTAAACAGGGAACAGATCTTCTGGCTTTCTGCAGTTCCTGTCCTTCACATCATACCTCAGGCACATCAGGAACTTCAGCTGGAAAGGAATAGCCATACACCTTTGGAATACAGACTTCAGAGGCAGAGCTTTGAAAGTTCTAACCCAATAACACATCCAAGATAACAGATTTAGTCACATATCCCTTTTCCACCTCGAATTTCCAGAGATGAAGAAGCTGAATTGGACTTCAGTATCCATGGAACGGGTACCACGCAGAAACCTTTCCAGTAAAAGATTAGTTCCCTTTTTTTTTTAATTTTAATTTTCACTTCTTTCAGTCCTGAAAGTAATTAAGTTTCAATGGCAGCTAATTATAAGCAAAGAGAAATCAGAGTCTGCATGGCTGTCTGTTCAGTGCAAGCTCGGCAAAGTGGTTTTTAATTGGTAACCCTTTGCTGTGTGCATTTCAATCCATTTTGCACTGTGTTTATCGTTCCAGATTCATATTATATCCATGACCTTTCATCTAATGACAGAAGCTCATGCAGAGAAAAAAAGATTATTTTAACAAACAGACATTAGAGCTATGAAAGAGAAAGCAAAAAACAGGCAAAAGGAGAAAGCAGGAATGTCACAAGACAAGAATGAAGCACACCCTAAAATGCTAGATGCTTATCTCTCTCCCTCCTTTTCCTCTGAAATGTGGCCTGTGTGGGAGCCCTCCAACCCACAGCTACAGCATTAGTGCCTGATGCCAGGTACTAAGGAATAGCAGCCACTGAAAGCCTTAAAATAACTTCCTCTGCCCATGGTCATTAACTGGGAAGAGACACTCAGAGGTGCATCCTGAACACAGCTTTTTTGTGCAGCCAGAGCCATCTCTGGAGTTGTGGGCCAAGCCTTCTGTGACTCTGAAGTTTGCCTTGATTGCAAGTCAGAGTTTAGTATGTCCTAAGGCACACTCAGGTGAGAGCTCAGAAATGTGAAGCCGAGAATCATTACAGACAATGCACAGCTTGAACTGTAGGGCATGAACTGGAGATAAGTGGGAAAACAGACCCTAATTCCATGTGTGTAATGGTGTCATCCCAAATACATGCAAGTTCACCTTCCTGTACTTCAACTGAGTGAAAGACTTAGAAATGTCAATAAAACCCTATTTCTTACTTTCTGGCCAAAGCATCAGCCCCAGGATGAACCTTCAGCCACCACCCCTGACACTGCCTTTGTTTTCTCACTCACTACTGTATACAGCTGCTAAAACACCAAAGTTTGTGTCCTCAAGGGGCAATGGAATGTCTCAGAGTCCTCAGGCTCCCGTGGTGGTGGAACAACATCTCTATACAAACAGCAGCGGCAGCTCTGTCGGCGCTGGGGTGGTTGGTGGGTTGCGTGTGATCCAATCTGAGCTGGCATTTCCTGCTGTTAATGCACAGCTCTTGCCAAGTGCCCACCTGGCTTCTGCAGGAAGCAGCTTAGCAGGCACTGGATGCTTGTCAAAAGACTCTGCAGATTAATCTCAGTAAATTTATATGATACACTGAGCACCAAAACTGCCTGATCTACACTTACCAGCAGCAGGGATGATCCAAGAATGAAGGGCCAGGGATATTCAGCAACTCACCCCAGAAATACTCTGATATTGGAACACCTAGTAACACATTTTTACTGCCACTCTTAAGGAAATGATCCAGCAAGCATCCCATTGTCTCCAATAAGCAAAACTCTGAGGTGTAATTCATCCAGCAGAGCAGCTTTTTGATTACTACCACACGCCATGGCACTCCTGTTTAGGACTGTATCACTCCACAAACTTTCAGAAAGAACATAGGTATTTTTTCCTGAGTCCCTGTGCTGAAATTAGTTTTTCTGCTTGTGCAATCAATTTTCTATGGGTTCACACAACTTTCACAGAAAAGAGTGTAAGAAACAGAATGGATGGCTACCAAACAGTGCTATGTTTGAATATCATTATCATATGTGAACTTAAGAAGGAAGTAAAAGCAGTGTAAAAAAAGTCAATAAAATTGCCTCCAAATAAGGCAATAAAACAAAGGTATTACAGGAGCCATTTCTTGATGTTGATGGTTAGGAAATAGTTGCCTTAAGCCTTGGGAATAAAAGCAACTATGCAAATCTCAGTGCTATTTCCAGAAGTGTGACAGTGCCTAAGACATGAAATTCAGTGAAACTCATACCCTACCTCAGGCCTTACATACCACCAGTTTAGAAAACTTCATTCAAAAATACAAAATAAACCAGAAAAACAATGCTCAAGATTCATGAGCTCTTTTAAGGCACAACCAGGTACCAAGCTTTGCATATTTTTTGGAATCCATCTTCACATCAGATGCCGACATATGGTCATAAAGTGACTGAAGGGCCCTGGACAGGCATCTACTGAACCCCCCAAACAAAACTCACCCCAGAAAGGTTTACAAAGAACTTCTTTATGGGGGAGATTTCCAGAAGCACAAATGGCCCTTAGGCACACCCCTCCCATCAACTTGCAAACCCTAAAATACTAAACAGGTAATTTAGAAGCCGAAGAGGAAAAAATACATTTGCAGAGCAATCACTTATAACTATACATCCAGTCCCAGTGCCTCTTTGTGATTCATTAATAAAGAAAATTCACAGACTAGCAGCTGTGTTCAAGAAACATTGCAGCAAAGTCCATCTGAGCACCAGCACTAAATATGCCATCAGATGTCACTGCACAGATTTGGGAGCCCTCATATTGCTAGGTTGACATCCATCTGGCCAGTTTAGCACTGTTGTAGCAGCACAGAGTTGCAGTTTTTATGGCCCAGTTCTCCCATATAAACTCCATACATCAGGCTGTTTGAGGTGAGGATTTGTTCAGCTGCGTCATGGGTGCCTCAGACCCTGTCAAGACACTGTTGCATGAGCTCAGCTGATCTCTTGGACTCCCTTCCCTGTTTCCTCTGTGAACACGCAGGAAGTCAGGGGAAAAAAAGGTAGCAAGAGAGTGGAAAGGTATGCAATTAGAAACTATAAATTCATCAGATGGTTAAGCACCAGGGAGGAAAAAGAGCTCTTTAAACTAAGAGATCATGTTGACCTAAGAACATATGGATGTTAACTGGCCATGAATACATTGAGACTGGAAATTAAAGAGGGGCTTTTAAAACTTCAGAGAAGTAAAATTAGACAGGGATCACCAACTTCACTATTAGGGGAAAGCCACCCCAATCACAGTGCAAATTTATGAAGGAATATTTAACAAAAGCTGGATCAGATAATTCAGAGGTTTCCACATATCTTATGTTGTATTAGAACTATCCCACACACTTAAATGGCAAAGTTGCCCCATACCAGTGTCTCAGAGTTTTTTCCCTTGATAATGGTTATGTACAAAAAATAACAAACCACAGTATCCTGAACGTCAGAACACCCACAACTATTTTTATAAATCTGTTCAATACGTCCAGAATGACCTATTTTAAATGTGGAAGGTGTGTTATCAAAAAGTAGCTTTCAAAAAAAGACCCATTTTCAAAATAAAAAAAAAACTCCAAGCCCTGAGTCCTTTGATTTTCAGGAAGACAAGGTCATGAGCAGCTGCGGTGCTTTAAAGAGTTTTGTCCCTAGTCTTCAGCGCCATTTTAGGAACTTTGACTTACTCTCCCTTTGCTGTCACACAACATAGTTTTGTCCTATGCCATACTGGAAACTGTCTCTAACCTTTTGATTCTAATGAAGCTTGAAATTCTAGGATAGATGACAAATTTTGCTCAGTTTTGTCTACTCCTTTCTCTAGACGTGAGGATTATGGACCTTGTAATGATGTAGAAGGACACCGATTAAAAGAGAGAAAGATTTGCTCTTGACTTCAGCACCACACCTAACATATGAATTACACACTTGATGAAGAATCCAAACCACAACATAGTTTTTTTACAGGATCTGAATAACTCACATGCCTACCTAGTCTCTTCAAACACTAAATGAAATACCTGCCTGAGTAAAAGAGGGTTTTTTTAATCGCAATAAGGCTTTTTCAAAAATTATTTTTAGGCCACATTCATGTTGTCAGATCATGCCTGGATTACAAACATCTTGTCATTGCCAGCATACCAGGTAACAAATCTTTACTGCTAAATTAGTAATTTGAATATCTAATCAGAAACCAGACACTTCAACTGATGCAAGTGAAATTGTTGGTGAGGTACATATCCATTGGAGCAGTTGACATGAAAAGGAAACTATTAATTCTGCAAACTTAACTTTTTGTTTAATCTGAGTATGTCACTAACATTTTAGACCTACTTCTGTTGTACATTTTATCACATAAGGCAGACATTGAGAAGCAGTCTACGAGGTTTACTTGTAAAACAAAGAATTTTACCCCAAAAGCAGCAAGCAATTCTGAAAATGCCCCACACTGGTTAAGTCTGAACAAGGCTCAAGACATGGATCAAAAACTTCTGCTAAAGAAAATGCCTGCTTACTCATCTTGTACCACATATCTCAACACCAGCTGAGATACCTGTGCCCTGCCTTCCATCACCCATTTGGGGTCAGCAGGCTGACCTGAGCATAGTGCACGCTTGCCATCCAGTCCAGACTGAATTTTGGTCTTGTAATTTTACTCTGACTTACCAGACCTTCAGCAGAACTCAGTTGTATCAGTAAAGGACAGCTGCCATATAGAACATACTAAATTTCTGACACACAGAAAACCCCAGTGACTTCACTAATAACCTATCCTATATGAACATATCATTTTCCTTGCCACCTAACAACAGTTTCTGAATGTTTTGCAACATATACATTCCACCAAAACCGTAACAAAAAGCATTGCTGTGCCAGGATCTTATTAATACAGCCCTCCTAGACAAGCAAGCACTCCTTCAGCTCCAGCACACATATTGCTTGCTGCCTTCTCTGGTAGGCATAGAAGCAGTAGCCAATACCATTTGGATGACAGGATGTTCTTGGGCATAACTTGACAAATGCTAATTACAGTGAGATACTGGTATTTATCACAGCTATACTCAACAGCATCAAGATGTTTAACAGTGACTAGAACTCAGAACAAGCTGTGCATGTCTACTCATCTCTTTTTTCCTCTCCCAACTTTAACACATGCAAGCACACGGCACAGCACTTTTGTTGTCAGTCCCAATTATATAGCAATGTTACTGTAAAAAAGCACTCAAATCAAATTAAATAACTTACCATTACTTTAAAGACAATCAGGAGAGTATTAGAAAGCCCAAAGACTTACCTGTTAAGAAAAGAAAAAGAAGTAAAATTATGGGCTGAACAAAAGCAAGAACAGAAGGTCTTCCAACAACTTGAGCTCAGAAATATCACACAAGTCTTGACAGAATACCAAGAAAAGCAGATCTAGTTCCTTGCAGGGACAGCCCTATGAATTAGAGAGGACCAACTTACCAGATAACACTAAGAACAATGGCTATTTTAATCACACTTACAGGCAGGCTCAAAACAAAAGTATCATTTCCTACCCCAAGGAACTTAAGTTCTCATTCAAGAGCACATCACAAAATGATCACCCAGGGAGCAGGAAAAACATACTACTCTCCTATTTGGCTGAGAGAGCATCAGACAAGGCTTAAGGATTATGTGGAATACTTGTGTTTGATGTCACAAGGGAGCAATTAAAAAATAAATATAATAAATTAGTTCTGAATTGGCTCTAAAATGTGAAGGGGGCTTATTTCCCAGTGTTATTTTGCATGCAGAAAAAAAAATAGTTGAAGTTTTTAATGATTTTTCACTTCACAGAATCACAGAGTGGGCAAGGTTGGAAGGGACCACAATGGGTTATAAGGTCCAACATCCCTAATCAAGCAGGGTCATCCTAGACCATATTGCACAGGATTGCACCTAAGTGCTTCTGGAATATCTCCAGTGAGGTAGACTCCACAGCCTCTCTAGTCAACCACTTTCAGTACTGGGTCACCTGATGTTAAAGTTCTTCCTCAGGTTCAGGTGGAACTTCCTGTGTTCCAGTTTCTGCCCATTGCCTCTTGTCCCATTCAGTTCTTCTCTTGCCATTTACCCTGACTGACAGACTGGCAATATTAAGGAGAAAATCACCTGTGCACCCAGATCATTGGCAAACATCCATGGAGCTTTAAAATCAAGCTTGATGGTTACCCATTTATCGTTGGTATCAATTATTGCCCATGTGAAAGACCGACAGGGAGTAACAGTCACATGTGTTGACAAGCCTTGACAGCCTTTCCATGAAATCTCTGATTCAAGCCCCAGGCAGGCAACAAACTTCTCTGAGTAACTGGTCAGGGTGGCACATGGGTGCCTCTCTCCCCTGGAGCAGGGAGTCAACCACTACAACTGCTGGCCATTTCACCCAGGTGATCCTGTGTGGCTCAGGCCTGGGGGACTCAGCTGCTTCACTCAAAGCCTTGCCCATCTCCACCTAAGCTTGGAGGGCATTAAACCTGTTTGCTCATGTCAAGTCATCAGGAGGAACAGGAGTTATGTGGAAAGTGACTGTTTCCCAGTTTTCCTCTCTAATTGACTTCTGACTTGTTGCGAGATGCAGTGCAGAGCCCACCTGCACCTCCTGTGTCTGTAAAGTCTCTGAGATTATCCTTTATGTTTCTTTCTAATCCTCACAAATGCTGCACAACCTGCTTATTTCCTTGCATAACACCTTGACGTGGTCACACAGCTCCTCGAGAAGGACACACCTTCTGCAGAGATGACTCTCAGCCCCAGCTTCCTGGGAAGGCTCTGGGCACTGCACAACCAGGGACCTGCAGAGCTACATCTACTGTTGTGAGGTCTGTGGGTGGAATCCTCAGACATCACTGGTGCAGCAGCTTCCACAGTTACTGGGGAAAGAGTGCCACAGCACCTAGTAACCTCAGCATTGGGAGCTCAGACTACTAAGGCTGGGGAGAAGGGGCCTCTTCTTTCCCCTCAGCGTTAACTGCTGCTCCCTGTTTGCTACCCTCTGGTTCTGCTCTGTGTTGGCTCTCCTGTGGGCAGGAGCCCTTTCTGCACCCTGCACACCCATACTCATGTGCCCTGCTGAGGTGTCCCCCACTGCTCTCTGTGCTCCTGGGCACTCAGGCTTCCCCAGAACTGTTTAAATCTGCTGCAGCTGCCCTGGCAGTGCCCTCACCTAGTCACCGAGGGCTGCAGAATCCTGGCTGGTCTCTCAGTTGTTACTTGGGCTTCCTTGTGTCTGGGAACCCTCTGCCCCACTAGTGCACAGTCCCCAGAACTTGCCATACCCGTCTGACTGAGGCTTTTGGTTTGGGCGTGTTTAAATCTCCTGTGATTGCTGCTGGCAGTGCCTATCATCATTTTGTGATTAGCCTTATTAACCACGGAGTTCTTTGTGGTACATAGGAACTGCTGTTATGAGCCACGGATCCATGGTGCTAGGTACATCTAGAAAAACAAAGGCTGCTTTGTTTGAAGGAGCTGGGGTGCATCCATTAATTTTTTAATGATTTTTCGCCAGAAAATGGGAAAACTTGATGGTGAAGCTACAAGCATCAAGCACAGCTGAAAATTCCATATTAATTGGGCTCTCCACCCAGGCTCGCTCTCTCATCCTGTTGCTGCAACCCACTTTTTAATTTTCGTGTGGTGAATTTGACTCCTTCCCCAGGCCTATCCCTCCCATTCAATGAAATGCCACTGCTGTCCTTCAGACAATCATGCCTGAGTGCCAACAAGAGCCATGCCGAGCAGGCTTTTCAACTGCTGCATAGAAAGTTTACAAATGGTAACCCAGCTCTGTAAAGATGAGTATTTCACATAATAGCATGGCTTTGCTGAGATTTCTGAAGAGAATGTAGAAAATAAAAACTCTCAATACGAGGAAGCACTCATAATAAATTTATTTTGCTTAAAAACCTTATTTACAGGGGGCCAGATCTAAAGACTGTTGATGTTAACAGCCCAGAGAAGAAAGGAGCAACATTACAGTGAAGAGACTATTTAGGAAGGAAACAACTTTTGGGGGATATATGAACCTACATCATCAAGTTTTGACCCTTGCTTGCAAACTACTGACTCAGCTTAAAAACATCTGAGCAAGTTCGCACTCCTGCCTACACAAGTCCCTGTTCACTTGCACAGGAACTGCACCAGCTCAGCTGCCTTGCCTACAGCTCCAGCTATGAGGATGTGATTGTCACTAGCGGGGCCAACAAGGTGGTTACTCACAAATAATATTCACCCAGGACTCCTGCACGCTTTGTGCTTTCCCCATTAGTCATCAACACAACTTCATTTTACAGTGTGCCCTCCGCACCGTCAGCACCCCGCACCTCAATGCAATGAAACTCACTTAATGGAGAGAAAAAAAATGTGTCTCAATAAGAAAGAGCAAGATCAGGTGGTTCCTTTCAAAAAGACAGGACCATTCTTTTTTCAGTGAATTGTATGCAAGATTGAAGAAATTTGTATGCAAAGACAGAAAGGATGGAGATGGTTATTTAGAGATGGAAAAAACAGATAACGCTAAAGAGCTTGTGAACACCCTAAACCCAGTCATATCTCAATGCACACATTCTCTTCAGAAATGGCCTTGCAGATGTCTGGAACAGTCCTCAGTGTGCAGTGCATACCAGAGTCATTGAATACTTGCAGATAAATACAGAATATTTGTGAACAGGCAAAAGGATGAAACCTCTTGTAGTGTGCTTAGACTCACTGATATAGGAATATCAGTGATGTCATACAGCATCATTGATCCATCCAATGGCATGGGAAATTAGGAGTAGATACTCAGCTAAAAGACATTCTCAAATAAACCAGTGGCTAAAATTCAATCACACAAACTATCTAACAACTGAAAATAATGAACAAATTAGTATAAAATCATTCTGCTCCCACCTAACTTAAAGAGAGGAGTGAGAACACGTTTTAATAACACATTGCTGCATGTCAACAGTTCACCCTGCTCTGCTACAAATAGAGTAGACTGACAATAACCAGGAGTAGCTGACAGGGGAAAAAAAAAAACAAACAAAAAAGAGGGAGAATGAGCAGCAGCAGAGAACAAAACCTGAACGGTGATGGAAAAATATCAATTCCTCCTTGCAGGAAAAGGAAATGAGGAGAACAAATCCTTTCCCTGCTTACACTGCTCAAGCTCCTATCTGCTTCAGTCAGGTTACAGCAGATTTGGCCCTCATTGCATACAATCTAAGAGCACAACCACCTATGAAGAGCAACACTGGATATAATGAACAAAAACCCCACAGCACAACTTTTAACACTTTCTCCTCCTTGTCGCAGGACACCTGACCCTCCTTCCTCCCACCACCTCTCACTCCTAACTAAACTCTCCTACCTTCCAGATAGCTCTACTCATCAGTCAATCAAGACACTTAGTCCAGCTTCTGTCTTAAGGACACTAAACAATAGGAAAATAGAAGAGCAGCTTAGCCAGCTCTGCACACGAGATTATTCAAAAGGTTAATTACTGAATGAAGCAGAAATAGGAAATGGAAGGGGCAATGGGAAAGGGGATGGAGGAGGAAGGGAGGGAGCAAATCACTTTCAGCTGCTAAATCCGGCTTCCCAAATCCTTAAAGTCCTTTACAATATAGGCCAAAGAAGGAGGGAACAGGATGGGGCTGGGCTGTGTTGTTCATGTACATGTTTGATAAAGCCTCAGTAATGTTCCTCTCCTAATCCTGTGTCATTAGGAACGAATTGGTGCATCAGGGGACTATTTAGATATGAACGCCTGCAACTTCACCATCTGATCTGCTGACTTCTCCTTTCTACTTGCTGCGCTCTCTTTCTGTTGCTGGAGCCAATTATTTTTAGAGATGTGATTTTTTTTGCTAGGCACTTGGCCTCCAGCACCAGGGTTCCAAAATGACCTGGCTGGAGACCCTCATAGCCTTTTTTTTTTTTTTCTGTGTAAAGGTCATTATTACTGTAATTGCTGGGAATTAATCTGTTTATTCAGAATTTTTTTAGAAAGAAAAAAAAAAACTCCAAAACAAAATAAAGAGGCATTTTCTATGGTACCTCCAAACCCTGTTCTCACTAGAACAGGAGGAGTCTGGCTTCTGGCTTCAATGGGAGAAGACGACTGAACTCAATAAGAGAAACCTACAATATTAAAACAAAAGCCTCAGAGAGAAACTGAAATAATTAAAAAAAAAAAAAACTGGCATATCTTTTCTCTCTGCTGCTGGAAGGAAACAAAACTAAAAGGAGCACCTATCTGAACAACCCTCCCCTTCATCCTTAGCCTTATATCAAACCCAGCCCCAGCCCTGAACACATTCAGATGCAATGGAAAGTCTTCTGTCAGGAGCAAGCAATGCCATGTGGAAAAGCCTAGCATGGAGACCAGAGGACAGTGGCAGTGTCATTGTGCCAGCTCTTTGTTACCCCAAATCCACGCCTGTGACAGAAGATCACCAGAGACAGCTGTGTATCAATGACATGAAACAACCCATACCTCTCTTACATGGCTTAAGAGATCAGTGCAGGTTTCTCTTCTCATTCTACTACAATGCACATTGGGTGCAGCCACTTGCCTTGAGTCACTTGGCAGTACATGACATGATGAGCCCTGCTTTTTGTCCTCTGGACACTATTGTACAAAGGCACTATGAGATTTCACAGGCAATCAACTTAGTATTTAATTTAGAGAAGAAGCACCAGAGTGAAGGAGGCAAATAAATGTTTTTCAGCTCCTGCCTAGCATTACCTTTGCAGGCTGCTTTTGATACCATTGAGGAAAAAAAAAAAATAATCAGCACATGCTTAGAGCCTCCACAACTTTCTAGAGAGTCATAATGTTATAGAGCCTTCTGAAACTGAAGAACCTACCTCATTGCTTATTAAAATTTAGGCAAATCATGAGGTGAAGGGGGTAATAAATAACCTTGAGGGAGAAGCACTTGACAAGAGTAAATTCCAAAACATCATGGGCAAAAGAGCCTTGACTTTGGGAATTTCACTTAATTTGATTTATTGCCAATTAACATAAACTTTTATTTACTCTTTCAGGCACTGGAAAGCAGAGATGACAAACAATTAAACAGACACTTAGGTAAACCTCTTTCTTTGCAGTTCCCCAGGGTCCACTGCAGTACAACACACGAGTCAGCCAGTCTCCCCCCTTCCCTTATCACAGGCACACATTACACTTACTCACAGCAAGACCCTTGGGTGAGGTGACAGCTCAGGAGACAGGGTTGGTAGATGATGCTTTCTTGCTGCAGCTCATTTCTTACTGTTTTCTTTCGCCCTTCTTCTCTGCTTGTTTCCTCTCCTCCTGCCCAGGTCCTCTGGAAGCTGCAGTCCCTTTAGGGTGTCCCTGCTCCAGTGTGGGTCACCCACGGGATGCAACACCTTCCCCACCAAAGCCCCTTCAGTCCCATCTCTGACAATATTCTCTTCCAAGTGCCTCCTCCTCCTATATCTGCTTCTGTACCCCTTTCTCACATCTCCTGTTCTAGTTTGTTTTCCCCTCTCATCTCCCCACACGGTCCCTGAAGAAGCTGGGACAGCTCTGACTGGCTGCTTTCCAATGGAGGAAAAGCTTCCATCAAGGATTATGCTGGAGCAGGCAGAAGGTTTGCCCTCGAGCAGTTGCTTTGCAGCCCAAGCAGTTGCTGTCTATCTGCAGAACTATCCACCTTTATGGTGGTCACTCCAGGACCTTGCATCAGTACAAAATGCTGCGTTAGAAAGACCAGAACCAAAGATACTTGTTCTTCATTGGGAGTGACCATCAGGCCCAGCTAACCAGACCCTGCTACACCACCTTCCAACCAAGGTTCTACAGCCACTGCAACTATTTCATGCTGAGATAGTGGAAAAGATATTTTCAGAGACTGGGTGATGCTTGATCTTTCTTCTTTGTTTATCTCCCTCCCCTCCATTCCCTCCAAAAATTCAGGCTGCAATTGAAGTAGTAGATGGCCATATCCCTCAGCACAGCTTCCCTGAATTAGAGTCTGACTCCACAAACTGAAGCTCTTTTAATAGCACTGTCAATGAGAGATTGCATATCTTGTTAAGTGCTATTCAGATGCACCCACAGACGCTCACTGCTTCAGAAACACATCTCTTCCTAATAACATAGTTGCCTACATTATCTTATTTGACACTAAAAACTTGAGATGATTGATGGTAGCTTAAATTCTGAATAGACAAAAATTATAGAGCAGCTTTATAATCTTTTGCATTAGTGCCCTGGGGAAATGGCTGAAGTCTTTATCACATTCAAAGGACAGCATGACTGATGCTAAACCTCTACCCTTCCAGCCAGACCAGCCTTCCATGAAGGTCTCGGGCAGCCTGGTCGGGAGTCTGCCTATGAGAACAGCTCTGAGGGCCAAGTGTTTGATCATCAGGTGCCACACTTTTCATCATCCCTAGCTACTGCTTTGCACTATTTCTAACATACGTGCAACTAAGGATCAAGGGACAAAGAGAGAGGAAGAATGATGAAGGGAAAAGAACAGAGCAAGAAGCTTCCCTTTACCTTGGGTATAAACAGCGATCCTGCTGAGAAGTAACGTGGTGTTTGCTTCCTGGACACACCAGTACCACAAAAGATCTGAGCAATTATATTCTAACAGCTGTGGAAGAGTGGTTCAAGAACCTGCCCCAAGAGAAAGAGCAAATATACTGGCAGCCATCAAGGGTAGGTTTGGAAAGGGACTGGGCTTCTATAACATCCTTGGAAAGAGCGAGGTTCATTACTTTGAGAATCACAGATAGGAAAACGAAGTAGAAATTTACTTGATCCTAAATCTCTCTTTCCAATTTGAAAAAGCAGTCCAAACTAAAGCTCTCTTTCTTGAAAAAAAAAAAAAAAAAAAAAAAAAACCCAAAAAAATAAATAATTGTGTGGAACAAAAAGGAGCCTCTCAGCAAGAGAAAGGCGAGTAAAGGCTCAGACCCCTAAAACAGCTCATATCATTTTAATAAAAGCATCGATAACCACAAGGAGCCCATGTGAATGTAGGAGACACACAGGAACAGAGAGCTGGTCACAAAACTACAAACTGTAAGCTTCCTTGTGGTTTTTTTTGCCAGAGGAGAGTGTCTCCACTGTTTCTTTTACTTAGCTGATGGTCTTTTATCTAAAATCACCACTTGTCTCAGCCCCCAACCCCCAAATTTTTATACCCATAAAGAACTCCACAGAAAACTCTCCTTTTCCTCCCTGAAGAATTTTAACACACATAAATCAGTGAGGAAAGAAGATATCTCTGATGAAATGCTCCCTTCAGTCAATGAGTATCACTGTTGCATCAACTGTTTCTTGCCCTCTCATCCTTTGTATCCAGCACATTCTATTAATCCACACACCAATCTGTTTAAACTGGGATTCTATTGACAAAGAGAGGAGGGAAGCTGCTGCAGTCTTTTTTTGAGCATTGCAAGCCTCCTTCCTAGGTCCAAGCGCATCCCAGGACAGAGATACCAAGAAAACTCTCCAAAATAAATGCTAGCCTTCATGCTAAGATCTCTAAATGACCTAGGAAGTCACACTAAAATTTCACAACCTTTCACTTGAGTCTGTCCAGCTAATCCTTGGTGTCCTCGCGTTTCACCATAAAAGGAGCTGCCCAGCACGTTGGGAGGGCTTTCTATCCCATGGCTTCACAGCACTGCTTCAGCCCTGTACCAGAGCATTCTAAACAAAGTGAACAAGCTCTGATTTGCATGAAATATAAAAATTATTAGTAAAGTGATGCTGAAATGAAAATGCAGGAATCCATTTTTTATCCGAACTGCTGGACTCTGGTGCAACCACACAGCTTCTCCAGCTCAGCAGAGCAGTAGCTGATGGGTTTAGGTGAGGTCACTACACATGATGTCCCCTATCTCTCAGCCTGGACAATACTGTCACAAGAGAAACTACAGATTGCTAATTTAGTCAGTCCTCTAAGAAAAAGGACAGCTCGAGGAATAAACATTAAAAAAAAAAAATCTTCCTTATAACCTGATAGCCTGAGATCAGTGGGCAAAAAGTAAACCATGGGCTTACTGGTGCAGGTCACATGAAATAATGTTGTTCAGTGACATCACCAACAGCAAAGGCAATACAAAATGCACTACTCTTCCTACGTAGTTTTCAGAAAGCTTGACAGGGCGTGGAACATTTTTCCTCTCACATCCAGAGGAAAATATGATCTCCTTGTCTGTCTTTATTCATCTGGTGCCTTGCCTTTTAATTAGCCTATGAACGTTTTGGAAGGGAGAACCATCATTCTGATCCTGCACGGGTGCAGTGCAGAGGGTCTTTTTTAATAGCAAGGCCACTTTAACGCTGCTGAGATGAGAGCTGTCATTAGCCAGCCTCAGTTTAAGCAGCTTTGCCATGACTTGGTTTTGCTGGACTGCAGCTCCCTTGCCTTTGCAGCCAGCCTGTGTGGCTTCCACGTGCGTTCACCAAGCGTGCTGGGGCTTGAAGCGTTCTTCCACTGCAGCATCTTTCCCCACCCACTTGGCTGCTCTCCTGCACCAGTTCACATCTCTTCCCCCTGCTATCTCACCCCCCATTAGTTGCTTACTTGTGATTAAGTCCCTTTTAATAAATGACTCCCATTAAACTGCATTCCTCTGTCACTGTGAGAGACATAAAATTAAAAACTGACTGTCTTTAATCACATCAGGCTTCATCTCCATCTCTCAGGCTCCACTTATCAATAATTAATATAAGAAAGACTGAAATCCATTTCAATTTCAAAGACTCAAATGTTACAATTTTTAATAAAAAAAATAAGAGAAAGGAAAGAAAGAAAGAAGCCACCATCACTCTGAGAAACAGAAACAGCCAGACTCACACAGAGGAAAAGACAATCTGGCAGCACTGCATTAGCCTCCAAAAGGAGAGCAGTGGCTTGAATGTGACAATCAGCTCTCCTTGTTGCTTTGTAACTGGAGACTTTTTCTCTCAAATACTCCCACACAGAGGAAGAACCCCAGTGGTCCCAGGGACTACAGAGATCTGCGCTGTAGCTCATGGCCTTATTTCTTTTGGTTTTACCAAGTCCCTGGAGCAATGACAAACAGCACACTGCTCTACCGAGGCTGCTATCTTCTTTAAAAGAACTTCCAGATCTCAGATGCTCCAGGGGAAAGTCACAAGCAGCACTTTTCTATGAACACAGTGGAAGTACATGGCAGAACTTACTGGCCTGAGCAAGGATGTGGGGCGAGTCTGTGGGAACCAGCCTAGTTCTTGCTACATTGCTTTATACAGGACTAAAATTAACATAAAAACCCTTCTTCTATTCAAGTGGTGCTGCTGATTTTTCCCACTACACCAGACACAGTAAAATTCAGTCAATTTTACTTTTGTTGCATAGAAAATACTAGAAAGTCCAACATAAATATATTGAANTTTTTTTGGATTGGGGCTTTCACCCCAGAGGAGCTCAGGACTCACTGTCCAGTGTGAAGGTCTGGCTGCATCTGGCTTTAGACCAACTTGAGTGTATCTCTGTGCACAACTACACAGTAAGGTCCTGGGCCAGCAGCACACCCTGAGGAAAGCCCCCTGTGACCATGGAGATGCTGTGCCTCAAGTCACACACCCTGCAAGGACTGTCTAGCTCCACTCCGACTGCACTGGAGACAGGGCTTTCAGTCAGTTCAGAGCGTGAGTAGACAAACTGACATCTTCAAGAAAAACAAGATGCAGAACTGTCATGCAGTACCTGACAAGGGCTCAAGTCACACTGAATGGACACACCAGCTTAGCAGACTGGACAGCTGTGCCAGCCACAGACCTGTCAGCAGCTACACAGGTAAATATGCAAGTGAAAGTGAAACAGAACACAAAATGCAGGAAATGTCCCTTCAGGGAAATCTTGCACATGAACAAAAAAATCCCTTTCCAAACTCAGGCCAACTGGTCAACATCCAAACAACACTGAACAAAAAAACTCGCAGCATGACACTAGAAATATACATGAACCTCTAAGCTGGGTGTTATCCTACATAATTTCCAAGTCAGGCAATTTCCAGCATACTCATCAGCTGAATACCCAGCTCAACCCCTCCCAGGCCTCAGCAGCTACCCAGAACATCCAGCCCATGCAGATCTCAGCACAACCACTTCCCTGCTGTCCAACCATAATTGCCACGGAACAGGGGAGCTACACACAAATGATCCCTGCTGCTAGAGGTAGCAACAATTAGGACATTACCCTCTGATTAACAGCCCTGTGTGGGGGAACACAATAAGCAGCCTGGCATAACACCGTCACACCATAAGTCATTACTCAGTAATTACTGTGTGACTACACAGGGACACAAAGGCACAACTCCCCCCTCAGAGCTACACTGAAGAAATATCATTCAATAGCCTTTAATTACTGCAGAACCACACAGCAACAAAATGATGACCTGCCCACCGGTATAAAGTGGACCTATCACTCAGGACTCATTCCCTCAGAGTTACTAAGGGAACCTTTTGGTAATCCCACAGTGACTGTGGCACATTGCTGCTGTGGGGATTTTTATCCCAGCATATGGCCCATTTTCAAGAATTTGGAAGGGGGGCCAATATGGAGGAATCACAAAGAAACATTTCCTGAACCACTCTTATCTCCCCAATAAACTCCCTGTTCCACACCACTGAATTGTGGCAACATTGTGGTAATGCTTTCACTGACTTAGGCGTGAGGGGTATAATTGCACCTTTGCCCTGCAGATTGCGTGGTACTTGTAATTATATCCCATTACCAAGGAACACAACAGTTTCAAACCTATTACCCACAGGTATCGTTTATTTCAGAGTTAAATTTATTACTTCGGTGCCAGCCTCGTTCTTAGCTCTCCTTTATGCATTCAAGCCTCCCTAGTGAACAAACATTAAAAACAGAGTGAATCAAAAAAGATGGGATATAGGGATAACAGGAGCAGAAGATGCAGGGGCCTTTCTAGCCCTTGCTCTGTTCTGTGTGTTGCTTTTCACTAAGTCCATGGGGGTTTCCTTAAGGACAAGGATGCTTAGAGCAAAAGGGGAGCAACCCTCCTTCAAAAGCCTGGAGAGGCTGCAAAATGCTGCTGCTCCCAGGGCCACCCTCATCTGTGATGGGGCTGCAGTACTGGCAGTTTTCACAGTCCTCCATGATTTCCAGGCTGCTGTGTTTTGTTAACCTTCCCTCCAAGAGCCTCTGTGCCTTGTAATAATTTTGAAAAATTTAGTAAATCAGAGGTATGCTCTAGCACACAGCCAAACACCAAGGCAAAGTACTGCCAACTGGTCTGCAGCTATATAACACAGCAGAGAGAAAAATAAAACCTGTTTACTTCTGACTATTCAGTTCCCAACAAGAGTGGAGTCACAGAAGGAAGGAAGAAATTGATATTTTCCCCAAGCTATATCAAAATTTTAAAAGGAAGCATGCAGCCAAGAATATGGATTTGTGCTGAATGCAGTGTGCCACTTCACCAGAAGCAGAAGGGAAAATATGTGCAGCCTTCCTGCAGGTTTCCCTTCTCCAGCTAGCAGAGGTGCTCATGATGTCTGCCCCCACCACTGAGCTCCTCCCAGGCTGTGCACATTTCTGCACACAAACCAGCGTGGCCTCTGGACCATTGCAACTTCTGACGACTTTTAGTGACTTTTTAAAGGAAATTCTGGTAATCAGGTACTGCTCCCTTACAGCTTCTGACCCTCACCTGCTCTGAAGGGCTGGGAGAAGGGCAAGCCTAGTACTCCTTATCTCCCTAGGGAACCCCTAGCTTGCCCACAGAGGAAGGATTTATGGATTATACTGATACGCATTTATTCAGTCCTGAATCTCCTGTGCTGAAGGAACTGGAAATAAAGGAGGACATGGCAGCAGGACCATGGGGGGCAGTCCCCCCTCCAGGAAACTGCAGTAAGAACGTGGGAGCTGTGAGCATCCTGGATGACACACATCTCATCTAATGACAACAGGTTTTCATTTTGGGGAACTCAAAAAACATCAAATACTGAAAAGGCTAGAAGGAGTAGATAGAGACATCATAGATGTGTGTCTCAGTTCCTGCATTATCTTTGTGATGAGTAAGACATCTCCTCAGGTAACAAAAGGTGCTCCAGCTCCTGGAGAGGAGCTTGCTGCTGTTCAAATGCATCGCTTCTATGGTAAGTCAATCTCTAGGAGCAAGACGAAAAGATAATGCTGGAACAAAAAAGAGAAG
Source organism: Rhipidura dahli (assembly GCA_013399225.1). Lineage (NCBI taxonomy): Eukaryota > Metazoa > Chordata > Aves > Passeriformes > Rhipiduridae > Rhipidura > Rhipidura dahli. The sequence continues at coordinate 214,354 of VXAC01006424.1, read as the reverse complement.
ACCAGAAGTTGTTATGGAAACCAGATTCTCACAAGCTCACACCACCAGATGAGGTCTCTTCCCTGACACCTGTTTGTCAAAATGCCCCTTAAGATGCACAGGAGTCCCTAATGACCACAGCTCCGCTGCCTCACCTTGCATTCACTCCCAGACATTGCTCTCAGGTAATCTAACACGGCCTAAGCACCTCCAGCTATGGGAAGGGGCTCAGGACTCAAGGAATGCCACAGGTCAGTCCCTGTGGCACTCTTTACTCAGAAGAGCTGGTGCTGGTACTACCAGGTTTTATTCTAAATAAACAAGGTTTACCTCAATACAAACCACTTTTCTGTTAAAGTTCAAAAAAAAAATCTAAACAGCACCAAAAGGGATCATGGCACAACCATACACTAATAGATTCAAGCCCATGTCAAGCAATTTAGATGTACAGGATGGGGAATAGCTACAGCACTTGAGCTATGCAGTGCTGTTTTACACCCCCTGGCTTCTCTTATCAGACTTCTGCTGGCCTTTCCAGCAGCACATAGCTCTTCTACAGTCTACATTTGCCGCTACTGCCACACATTAATTAGACAGAAAAGGGGAATTCTTGTGTATGCTCATACTGAAACAAAAATTCTGCATGGCAGTGTACTGATAACAGCACTGGGTAAAGACCATTCTCCCACAGAAACAAATCAGGGAGCTGGCTATGGCAGGCTGCTAGGCAGCATTAGAAACACTGCCTTTCCTGTCACTGCTAAACTTTTCTTACATCAGTAGCAGTTGGGATAGATCTGGCACTTACATCCTGCTAGGACCCTCTGCTTCCTATTGCCCTGTGCTAGCAGTCAAATTGTCTTCCCAGGGCTTCCCATGCAAATTCTTGCCCCTTAAATTCTGTCACAAGACAAGAAAGAACTTCACCTAGGCTGTCAAAATACTTTAAGCTGACTGATGAGATACTTCATTAATCTTTAAGTGAGTATCATTTCAGCCCTTGACCCTATCTTGTGCCTAGACCTCTTTCCAGAGAGGCTTCGATTTGAACTGAAGGACTCACCACTAGCACAATGTTCAGGATCAGACACTTCCAGACCTGAGTCTTGGGACTTGGTTTGACACAAGGGCCATCCTGGCTCGCTGCTAATTCCCCCAAGCAACTTGCCTCCTTTCTATTCTACAGCTCCTAGCACCAGGCCAAAGGAGGTGTAAGGAGGTACATATCTACACAGGATGACTTAAGAGAGCTCAGAAACATACTTGGTGCCACCCATAAACCAACACCAGTATTTAGAAACACCAGAATTCAGAGAATATTCCTAACCTGTGCCTGAGGGCAGGAAGAAGCAGCAATATGGAGTAACAGGTCTCATGCCAGCACAGTGGCCCCTACTTCTGCAGCCTGCTGTCCAGCTTGCAGGGCAACAGCAGCAACATCTGCTACAGTTAAGAATGCAAATGAGTTTCTCTGCTGATTTCAGTCAGTCATGAGTTGCCAAAATGTTCATCTTCAGAGCTGAAATTTTCTGGGCTTGGCCAGTATCCAGCAACGATTATTTTTTGAAAGAACATGGCAGAAGTGATTTAACCACTACAGAGTGCTTAGAATGGCATTCATTGCTATTATTCAAAAGTCATGACAGACAGAATTAAGCAGCTTTAAAGTCCACAATGTTTAGGTCTGTGAGTTAAAAAGCCAGAAGCATCTGCCAGGGGATTTCAAACATGTCCCTTTCACCAAGGGCTTGTACACCATTTAGCGTGCAAGGGCTCTGAATTAGTGCTAAACCTCAAGGATCCACTAAGATGTAGTTCAGGGAGGGAGGAAGGGCTAATGATTCTGTAACCAGCTACTACCTCGTAAAAATAGTACGCAGGGCATTTTGCCAGCTCTCTGCTAAATTAAATTACACAGGCAGGTAGCGTAAGAACTTGGAAAAACTTTAACAAATGTGAGTACAAGTTTCAGTAATGGCTCTGTAAGACCTCTCCTCTGAAAGCATTATTTCCTGAGCAGCCAAGCAGATCCAACAGGCCACTGAGCCCAAAGAGGGAATACTTACTCCCCCCAATTCTTTCCTTACCCATGTTCTTAGCTGTGCAGTTCTGCCCCTTCCTCGCACCACCTCAAGTGCCCACTGGACTCACATTTCATCCAACGAATTTGGCTCACTAACGAGCCTGAAAAACTAGATGCTTTTATTTGCCAGGGTTGAAAGGACTTATAGAGGGACCTACTGAGCACCCAAATTAGAAGGTAAGTGGCAGGAACATGCCCCTGGAAGAGGCACATACTGTCTACTGGTGGCAGCAAGCTATTAGAGTGCTTCTTCCACCTGAAGCACCTTCACTCCAAATCTCCGCAAGCTGGAAATTTGTAAAGCACTCAAGCCCCACTGCAGGGAAAAACCAGTCTCAAAACAGAAAAGTAAAAATCCCTTTCTAGTAACCAACATTAGAAGAACAGGTCTTTTCTTTGATGGGTCTAACAGCATGCAAACCTCTCTGCAACAAAATGATGATATAATAGCACTACAGAAAAAGTTGCACAGGTACACATAATGCTGTGGCAATTGGAGTCTGAGGTGCAGCTTCCAGTCCCTGCGATGTGAATACCAAACATCTTTGCATTCAATCAATGCTCACTGCCACAAGTCTGGCTACTTTGTCAGTGGTATTCTTTTGGTATCTGGAAGAGGAGGGACAGAAAGAATTTGTTTTAATTAAGTCACTGGAAAAAAACAGTTTTTCATCCTGGAAGACAGAAGAGGTGGGAAAGAGATGTGTAATAAATGAAGTTCATACAAATTTTCCTTGCATAAGGTCACAAATTCTACACTCTGAAGCAAGCTGTTTATTAGTGGCAGACAACACATTCATGACATTACAGAAAGCACAGGATGGGCAAGCAATGGCTACTGGTTAATTTTGTTCTTTCAAAAAAGTTCTGACAATTCTTCTAGACTAAAACCACAAGAGAAAGTTCAACACATTAATGAAAAAGGTATACCACAGATGTATTTTTTTTACCTAATCAAAACTTCATTTTCCTTTGGTAGGTAATCCCATTCTACAGCAGTCAAAAATGTACTTGCTGAGGTAATGATCCCCACACATCAGCACCAACTCAGCCACCTTTGCCAGGTAACTCTGACAAAGGTCAATCAGCATACTCTGTGTGGTTGAGTGCAACTCAACAGATATGAGACTAGACAGAGGAAGGCAGGCTAGCCACACTCTTGAGGATATGTCTCTTGCACTCCTAGCAGTGACTCTCTGATGTACAGCTCCACCAGCATACAACCTACAAAAACACTATTCCAAAGCATTAGGCTGGGATTCCAGCATGGCACAGCTCTGTGCAGAACAGCACCCCACGATCAAGCAGCAAATACATCTTGCATTTTACTGAAACACTGCTGAGTGCTGCACTCCTTTTCCTTCTGCAGCCACGTTATTGGGAAACAGTAGCATTGCACAGCACAGCAGGGCTCTGAGGTTTGTCATCTTGCTTTATGTGACTGCTCTGTAACCCTCTTCAAAGGAATGCATTGAGGAACCAAGTTCACCTCTGCCAAAGCTGTGAGTTTGGCAGATGGTTTTGAAGGCAGCCTATGGTACACGGAGTGTATTCCATGCTATTTGTTCTGTGTACACAGGTACCAGTGAGCAGGTAGAGCCTTTCCTGACTTCCAGGGCTTTCCCACATGGGGCAATTGGCCATGCTTTGCACAACAGCTTGGTTCAAATAATCCCAAGAGTGCTCACAGTCATTTCAGCAGCGGTAATGTAGGGAATTTCAGAGTGATTTTAATTTTTCAAAAGTTAGATTTGCAGAGTGATTCACACTCAGAAAATGTCGATGTAACACTTCCTTTCATATTCTTAACCTCAGTTTCCCATTCACACCTATTTTGGTGTAGCTTTATTATACCTTTTTAACATCCCCTGCCCAGATCCCACTATAGGATGGCTGGGATTGCTGAATGTGTGGCTCTTCAATCTTTCTTTTTCCTTTCATTATTCATTGTATGGCCTTACATCTTATTCATCATACACCAAGCCACTCATTGAACAAGGCAGAAATCCTGCAGTAAGAACAGCCTGTGAGCATTTAAATGCTGTATTTTAATTCTGGTATTTCCTGACTTCTGTACATTTCATTTCTCTGTTACTTTAATCCACGTCTTTTGTGTTGAATTTCATTCCCTATTTAAAAAAAGAAAAGTGGATAAACAAAGAAATTCCTTCACGACCAACACATTGACAGACAGAAATAAAGCCCTTGTCTCTTATAAATGGGCAATTTAGAGCTGTGAAAATAATTGAATTCTTTTTGCTAGCATATCAAAATAAGTTTTGGGTTTTTTCTGGTTTTTTTAGTATAATTTTTTTTTTCCTTGTTTTTTTTTTTTTTTTTGGTTGCTCTAAAAAGCGTACTAAAATAAATCTAAGTTAAAAAAGAAAAAAAGAAACCCCATCAGATAACACCCCCAATTTGTTTAGAAAAACTGAAGTGTTGCACTGGAAATAGATTGTCATTTCAGGATTTTTTATTTTCAAAAAATACATTTTCATTCCTTTGATTTTCTTAGGTAACCCTCAAAGTTTTACTTTGATCTTCTTTCTACTTCCTTGGAGTTTTTTTTTATTCACTTTTCCCCAAAGATGTTGTCACTACATCAACTAGAGTTTAGGATCATATCAATTGACTTAGAGGAATATTTTTGTAAAAAGCTGTTCAAAGAAAGGGAGGAGGGACGGTTGTGTTGTCCACCTCGTGCTTTAAACCAATATACAACCAGACTCTGCCACTGCTTCTGCTCTGACCTCTGCATCATTATTTATAAACTAGATGCACAAGCCTGGCTGCACCTCACAAAGACTTAACAGCCTAAAGATCACACTCTGGAATGGATTCACCAGCAGTAAGGTAGGGCTGGACTAGACCAGCAGCAAACTCTTAAGATGCAGCCCTGTGTGGTTGGTGGCTCTTCTGCAGGACCAGGGCCTGATCACTCAGCTACTGAGCCAAACAGGATATTGTTACTGAGGCTGCCATAACCCATTAGCCACAACTAAGGTCAAGCTGGGCCACCAACTCCATGTGTATGAAATCCCTGCCTGAAAAGAGTCTGTGAGCTGTTCTGGGCAGATCAAGGCTGAGATGGATTCAGAGGCACAGACGGTGCTTTTATGCCCACCTAGACATAAAGAACAGGTCCATGCCCCTCTACCCAACTGTTTGAGCCACCTTAAGCATGGAGGGAGATTTGACAGAATAGGAAAACGCATCTTTGCCTTCTTGCATAAGAGAAGTACACACTGGAGCATCTCTCTTACAAGACATGCTAGTTTTGGCTGAGGTAGAGTTAATGTTCTTGACAATGGCAGGCATGGGGCTCTGCTTTGGATTTGTAAGGGAAGCACTCTCAGAGTTATGGCATTTGTCTTCCCAAGGAACCATTACGTGTGATAGCACCCTGCTCTCCTGGAGATGGCTGAACACCTGCCTGGCCATAAAAAAAAACAGTGAAAGAATTCCTTGCTTTGCTTGCACACGTCTTTACCTCTTCAACTGTCTTTACTTCAAGCCACACGTTTTCTAACTTCTACTCTTCCCATTCTCTCCCTGATCCTGCTGGTGGAAGGGTGACCAAGCAGCTGTGCAATACTTGGTTGCTGGCTGAGGTTAAACCCTGACACTGGGAAAGGTTGAGGCTGCTGGGCCTGTTCAGCCTCAAGAAGAGACAACTGAGAGGGGACACCTCATCAGCCTATCAGTCTCTAAAGGGAGGGTGTCAAAAGGACAAAGCCTGGCTCTTCGCAGTGGTGCCAAGCAACAGGACAAGAGCCAATGTGCAGAAATGGATGCACATGAAGTTCCACCTGAACATGGGGAAGAACTTCTTTACTGTGGAGGTGACCAAGCTGTGGAACAGGCTGCCCGGAGATGTTGTGGAGTCTCCCTTACTGGAGATATTCCAGAACCATCTGGGTGCAATTCTGTGCAATGGGCTCTAGGATGACCCTGTTTATCAGGACCAGTTGGACCCATTGTGGTTCTTTCCAAACTTTCCTTTCTGTGATACAAACTTTACAGTTTTTTCCCCCATCTACTAACTAAAATGCTGAACAAACAGCTGCTTGGAGAAGGTGCACTGCAACACTGCTAAGCAAGTACCTGGGAACAGCCACAGTTCTAATGTCATTTACAGTCATTACTGCACCAAAGTTTTCAAACACTCATTTGTCCCAGCAGCATAAGTCACAGGCAAATTATAATTTCTTTGCATCTTTAAGAAGTTAGAAACTAAAGCCATTTGCAAAATAGTCAGCAAATGAAAAGCTCTCATAGTTCTATCTGCTACTATTCAATATCGGGGTGGGGACTGTTTATCAGTTTCCCCCAAAACCCTGTTCAGAAGCAGACAACGATGCCCAGTTTTCCTTTTCCTCCTAAAAATTGCCAACATCTTAAGACAGAAATGTGTAAAAGCAATCAGTTCTCTACCAGACATAGCACAAGGGAGCTACATCCTGGAGACAAGTCCACACTGACAGTGTAACTACTTCCACACCTATGTTGATGTGTGATAACTCAGATTTTTCTGCATCTTTTGTCTTCTGTCCCAGAAAGGTTTGTTAACTGAGGCAGAGAGCTGAAAGGATGACTGGAACCAGCCCAAGCCTGGAGCTAGCCTAACTACTTTCATATGGCATTGATGGTACCAAGCTCTGTCAAACCTAAGCTGATCTGTGCAGACCCCATGTGACTTGCCCGTGTACCCAAGCAACCTGTTTTATCTACAGGCTGTGTTGTCTGGGAATGAATTATTCAGCATTAATTGATTTCTTTTTTTTTTTCTTTGGCAAAGAGAAAAATCTTTTATTTACTGTTTATCTGAAGCACTGAATTTTCTTGCCAAGATGTTCTACCAGATATCCACAATTGTTTTAATTCAATGTCATTTTCTTCTTGTTCTTTCATTATTTTCTTAGAATAATTAAGAAAATGAGACATTAGTAAAAAATTCAAAATACTTGGAGGAAAAAAATAGTTCTTTTCTGAAAAAAAAAAAAAAAATTTTCTCTTAAATTTGAGGGAGAGGGGTGGGGATGAAAGACTTCCCGAATCACTTGGGTCAAAGAAACTACTCATTTTTTGTTGAATGAAGTACACAACCAAAAAATGTTATCCAGCTCCATTTGAAATTTAGCATTTAGAGTGAAAAGGCATGTACAACTTCAGCTTTATGCATAGGTGCATGCTTCACCAACAATAAATTGAACAGAACAGGTTGCAAAGACACTGCACTAAATTGCAGGCTGCAGCCTCCAATTTTGTACTTTCTGATATTTATGGGTAGCTGCAGAGTTGTGGGTGCACTCATTTTTCACATGCAAATGGTCATTTGCACATCCAGATATGCCTGAAAAATTAAAGACTTGTTTGAGTACTGATGAAATACAAAACTCCATGTACTGAATAAAAGCACTGAAAGCATCACAGCAAAGGGAAGGAGGAAAGGCAGAAGGCATGGGAGACATAAAAAAAATTAAAAAAGTAAGAGAATAGCTGAAAGATGAAAATTAGCGGAAGCATCTCAGTGGGTCTGGAATTTTTCCTTCTGCTTGGAATAGTCTCAGAGAGAGACAAGACAACATAACTCAGTTGAAAGCCTGTCCTTGGCTTCTCACATGATCTCTCAAGATGAGGATGAACACATGAACCACAACATGTGGTTGATTGAGTGAAGACCCTTAAACACATTATACCTTCATATTAATGACAGTTCTGAAAAACAAAACACTTGGAGGAAGCATTTCAAGTGCCCCAGCACACAAGCAGCCAACACCCAATGCTGCAGCCTGGTTTAAGGAAAGGGTAGGGACCTCCACTCATTTTCAGAGAAGTTACAGGTCTGTGTCTGCTGGATTTATCTAATTTTGGCATGCATCTCTTCACTCATACCCCACAGGTGGGGTAAAAGTGGGTGTCAGGCTGCATGAAACAAAGGCACTAGCACCCAAAAGAAGCAGGAAGAACTCCCATTGCAGTTTTGTCAAGGAGAAGTGAAGGACCAGTGTAAATTTGAGGCCTCTTCCATCCCTGCTTCCTTCTCCAGCTCATTCACAGCACACCCCCTCAAAATGTAAACACACACGCTGCCAGCCATAGTCCCTTCCATAGATGACATGACATCAAATTGACAGAGCTGTGACTGCTTGACACCCAAGCTGATAACACAATGGCACTTCTGAGCAACACTCAAACAATAGGCAAGAAATGTGGCTCCCATAAATGGGTGAATTTACAGCTTGCTGCTCAAGGAATAAATAAACCATTACCCACAAAGCATCGCTTCTCTTTGAAGTACGTCACTTGTCACTAAAGGTTAAATAACTGTCGGCTGCTCATGCGAGGCTGGCAGGGGCTGGCTGTAGCTTTGCCACTTCCTTTAGCTCTAATGGGGACTGTGCAGTTAGAGCCCTCCTGCTTTAAGGAACGCGACATAAGCGACTGTCAGCAGTGGGAAATGGATCACCTACTACACGCCTGTTATCGGAGCATTGTTATGATTTCGTGGAGGAAACAGGTCAAAATACAGTGGGCAGCAATCAGCATAAAGTAATGGGCCAACTGCTGTGACTGACAGTGCAAAATGCAAGGGATGTGGGATTCAGATTTGGGAGCCAACCCATAGGAAAAGCAAAGGTCTCTTCTCTCCAAGGCACAGTCATGGCATTAGTCTGTTTCTTTGGCTCCCCATTCATGAACTAGGGACAACCACCCATCACTTTGGTGCCCAGGATATCTTAGGGAACTGAGAGGTAAGGTTCACAGCTTAGGCAACCTGGTAAAGGGAGCAGGGGCAGGTGAATGTAAGCATGAAGAGCACTAGAGAGACCACCAATGAAGATTCAAACCCTTGGTCGCTCAAAGAGATGGTATCTTGTCTTTTTTTTCTCCAGATAGTAAAAAAACTGACCCTAAGGTTTCACAGGAAGTCCCTTTTCTCCCCTCCCTGCTAGCTCTGGAAAATAAAAGATCAGCTTAAACCCCTGAACCACACACAGGAGATGACAGTAAGGCAGGAGGCTTACTGATGGAATGGCAGTCATCAGAAAACACACCAGGCATCCAGATAGTGAGCTGGAAAAGTACATGCTTCCACAAATAAGGCTTCATGTGAACTTGGTAGCCTGCCATTTCCCACAGAGTCTCATGAGGACAAGGAAGTGGGCAGCAACCACCTGTAAAGTCCCTCAGGCATTGGTGAGAAGTGATGGTAGCCTTGTCAGACAGGTGATGCTGTTTGCCTTTCCCTTCTAGAGGAAGGAGATGTGGACTTTCAAATGAGAAGATATCTTTACATAAGGAAAGATTTTTTTTTTTTTTATACTTGATATAAGCAGAGATTTGTGCCTAGACAGCCACACAAATCCCACAAGGCATGTCCTGTAAAAGTTCCCTCACCCTATAGCTGGCTCCCAGGGCTGCCCAACTACACCTGCCTCCCCAAAATTATCCCTGGAAATAAAAGACATCAGGAAGAGTTGCAGCCCCATCTCTCAACTGGATAATCATTAGTGCTAAAAACATGACAAAGTGGTCCATTACTTATTTTCTGTAATAGCTGTGATATTACCCTCTCAGGCTGAGAAACAATCACAAATTATTTTTCTGCCAAAGCTCAACACCATTCCAGTTTGTGTCTCAGCAACAGCTCCCTTTCCTCTCTGAAGGATGGGTGCACATCTCAGAGAATTACTGGCCATTCTTCATTTCCATTTGAGAGGGAGTTATTGGACTTGAAGGTCTGACCTACAGATAACCACAGACTGTTAACTAAGCATCAAGAATATTGAAAACCAGAACTCCTTTTCAAAATTCTTCACTCAGCTGTTTTTCAAATTCAAAGTGTCCATATGGCTAATCAGCACAAAGGGCTTGCTGTGAGAATAAAAGGATTGCCAGCATCCTAGAAGCAGACAGATACTCAGTAAGAGGAACAGCACTGATATCTCACAACTCATGAATCCATTTACCTCTCAAAACTGTGTCATCTTCTCTACTTCACCAAAACTGGAAGTAGTAAAGCTGTATTCCTGATTATACCAGGGGAAGGAAAGGAGAATTTGTTCCAATGTGCAAAAATCCCATTTGCATGTTGCATTTCAAGTTTCACACTGGTTCTGAAAACTCCATGCCTGCTCACAGCCCTTTGCCATTCCCCGTTAATCTAGGTTTAATTAAGTTGAAAGAAAACTTTCAGGGAAGAGGAGCATGATGCAAAAGGAAGCATAGGTTGTACAATTGCTACATTACCTTTTCTCTACCAGGTAAAGCCAGCCCTTGTCCTTAGGGTGGGTTTTCAACCTGCTAAGAGCCTGGCAGCAAGAAGTGCAGACAAATGGTGTCACACAGGTTTGCTACCCTCTCCATCCCCTATTTTATCTAGGGGTATTCCTAACTGTAGACAGTTGTAGGTAGTTGCAGCAAGGCACTAAAAGGAGTAGCACTGTGCATCTCAGAAGTCTCCTGTTCTAAACAGGAAGATTGGTATTTAATGTACCTTCCCCCATGGAGCCATCTGTGAAGCTCTCACAGCACCAAGTAGAGGACCTGTCAGGGGAGGGGACTCACAGACCAATTCTTTGTCTTAAAACCTTTATCAAAGTTTGTAGTGCTCTCAAGTTCAGACAAATTTGGGCAGGATCTAAGTCATTTGCCCTTAAAGAGGAGAAATAAAAAACTATTCAAGTCACAGACATCACCCAAATGCAGAGTTACAGGAATATTCTGTTCTCTATCAAATTTCATGGGCCAGTGGATGTGGCAGCACAAAAGTGTGCATCTCAATGCAACAAGCTGTATTCCCAAAGACATTTGTTCCCTTCCTTCACAAACCATTCCAGTACCACCCAGCGAGACAGAAGCATGCATGCAAGTATTTGGCACCTTTCGTCTCACTTGACAGCCAAGAGACAATCCAGAGGCCAGTTTCCCCAGTGCCCTGACAACCCTACAGGGATGGGATATTCATTTCCATTCCCATGCCAGTGACAAGCAAGTTATAAATTGTGTTCCATCCGACCATCTCTTGTTTATCTACCATGACAGTCTTCTCTGGCTCTAGTGTGGCTAGGAGCCCAGAGGGCATGCATGACCTTTTTCAAGCTGTTCTAAGTTGTCATAAGCTCTTCTGCCCCCATTTTTATTTCCCATCATTTTATTCATGCCCTGCCCTTCTCCCTCTATCACTCCAACATTTCTTTATTGCAGTCCTCCTAGAACATTATCTTCTCCTGTCTCCCTGTCCATGAATTACAGCCTCTCTTTCCTCTCTTTTCCTCTTCTTGTTTGCTTTGATGGCGTTTCTTATGTTTCTGTCCTCCATTTGCTGAGCAGGACAAGCTTTTGCCCAGACATTTCATTAACCCACACCTCCTGTGACTTGCTGCAATGCTGAAAACAGATGAAAACTGGGCTCTCCTCACTACGTCCTTTCTCTCTGCTTTCATTTATCTTTGCTCCCTCACACTTTTTACCTCTTCCAGTCTCTCTTTCCGCTTTCTCTCTCCAGGCACATCATTCAGCCTGGCCCTCTTTTGATCTGCTGTCAGTTTTTGAGCTCCCTGTTTCACTCATCTTCCCATCTCCCATCAGCACTCTCTGAAAATTAAGGTCAGAGATTAGTCTTTTGCAGCTGCCCCATTGCCAAGTCAAACCAAATGTCCCTTACATCAGAAATTTTCTTTCAGGGCCACCTGGCAGGGTCAACTAAGATACCCGGTGTTACTTGCCAATGATCAAGTTTCTGGACCAGTAGAGAGACAGAATTATTTATAGACCCAGCTTATGGGGATGTCATTGAGATGATAGCTCAACACTTCAGAGCCAGCCCCTCCAATATTCCAGCTGGAAATGAATAAAAAAATGTGGGGAAAAACAGGAGTCGTGACAAATTCTTTAGCTGGGATTTGGTTTCAAACAACAAGATTTGGCTAATTTTCCCTCTTAAACAGACTTTAAAAGAAAGGAATGCCAAAATCTTTGATCTTCTGAAATATAGGAAGCTGTATTTATGGCAGACATGAAACTCATCTGATTCTTTGACTTCCTAGTGTCAGAGCTGTTAACTTTACACAATAGTAAGGCAACTCACCAGTGAGAGTGCCAAGAGTGGCAGGTTTGTAGTTTCCCTCAATCCACAGTAAAAACAGAAGAACAGACTAATGCAAGGCTCAGGGAAGTTTGGGATTGCATTATCTCTGATAACCTTTACTGTACACAGCTAGAAGGACCATTTTTCAAGTAGTAATGTGCACATGACAAGACATAATAAAAAAACCTATCACAAGAAAGATAACGACTGATTCCACAGGAAGATGGTGTTGGTACTGAAAGGAGGCAATTCCACTTTTACCCAAGCAACACCAACACCCAGCACAAGATACAGGAGGGTTAGGGAGCCTATTGCAGCTACCTGATTTGAGGAAACACTGGGATGCTGTAGGCAGACATGACAGATGAAAATCTGGGACCTGTAGATGAAGAGAGGACACTTCCTCCTACTGCAGAGATGTAATTTCTATCATGCTCTGTACAGGATGGAGATAGTGAGCTTGATGGATGTAATTTCCAGAACAGGGACAGGACTATAAATTAACAACCTTAAAGTATGGGCAACAGAACTGGCTCAAGCCCAGCTTCTTAAAAATCTGTTTGGTCCTGGATAAAAGTATTTACTGAAGCTTTCGCCAAGGCTGGGTCTTCTGCAAAAACTGTGGCACCCAACACAATAGAGTTCACTTTGCAGCTTCTCTGTAGCATTGTTTCAAATAGTTATCTCCTTGAATATTTCCCTAAAATAGAGGAAAAAACCTTTTAAGTCACCTAATTTTGATGCTTCTAGTTGACAACAGCTAATGTGTTCAGATGGTGAATGAGGCAAAGCAAACAGGTTTCCTAAGCTTTCTTTTGTTAAGGGTCTAAATAGAACAGTGCCAAAAATAAAATGTATGGAAGTCTAGATATTGCACCAAATTGAGAGGCTGCTCAGAATTCCTAGCAAAAGAATAGGCTCATAACTCAACAGGCATTTCTGAAGGCAAAAATGCGGAGAAATGACAAAAAGGGAAATCAATGGGATATTGTATTACCTGGCTATAAAGTATTCAAGTAGGATAGAATGGGGCCAAGTTTTCTTCTAGAAAAGCTCCAGTGACTGCAGTAGAGTTATGGCAATAAAGACACCAGTCCTCTGAGGCAGAGACTATTGGTGTAGCAACAGACGCAACTCCCACAGCATCCAGTGACTTGACATGACTGCAGGCACAGAGCCTTAGTTTAGAATGTCTTGACAAAAATATCACACTGCAAGCATATTTTCAAGTTATAATACCCACTTTGTCTGCAACAAAAGGTGTTTATTCCACTGTGAAGGCAATCAAAGGGGAAAAGAAGTCTAATATAACAGCTACCTGATCAGCAAGATGGAAGTTAAACAATTTTAGTTTAAGTGCTTCTTGAAACTGCCAAGGAGAATTGAAAAAACATTTTTTCATTAATTCAGACAAGTTAAAATAAAGGCAATTATTGATGAACTAGTGTACACCAGTGACTAGAATATCACCCAGTTCACGTTTTTAACACAGCAATCAGAACAAAATCTCGGAGTCTTTTAGATGCACAAGGTACTATCACTTAATCAGAAATCAGCAAGACAGTAAATAGCAAACATCCTATCATGCCTGAAGTGCAGGATAGCATGTGATAACTTGAGAGCATTTTTTCCTGTATGTGCTAACAATTTGTAAAAAGAAGTAATAAGGTGAAAAAAGTTTCACAAGTAGAAAGACTTATCTATTTTAAACTGTAGAACAAGACAACTCTTCTAAGGTCTCTGATCAAGCTGGGTACACTCACAGCATAATAGATCAGTTCTGTTAACAAATATAAGGTAATATAGAGCAGAAAACTCAGTTTGAAATGCCCCCACCTACATCTGCAGCCAGGATTAACTATGACCCCTCAGGGAAGAGACCTGGGGACAGCTCAATGACAGCCTGATCAATATGCACAGGCAGTAGCAAAGGGTGAGGGGAAGCAAAGGAAGTGCATGGTTGACGAATGTGCCCGAGTACATTCTGGTACTGCCATATAAATTAGGGGTGTGCTCTCATTTACAATGCTACATTCAGCTCCAGCCAACAATCCCCATCCCCCCCCCCGTGGGGCCACACAGCTAAACCATCAGGGATAGAAACAACAGACAAATATGATTACTGCCTGCATGAGGCCACAGATGCTTCCAAGGACAAAGTTAACTTTCGTTCTAGTGGGGCAGATGTCTTTGCTATGGAAGATGACTTAGGGACTCCCTAAGGGCTGAAGGCAAAGCTGAATCCTGAGCCATAACATCCCTAAAGAAGTAGTAAGTTCCAACTCGAAGATAATGAAATAAGGAAGCCAAGTGATTTCAGCATTTATTAAGAGGGCTTCAAACACAAGTGGTGCACTGATACAAAATCTGCACTGACCCAAAAAACTACTCTGGTGCAGCAGGTCTCTGCAGATCTCAATTCCTGTTTGAGACACCAAGCACACCTTTATATGAACCAGCCACGTGAGAGATGGCTTCTCCCTGGTTCAGATTAACAGTTTGTGAGCATCTGTCTTTGCCAAAGCAGATCCCAGCAATGTACCTTGGCCAGTTTATGAAAAATACACTTGCATCTCTCCCACCCAGCCAACTGCCAGTGCTTGCCCCCATCCTTCAAAATTTCATACACCAGAACCAGAGCATCATGAGCCTGCCCAAGAGCCACTATCCTCAAGCCTTGCTTGCCAGTTCATCATTCAAATGAGCCTAAACACAGCGTGAAATAAAGCTCTTCCTGTTCTTCAGATGTACAAAGTTACTCCTCTCCACTTGCCTCTGTAAGTTTGGAAAGGAGGAGATAAAAACATCCTCCTTGGAACTGAAAATGATCTTTTGTCTTCCCAGGTGTGACACTTATTTTCAGCACTACCACATCATCTTTTTGCTTAGTGACATTTTCAGAAACCAGTCTGCCACCATTAAAGAAATTCCCACAGCAGTAAATAGTGATGAACATCGAATAGTCCTTACAATTTCTGGAATCTTGTGCCACACCCATGACTACAATCTATTTGTCCAATTCAGAAGCAGGAAGAACACACAGCATATTGTGTCCAGCCAGATCTTGTATGTCACTGTAACCAAGTTGCTCACAGACTAGTGAGACCAAAATTATTTATAGAATTTCTCTGAATAATTCCAAATAGCCAAACCATTGACAGAGTGCAAGAAATGATGAAGATTTGTTTACCAGCAATTCTTAAACATGAACAGAAAGCTGAATTTGCCACACTACTTCAAAAAGTTCTGGGAATCTTCACCATATCAAGAGTGTGAATTTGACTGAGCACTGCAGACTACCTTTGAAGCTGAGTGAATAACAACAGGCTCAAATATAGTTAAATTTAAATAAAGACAGAATGTTTTCAAAGCTGTCATGATTTTTTTCCTCTCTCCATTACCTATGAATTGTTTACCCAATACTCCAGGCACGTTATCACTGCTGACAACATAGTCAAATGCATGATACCAAAAAAGAAAATGGCTTGTTCAAGACAGACTGTGATTGCACACAACTTAAAAATGTTGAGTTTACTTTCTCTTTTTCCTCTGACAAATCCACTGACCTGTGAATTTCCTCAACTATTCTTTTGTAAGCCTTTGAAGTTTTTGGCTTTCCATTTTTGTCTAACATTTTCAAGCCATTTTTAAAAATACAGTATTTTCAAGAGAGGATACTGAATATGCATTGAAGCCTTCAGGGATTTTTTTAGGGGCTCTTATATTAGATAAGCATCTAAAAGTTCTGGGAAACTTTTAACTTTATGCACTCTTTTCACTAGTTTGTCAGGAATCTGTTCACGGTACTTCTCCTCACCTCTTATTCAATTCTGAAAAGAAGAGAAAAATTTCTTTCTGCAGGTACTGCTTTTACTGGCAGGAGATCCAAGAGAAAAAACATTAATAAAATGCTGTTCCTCTTTCTGGGGTACGAGACAGACAAACAGAAGTTCATGACAAAGCCCTCTGATGACTAACTCCTTTTGTTGCAATAAATGCTGACAGTTCTCCACCCCCACACACAGACACATTCTTGATTTCATTAGACACTGCTCAGATGTGTTTTCTAATTGAGTATTTCAGAAGAGATGCATGTCCTGGTTGAAAGGCTGTATGGGAGAAGGCAGAGTATTTCAGTGGCCACGCACAGCGGGGACAGAGTACACGATACCATGGCTGTTCCAAATGAAATTTCATTACCACTAATTACTTGGTCAGCTCCTACTGACTACTGCAAAATGCATGGATACCACTTGTCAGTGTCCCTTTCCTCTTCATGCACACACTCAAACCCAGACTGTGACAGTGCATTCCCCATTTTAACAGCAAGCGTCTCTCACAGAGAGGTACAAACCCATCTTGCACATCAAAATACCTCACAAATCGTAGCATAACACTCATTCTAAGCTAGTGATTAAAACACAGCCCACTATCCTAAGTAGGTATGCAAATTTTATAGATGACCAGGTCATTTGAGATTTTTCTCCTCTCTCCCCACTCTCATATTTCTCAAAGCCTATCTTGAAACACGTAAAAGGGATCTCATCTTTAAAGAATGAAGGCTCATCACCTTCTGATAATTAAACTTCTTGAAAGGGGTCTCAAGGTGGGCAAGCAGCCTCATGAAGTGGCCCATAATCATCAGCCACCACAAAAAAACCTTGCCTATATAATATGAAACATGAAATAGCTAGAGATACAAGGAATGCAACTAGGAATTCAACCCATAAAGCCTTCTTTGTGTGACTGAGAAGCCTCAGAAGTGCTTTGAGAGGCTTGAAGGAAGAAAAATTATTTTAACAAAAGAACAGTAAAAAAAGAGAACTTGAAAGAGAACAGAAGTTCTGAAGTGTGTGGGGGTGGGAGAAGTCTTCAGTGTTAGGAACACCAAAGAGATCTCTAACTCAAAGCTACCAGAATAGCTTAAACAAGCTGAGGTGGCTCTGGCTTGATGTTCTTACTTCGGCAGTGACTGTAGTTTGTTGCCGGGGGACTAGAGAGCGTATCTGACTGGCCTGTGGTTTAATTGGCAGAGGACCCAGAGGATGGCTACTCCCTGTATCCCAGAGAGAAGCACTTCAGCTTCCAGGAGGCTACAGAGCTGTTCTTTCATGCCACAGCTTGCTGACAAGGAAACCACATCCTACTGCTTGTGATTAGGCTGAGCACAGCAAAGGGATGCAGAGAGGAGGAAGAGGGCCCATGTTTGCTATGCTTGAGCTGCCCTCCTCTGCCAGCAGAGCAGCTCCCAGATGACCACCGTGGGGCTGAGATGAGAAAGAGGCCAGCAGCCCCTCCACCGTGACAGCACCACAGCTTGAAATTCCAATTTCCTCATGCTCCCCTGGGGTAGTTTATGAGCCATTTTGGTTAGTGAACGTTGGCTCCTAAAATTAATGAGCGTGTCTGTTTTCAACATACGGTCAATTGCTGATTGTTCTGATGTGGTGAGCTAGGCTGATGAATACATACCACCCACAGATAAAGAAAGAGCTGGGCTTTCCTGCTGCGTGTCAGTGAAAGGGAAGAGGAAAAAGAAATAACAGCAAAAAAAAAAAAAACCCAAAAACCCAAGTGGCAAAGGCACATCAGGGCAACCACACCCAAAAATGCACTTGGGGACCAGTGCCTATGAAAAGATGTATCCTGCTTCAGCTAGGGTTTTACTGAACACTTACATCTGATTTTTTTTTTCTTTTATTTGTGTAGCCAACAACCAACCTAGGGTCCAGGTTAGCCCCTGCCTTAATTGAACGTCAAAGTACAGCCGTGAAAAGGCATCTATCTCCTCCTCACTTCACTCAGTCATTGGAAAAGGTAACAACATCCAAATCTCACACATTGCTCAACTCGACCCCTCCTACAGTAGCCCCTGGCATCTGCTTGTGCCAATGAGTTCCCCAAGGAGGTGCTCAGCACAGCTAGAGGCACGCATGCAAAGGGCCATTTCACAGTGACCACATGCAATAACTGCACAATCACATCAGAAAGCAGGTACAGCTAGCCAACTCAAAATGTCAAGTAATAAAAGTTGTGATTTAGAATAAAAATAAAAAGGCCAAAAGCCCCTCACCAGTTATAAGACATGCCACCCACCAGTAAATTAAAAATTTTATGCCATTGTATACATCACATGTACATGTGTTCACCTTATGAAAAATACATGAAGATCTAAGTGGCAGTAACAGTGTTTATGTGCCCATCACCTGGACAGACATTCCCTTTATGGTTCTAATGAAATACCACAGAAAGACAGACATACTCAGAGTCCATAACCTTCTCAAAAGAAAAAAAAAAAGACTAATCTGTATTCCCAAACCTCCTAAGCCAAAATCTTAATGTCCCAAAATGAAAAAAAAAATAGATTTCACCAGAACCAACATACTAGAGAGCCCCTTTCACTGAAAAAAAAAAACGGTGTGTGCCAACCTTGTTACACATCTCTCATGTACAGATCAGGCTGGGCTCACAGGAGTGAGAGGATGAAAGGGAACTGGGAGGAGCTGGGAGCAGGAGGTAGCTGGTAGAAGAGGAGGGCAGGGAAAGCAGATAGCACGTGAGGGTGGTGGAGCAGAGGGGAAACAGAAGGGATAGAAAAGCTGAGAGCAAGAGGGAAAGTTAAAGGGAGGCTGGGGATCGATCGTGGGGTCTGTATTAACTCAGTTGCCTGGCCCTGACTGTCTCTAAATGGACTGAGCTCTGCTCTCATGGTTTATGATACCAGCAGAACCACTTGATTGAATTACGGTTCTTCAATTGATCACTCCCTATCAGTAATATGACTTCTCTACTCACCAGCCAGCTCCTCTTACAAAGGGAAGCTTTGATGGCAAGGAATGCTTTCCTGACATTTTTTATCTGGAGCAAATCAGTGTAAGAGTTGAATTGCTTTCATTGACATTTCACAGGGAGAGCAACACGGCAGGTACCACTGCCACTCCTTGATAGCAGTGAAAAGGCAGAAAAGAAGGGACAAACACACTTGGATATACAATGTGCAACCCTTTGAACTAGGCAGAGATGAAGGCTACTTCCAGATAAAACATGCCTGCATCCTCACACCATACATTCATTCTTTTCAAGCTGTCCCGCTCATATCCACCTTTACTGAGCAAGCACTGATGCTGCCAAAAGCAGCTGCCCTTTTGCATTTGACTCAGGGTCAGAGACATGCTGGCCTGTGATTTGGTAAGGACAGAACACAGTGCATCGATGAAAAGCACAGGAAGCCATCACAGGGAGGACCCCACTGTAAAAACAAAGGTAAAAGATGGACACAGGGGTGGTAAAGTGCACAGAGAGAAAAAGAACATTTTGAGCAGTTTGACATTGGTCTGGATGAAATGTCAATCTAAAACAATCTAAAAAAAAAAAAACCAATTAAACCTCACACTCATTCTCAAACTGGAATCAAATCTGAACTTTTACTTTGATGAGTTTTAAGATCAAAGATTAAATATTTAATTTTCTTGCATTTGTGCCTAGCATACTTGTTGCCTTACTTTTGAGTATTCAGGTTTGGGGGTTTGCTTTTGAAACCCCACAGTAGGAGAAAATTTCAGAAGATATTTGAAGAAAAAAAAAAAACAAACTGTCAACTCTGCCCACATTTATAGGGAACTCAATTTCGTTCCAGAGAAGAGGATCAAAGCACATTGAACGATATTAAATAGTCATATATCAACACTGCAAATGCAGAATCAAACAAAATAGAGACTGCTTTACCCGCATCAAGGACTTCAAACTGTCTGAAGCTGGCATCTCTGAATTGACAGAGATGGGGCTGTGGAGAAGGTGAGAAGTGTACTAACCATCAGCAATTCTTCACCTTACACAATGACCCTTGATGGTTACCAGGTTGCAGAAGCTGGAACAATCCCACCATTTTTTCTGATTTAATCTAAGCCAAGCTAACCCTAGGCCATTTTCAACTTCTTTTGGTCCATTACCTTCCCATCCTTCCAAGTTGAATAGACATGACTTGTTAATCAGGCTGGATTCACTGACCTTGCTGTATCTGTCTCCATTCCTAGTAGCTGAAAAGTGGGCAGACAGAAATATTACTTCAAAAAAACCCTGATGCTTATAATGACAATTCACAAAACCAGGGTCAAATCTTGAACAATGCCATGTATCAGAGGGCAGTTCAGGCACAGGGCATTTCTTTAGACTTGGATCTGTAGCAAAGCTACTGCACCCTGAGGCAAATACATCATTTCACTAGAAGTCAGCACCTCGAGAAAGCAACACACACACAGCTAATATATTTCTAACTTCAGTAACTATCTCTTTTTTGGAACTGCCAAGACAAGTGATGCATCGATTTTCCTACAGCTCACCCTGCATGATTGGTATCAAGGCTGTGTAGGCATCTGGTGAAGTGTTCACAAATTTCACTGAAAAAGTAAAGACAAAGAAATCCACAACAATTCAAGATGCCGAGACCAGCACAAAAACTCCTTCAGGCAGGCTCATGCTATGCAGCCAGAATTGAAACTGAGACATTACTGAAATCTCATCTGAAGACCTTTAAAGAAAGTACCTGCAATATCATCTGCATGTACTTAGAAAGTAACCTTTGCAGAGGTTGCAACGGCAGGGCAAGGCAAATCTGCATTTTAGAACTAGATAGAGAAGCAAGCTGCAGAGACACGATGAAAAGGGAAAAGACCCCTGTAGGTGGCCATTGAGATCCTTGCTGCAGCATGGGACAAATGTCAATTGGGAGGCTCATCAATGACTGACAATTTCCATCAAAGCTTTAGTCTTCAACTGCATTGGTCTGGCTGAACAATTGCTATCAGTTCCTTCCTTCTACACCACGTCAGTGCTTTGCTCACTAGACTTACATACTTACACATATCTGAGACATACCTCTGAAAATATAGGCAAGAAACACATGTGTCCCACCACGGGCTGACATTTGTATCCTGCTCCAACCACTTCTCTGTTCTCCCCTCTCTTCCCCAGGGACACCTGCCTCTCATTTACAGAGCAAACTGTGCAAGGGAAAACCCACAAATTCACAAACTGCCACCCATAAATATTAACTAATTAATTTCCCAGAGGTACAACTACTCCTTATAAGGTATTTGGAAAATGGCAGTTTCACTGGAAAAAATCCAGGCCCAGGGGGAACTGCTTACAACCACCAATCTGTACATGTAGAACTAAAGTCCTGTACCTTCTAAATCAAGAGCTGTTTCTTCTACCTCACCGGCACAGCCTCCCAGCATATTCCTCCTCCCCTCCCATGCTAAGATGTAGCAGTTTTATAGAGGGTGCAGATGCAGATTTTTTTCTTTTGCATATAAAGTTTATCATCTAATCACTCACAGAATAAAGTGCCAAGCAACATTGGAGTAATCAGACTGAATGCATAAATATCCTGTAGTTACACAGTTGTTACAGCATATCATTTCTTAGTTAGTTTTTTGCTTTTACAGCTATCATCAGTAGTGACTTCAATCTCCCCCTAAACATTAAATGATCTCTTCAGAAATTATCTCAGGTGGGTAAGGGAAGAGGGAAACATTGTACAACCCACTGCAGAAACCAGCAAGCAGAAATAAAGATGATGAGCAACTGCTACTTCCCTGGACCCACCCCCTGGGATGCAAATTTCCCACAACCTGCTCACGACCTCAAAGACACAGGTCCCAGCCTCTGGCACTCCCACCCGTGGCTTTCTACCTTTTACACTGTGGAAGGTGTCACACATTAACAACAGGTCCCACAGCTGGCACTTGTGCTCCTCTCTGCAGTGCCACAACCCTCTGCAGAAGCCCCCTTTCAGGCCTTGCTCCCCTGACATGGGTCTCATTTACAACATTTAGGAGTTTTGCCACTGCTAGGGCAAAGCTGCTGCCTTCAGTGAGGTCTGGTGCTGTCCTCAGTTTCTGCACACAGCAGCTCAGGGTGTTCAAGCACACCTGGAAAATTATGCCCTTTCTCACAAAGGAAATACAACTAAGCCTGTGCATGAATAAATAGCCAAGAATATTTCCCTATCAAATGCCACTATTTTAGTATCTACTTCCTTTTTCCAATTTTGATGGAAATCCAGAAGTTGGACTCATATAAAAGGGAACATTTTGAAAATTCTGAATCAGCACAATAAATTATTTAACACTTTCATAAATTGAAGTTAAACGCTTACACCTTTTTGAATCGAGCATTTTTTCTCCAGTTCTTGAATCAATTTCCTCTTCCTACCCCAAAACAGCCATGCTCCAAGAAGGTACTGTTTACTCAAGGGTGAGTTAAGTTTATTTCACTTTCTCATTGTTTTCTATATCCAAGACTGACTGGCTCCAGATTGTGTTCCCTGATGTAACACAGTTATTTAACCATCAGTACACCATCATTTCAACCAGAAAAAAAAATCACAGTGTGTCTTGGGAGACAAGACCCAGGAATCCTGCCTGCTTTTTAGGAGTGGGGACAACAGGAACATGTTTTCAATAGAAATTTTACTAGCCAGCTCAATCAGTAATTCCAAATGAAGACAAATAAACATTTATTGTCAAGGAACAATCCCTTGTTCGTGAGAAGTACATTGACAACAGTTCCTTGACCAGTTAATATAAATTTAGCAGAGCAAGACAACAACTGGGACCCCAGACACGTTATTGGGGTGGTGCTCATACTGAAGTGAACAGAAAGGCTCTGAACACTTCCATGTTTCAGAGGCATCTGGCTCATTTCTAACAGGGCATGTACTTCCAATAATCTGATGGTTTAGAGATGATTTGTACTCCAGCTGCCATCTAGGAGATCAGCCTCATAAACAGGTATTCTGAATCAGCTTTTTGCTTGGTAAAGACCCTGTTAAGTTCACCCTGTTTTCCCTGGCATTTGAAATACAAATTAAGGGACAGATAAATGAGAAAATCGGCAAGAATTATGTAGGAATGGCCTAAAGTTGTGTCGGGGAGGTTTAGGTTGGATATTAGAAAAAGATTCTTCACCCAGAGGGTGGTTGGGCACTAGAACAGGCTCTCCAGGGAAGTGATCACAGCACCAAGCCTGGCAGAGTTCAGGAGACATTTGGACAACACTGTTGTGCACATGGTGTGACTCTTTGGACATCTTCAGGTTTCCAACACTGAGAAACAAGCAAATCACAAGGAGCAACAAACCAGCGAGGTGGCAGCTTCGTAGTGCCCAACATCAGAACCCCTTTCTAGTAATCCCTCAGATGAAGGCACACCTGGCATACCTAGCAGCTCTAGCGAGAGGCCCTGAAACAGCTATTAGCATCTGGCACCTACCACTGCAAGCACTTGCTCATGTGGAACAGAAGCAGCACTACCAGCCAATTCCCACTGGGACGAGATATCATGCTGTCCCCAGTGGGGAAAACACACACTGATAAATTGCCTAAAAACACTGAGATTTGCTGGTTCCATGGAAAACGCTGAAATATGAGCCACCTGCAAAATTTAAATAGGCCACATAAATAGGTCCTCTTATCTCAGGCACAGGAGATACAAATAACTTACAGACCAAGCAGCCAGGCAGGGATGCTGCTGCTGCTCTCATTCGCCTGCTGTCCAGCAGGAGCAGACTGAAGCATGCATATTAAAACTCACAGCATTTCTGCAAAGCAGGCAGCAAGGGAGAGGGCAGCACACCTGAAGTACTCTTCCCTCTCATCAGGCCGTGATGAAGTGGCCTGGGAGGAGCTGATTGCAATCAGTCTCCTGCTGAGCCAGACAGACACTACACAAGGCGGTATCCAGCAGGACAGGGCTAAGATATAGTAACAGTGGCCACAAAGAATGCAGGCTCAGAGAAAAATGATGAATTCTGGGACAGCAGAGTGATGGATAAACCTTGAATCTATGTTCAAATCAAAAATTAGACAACATATTCAGGACACTATAGTCATATGTAGCTAGGCATAAGCAAATGTGCCTCAGACTATCTCTTTTATGAGTAAGGCACACCAATCAATGCCTTCAGCTCAGGATTCCCAAAAACATTCTCCTTTATTATTTTTTAAAAATCAAAGCCCCTTCATCTCCCATACAATTCATATCAGGAGAGAAACACAGTAATTCACCATCAATTTTAATCATTAGCTCTTACTGGAAGCATCCCATTTCTGTAATGAATGAATGTCTGCTTAAGTGTTTTAGGGCTCAGACCTCCAGTCACATTTAGCTGTAGGGAGAACTGCACTGGCATTCCAAACACAGATAAGGTCAAAATAAATCATTAATTTTCTCAGAAGACTTCCTTACTGCTCCCATGCTGCCGTAAGACAAAAAAAACAAAAAAAAAAAAAAAACCAAAAAAAAACCCACCAAAAACAAACAAACAAATATTAAAAAAACCCTCAACAAACAAACACATCCACCCCAATAAGAAAACACTAGCCATCTTCTTATATCAGACCAGCTTTTAGGAAATTTTCTGAAGAATACTTCAGGAAAAAAAAAGTACATATAGGCAGAAAATATACATAGTTCTAGCTTATTTCATATTCTGTGCAACTTCCATCCAGGGTTTCATATGCAGAAATGGCTTTAAAATTCCTTACAGATACCCTATTACTGCCTGGTATCTCGAAGGTCTGCCTGGCACCGTGCATTTCTTTGATTCATAAACGACTTGTTGATGCTTCAGAGAGTGTCTGCAAAAAGCTGTTCAGGGTTTTTGACATTCCAAGTTCCCAGCCTGGCAAAACAAATCCCTGTCTTTCACAAAGCCCCTTCTTCATTTGACAGAGCCCTTGAAGCCAGCGGGCAAAGGCCTGAGTTAAGACGCCTGCATCCATCGTCTCCTTTCCAACTGTTCTCCTTGTGCCTCCCCCCCAAGAAGTTGGATCAAAGCATCCCCATGGGGACATCTCATTAAAAAGCAGCTCCCCTTCCTTGACCAGGTCACTAGCAGCGTTGCACAAGGTTGCAAGGTCTTGTCCATCAGACAGTGCTTATAAATAGCACAGGGACAGCACTCTCCTTCCATTTTTAATAACAACTGCAGGAATCTCACAGAAGGACTCCAAAGGGATGGGAAGGGAGGAAGGTTGTCCCTCTAAAACACTTCTCCTTCAGACACACCGGTCCACATTAAGACAAAGCAGCTCAAAGAGATGCAATTTAACATTAAAGAAAAGAGAAGACACCAACAAAACCCCAAGGGACTGCTTCGAGCAGCAAAACTAATGAAGCCTCATTTTCTACACGTTTGTATCTCATGATTGATTAACTTGAGTGCATAAGGAAGAGAAAGCCCCAGCTGAAACTTTTCCTGCCCTTTGGGCATTTATAACAACTCACTCCAGTGGATTTTTGCATGCATTAAGGTTTGAGTTGACGCTGTGGAGTCTCCTGCATTGGGGAATTCAGAAAGCCCTCGGGGAAGCATTTTTCCTCAGCTTAGCCCGCACTGCAAATGAAGGCCACGCCAGTACAGCAGCAGAGACAAAAAGGTGCTATTAATTTACTGACATGTGGTAACTTGAGAGAGCCAGAATCCATAGACAACTTCATATTACCTGGGGTGGACTGAATTGGAGTCCAGAAAAAATTATCATTTTATTTGGTTGTGAGGCATGGAAACAGAAACGTTCACGACCAAAGAGGTGTGTCAGATGCCCATAGGCACTATTTACATGTAAGATTTTGCCCAAGCATTTGCTGTTGAAATAGCATTTTACACCTGAGACCAAACTGAAAAACCCCACACCTTTTCCGTGTGTTCAGAGCAGCCTGGGTGATAGGAGAATCATCAGCTCTTAAAGTCTCTCAAGCAGCACGGCTGCAAGAACGGAGATACCTCAAACTAGAGTCCAAATGCTGAAAACAGCGGCCCCATCAAGCTACCCAAAGCTCCCAGAAGGAGCCAGCAGCACAGGCTCAAGCAGAGTTATAGCTGCTGCTCCTGACAAGCACACAAAAGACTGCCAGTGCTGATCATTCATAACCACTGCAAGCACGAGGCTGCTGGGACCACGCCGAGCACCGGCAGCTCCACGGAATGTCAGCGCTTCAGGCTGAGCCGCCACTTCCTTGGCACACAGGAGTCCCGGGCGCTCTTTGTGCCTCAAGCAATTTCACACGAGACAGCGACAAAGTAATTAAACTTTGAATCGTCTAGAAATAGAAGGCTGCACTTGTCGTTGCCGAGTCCCTCCTGTTGACAGGGAGCATCTTGATGATGAGTGACATCACCTGGGCTCAAGGTGACAAACCAGACTCTTCGCACAAATTAGTATCGGGCTGCACCAGCCAGGAGGGAGACCCCTTTTATTCTTTAAGCACTGTGCTTAAATATTAGATAGTTTTCTTACTCTGAATCTTAAGCCAGCACTGCAGGTGGACAAGAGATGAGCAGTGAGGTTTACATTATAGAATCCCCAAACAATGCCACCAAACACTTGCACCCTATAAAAAGATCAGCTAGGTAATCAAAATACTGTCTGTAAAGAAGAAGGCTTACAAGGCTGTCAAACCCTTTAAAATCCTGTCAGTCCTACTTCCCAATTAAAACAATCCCATCTATTTAAAGCCATTCCTGTCTTATTCTCTTCTCTCTGTATGACCGTCTCACACCATTTATTGATCCATCAACCCCTCAAATTGTGAGATTGCTCCATGGCACATTACAAAACCTATGACCATTTATTTTAGTGTAGAAGCAAACTTGACTGAGATTAGTGCCTGATTTTGTGCCCAGCTGTACAAATACACAGCAGACACTTCCTGCTCAGATCACGTAACCATATAAATATACATAAGGGAATGTGGTGTTACATGCCTTCGCAGAAAGTGAATAAAAAAAATCCTGTGAACTATCCACAGTCACTCAGGTAGTCTGTAGGACTACTTAGAGTTGCTTTCTTTAGTTCCAGCTCAGTGTCTTGAACTTTAATCCCTGCTTAAGCAGCCCTCTCAGTCCACAAAAGAGTATCTCTACTACTAAGATTATCTATGCTACTACAAAAGAGCATCTCTTCTGCCAAGCCAGCCAGTCAGCAATACCATCCCTCTGTCACATTTTATTTCCCAGAACCTTTTACATGCATGTGCAGTAACTTTTCATGTAGTCAGTAGACTTCCCTACTGCCAAATGTTATGTGCAATATGGAGCTATGTAAAACAAACACTGTTTTCACATATAAAAAAAGAGATTGATAGACAGGAAGCCCTCAAAAGCTAAACAGGTTAAAGTGGAGCCACTACATTCTATAAGTGAAGAGCGAGGCCAGAACATATAACACATTCAGCAACAAAATATTAAATAATTCAGATCTTACATCACAATTACTTATGCAAAAACAAACAGTAAAAGAATATGTGATTCAATATAGTGCATGTGAGAGAAGATGAATGTTAAGTGCTTGATATACACACACATTCTTAAATCATAAATGTGAAATTAAGCAAGTAGCTCTGAGAGCCGTAGAGCTAATGAAAACCTTTTCCCTACAGCTGTGTGCTGCCATGGCTGGGCAGCTTCAGTGGCTGACAAGGTGTGACTGCTGTAAAGGAAGCTTTACTGGGCAGAGACAATTCTGAGGGCTTTCCTCTGGTTGAACTCTGAGGTGTAATAAAGGGCTGGCCTCACACTACAATTTCTCCCTCAGGTCAAACCGAAGTGCTCCCATATCTCCTATACTCAGATGCTTATTTCCAGAAACCCCTTTTGTTAAAGGCCCCAGTATCTGAGAGATGGAAGGACCTAGAGCTGCAATGGGTGGGGCGAGAGTATAAAGGAGCTTTCACAAAGACTGCAACCAGTCTCATTTCTCTCTTTGCTGTATTTCAGTAGCAACAAGAACTGCTGCAGATGACACCCTAAGCCTCGCTTGCTCCAATTATGCAAACAGGAGCACACCAATCTGCATTTAAGTACAGCCTTCATGCTCTCACGGTTCACCAAGAGGGAACAGCAGCAGCTGGTCAGTTTAGCAGTCAGAAAGTGGCACCAGAAGGACCTGTGACTATTAGCTAGGCAGAGAAGAGCAGGCTGGGTTTGCTTTCTCTTATTCCGCAATCTGCCAGATTGTACAACTGTGTGATTAACCTTTAGTCCAGCGATCATCAGGTCTTTCAGCACCAGAATGAACAGAAAAACCTGCTTCCAGATGTTATTGTGCTAAGTGCAACATGCACATAGTGGGATTAAAGTCACAAAGAATAGTTGCTACGTTTCCTTTATTGTCTGCTTTGTAAGACATAAAAAGCAAAAATAACAGATTCCATAGCCTTAAAAACTTCCATAAAGCAACACGCTTATGTCTCAGAGAATTGTCAGAGAGCCTTCAGCCCAGCAGGCTTCAGTAGATGGGTTTGCTAGCCAGACCTTCTGCACAGGGGTGGGAGTATAACCCAGCAGATGCAGCCAGCACAGAGCATTCGCAGGGTGCTACTCCCAGTTCTTCTGTGTGCACATTTAGCAAGTCATTTTACCTTTCTGTCTCAATTTCTTTATCTGTGAAATGGAAATGCTGATACTTAAGTAGAGGAATTCAAATGAAGGAGTACATTCAGGCAGGCTCTAAAGTGCAACAGTGCTGATTGCCAGAGACCTGAGAAAGCCCAAAATAGCTGCAAGAATATTTCACCTATATCCTTATTAGACTCTAGTTATTCCCAGAGGTGAGAAACACTAACAACAGTCTCTTGCAGTCCTGTGTTAGGGGGGACTGAACTCAGACATGGCTAGGCTGTCAGCATCGGTGACCTAAGTCCTTTAGCTTACAATTTAATATTCACTTTACTACTCAGAGCATTTACCCCAAACAATTTTAGCAGACATACTTCTTCAGAAGTCCACTACTCAAACTAATTGTAAGCTACTTCATCCCCTGCTCTTCTTGTGCCAACACTGTTCTTCAGCTTAAATAGCCCTCTTCTCTTCCTGCTCTGTTTTGACTCAGTGTATTTACACAAGGCAACTCCATTCCTTCTGTGTCTTGATTTCAGCAGCCAAAGAAACACAGCCTCTCCTAAGTCCCTGTTCCCACTTTCTCTGAATCCTGAGAGACAAAGCTATAGCAGGACTGACCCTGCCTTTCTGCCATTATAATCCTGGTACTTATGAGACTTTTTTTTTTTTTTTACCCTCAGGAGCACCTGATGGGTGCCTCGACTGTCAGAGAGAGTAAAGCAGCGCATCAAACGGGTCACACAAGCGCAGTGTCCTTTACAGAGCATGCTACTGTGCACTATTATTTCCATTGCAAAAGAGACAGCCACAACACAGAGAATATTCCTCCTTGCATTAAAAAAACCCCACTGCAGTAAAGGTCTTCAGTGCACAGGAGCTTCAAAACCCCAGCCAGGCCGTGAGCTACTTTGTGTGGAAAGAGAGGCAAGATTCACAGCCCTCATGCTCAACACTGAATAAGAAGCCTAAATTACCTTCAGAGCTACAAATCCCTGACACATATGCATTTCATTTAAACATTACAATAGGAGAGGTCAGGCTAGAAGAAATAGTAAACACTGAGTTTAGGAATTATATAATGGAGAAAAAGAGACATGACCCATGAAGCACAGATTTGCCTTCTGCACACACCTGGAGTACCACCACACTTACAGCAAGGTTCAGCTCCAGAGCCCTCAATTCTAGATTTGTCCTCTCCCTTGTGGTTGCAACAGTTGCATCCCACAAGATCTGTCCCGTGTTAATGATGACAGCCACATCACATAATGAGCCCCCCAAACCCGTGCAACTCTGGGTAGCAGCTGGCAAGTTCCTTCATCCACCCACAAGCTCTACATCTGCATCTACCCATTTCTCCATCAAGGGCTGGCCTCAGCTACAGCCCCATCCCTCCTGATTTTCAGCTCCTTCCTTCCACTCTCTTTAGGTGGGTTTCATGGTGAAGCATCCATTGCCTGACTGCCCCCAGGAATTCAAGCTCCACTGCATCCCCTCTCTGTAACAGCTATGGTACACAAGAACTGCAAGGCACAGGTACTTTCTTCACACAAGTTTTGCCTTAGCAGCTCACTCTCTCAGGTGGCTGGCTTCACTAGGGTATCAGAAAAGGATGTGTGAGCATCCCAGGCAGGCAATTATAGGATGACTAGTCCATGTTAAAAAAAGTTTCTTCCTAATCCTGTCAGATGCTTCTTGCCTTAAGCCCTGAAGCTCTAAGATATATTGATCACCATCTCCTTTTATCCTGCACAACAGAGCTGCATTTATTCTCAAATTCCTGGGCCATACCTAATCCTGCTCACTTGACAACCTGAGAGATCTCTCATGGCACCAACTTCTGCTGCCCCAGTTAGGAGTGTACATATGTATTTCTCCATTTCGGGCAACTACTAGCTTGCCAGGGAAAAATGGACAGAACATTTAACCCAGCAGCATCTGCTCCATGCCTGAGCTTATCTGATGCCTGTGTGTTCAGAAGACAGCAAATCCTGCAAAAGGTAAGGCTTTTCTAACCCTCAGAATTAATGGAAGATTCCCATTCAAGTTTCCTTAGGAATGCCAGATGCTTCTGAAGAAAGTGGCAGGGGCAGCAGATGGCTGATCTTAATAAGCAGAGGCCAGATTACACTTCTTTCACCAGTGCTAAGGCCATTTTTCTTTAGGGAGCTCAAGGAAGCCATGTAGGAGGACCTCAGCTCATACCTTCCTCAAGGAAAGGTTAGTTAGCACCAGAATACACTGCATGCTACCAGCCTGATCCTCACATTTTCCAACACCAGCATGGCACCCAAGCAAATATAACATTTCTGAGCAAGAAAACTCCACCCCAAGGCTCTTACTCTGCCAACATAAACATGCATATTCAGGTTTCAATTTCCAATGTTTTTTCATAATAAGCCAAACTAACATAATCACTGTCCCCCTGTACACATAATTATTCATGCAGCACTGTTCTATACCAGTCACCATTTCTCTTACCTTTCGTGTGTGCTTCCAATACAGCAGTGCCAGGCTGGAACTGTCCTGTTGGAGGGCTTTCCTTCAACTCCAGGGCTGCAGTTGGAGACTTTGACACACTCAGCCCACTGCTGAATGCTCTTGCCTGACCCCCTGTATAGCACAGGTGGTAGGATTTCATGTAGTTCTCACTGAAGCAGCTCATAGCTTATCTGGGCATCTTTTAAAAAAGGTTGGTCTCAAAGTTTCAAATCCCACCGCAACCTGCTATAGCTTTCATAGGATGCAGTAATCAGTATTATTCCAGTCAAGTGCATATTATTGATTTATATGGTGGTATGATAAGATGGTCAATGATTTCTATTCCAATCTTCATGCATCCTCACACTTTTTAATTTTTTGAGAAGGAGAAGAAAGGAAAAAAAAGCACAAATTGCTGCTAGGTATCGAGCAGAGGGTTTCAGTACAAAGTCCTCTTCCCCCTTGCTGATTGCAGTTAATCAAGAAGCCAGCAGAGTGAGAGACCAGTCCAAACTGTTTCCTCCAACTTGTAACCTCACAGAAGCCACAGCACATTTCCCCCCTCTCAGGGGTACATCCCAGGCAAGGCTCCTCCATCCTGTGGATTCTCTGCTTGGCTCTCATAGGGCAGACCCAAGGTCCCAAATAATGCCTGGCAAGGTCCTCCTTTTCCTGACAGGTTGAAAACTAATGGCTTAACCCTAATCTTTGTGCTCTGACCTTCAAGTCAGCTTCAGACACACAACAGCTCTCTGCTGCTCACCTGAAAGCTGCCCTGTTCCCCTTGTGGGCTTCTGTGAGGACTTTTGTCACTATGTTTTCTTCACCTGGTAGAAAACCCTTGTGAAGCCTCTTACCTTCCTGCACCAGCTATTGAGGAAGGAGTCAATTGGTGGTGGAATGGAGGCCTCACAAGATGCAGCACAGGCATACAGCAGGCACAGGCAAAGAAAAAAAAGACCTACAGGCCATGGCTTTATATATCTGTACTTGGAACACACCTTTTCTTTTGTTCCTTTGTTTTCCCCTGAGTGGTTCCACCTGCCACGTCCTCCTCAGCACAGGGGGATCTCATCAGAGGTATCAACACCAAGGCCCTGCATTGGCTGTACAGTGAATTAAGACAACCTATCCTTTTGGCACAGGCTAACCTAACCCACCTGAGCCCTAGTGGGGGCAATCAGGCCTTCAGCTGTAGTCTCCCCTCCACAGCTGAAAGCTGTCAAGGGGCAAACATGGAGAGAGTTGCTTTGCTCTGCTCTGCTTTTATGACTGCCACAGAAAAGATAAGGGTCCTCTTCAAAGTCCCTTTTGAGCACTTTATAAAGTAGGTTGCCTTGCTCCACCAAGCAGATCTTCGGTCTCCCTCACTGTCCACCTTCTGCCCCTGTGGGGGCAATCCCCCTCTAGGCTGTGCTGCATTGCTGCTGTCTGTTGAGAACAACGGGTTGTGAAAAGTCCCTGCTCAGTGCAGGACTACACAGTGGATAATGTAAGGGAGCCTTGATCTCAGCATGAGACTGAGCAGGACACAGCCACAGCACCCTTGGCTGGGTGTGTTTCAGAGCTGAGGGATCCTGAGCACAGTAGAGGACAATGGGGCTGAAAGAGGGAAGATGAGTGCACCTGACTTATGATGTTCCCCTGTTGTGAGCCAGCAGTGAGAAGTACCTCCAGAGAGCACCTGTCTCTCTGCATTGACTGTACAGTGAATTAAGACAGCCTGTCCTTTTGGCACAGGCTGATCTAACTTAGGAGCTTTGAATTAGGCAGTGTGCATGGAGCTTCTTCTCTCACTCCCTCAGTGATTGCCCAGTGTCACTCTAATGCTACAAAAATCACATGGAAAATTGGGTAGAGAGAGTGCATTGGAGTCACTGCCATCTGCCCGAGTATACAGCTGAGGATACTAATAATAATTTCTTCTACTGGAGCTTGAGGGGAAAATAAAAAAAAAAAAGAAAAAGAAAAAAAAGAAAAAAACCCCACGTGTTTTGTAGCTTCCTGTTTGAATTAATCTCCTCTGACAACTGCTGATTTGGGTTTGTGATTCGATCCCCCCTATGTCTAGCTCTGTTGGTCAATTAAGTGCAGGGGGCAATTGGGAGAAGCAGTGATGCTCGGACTGATTATAAGAGGAAGCATCACGCAGTAGTTGGGACACGCAAAGCTGGCTGGCACGCTTGGCGTTCGCACAGCGAGCTGAGCACAGGGAGCTGCTGCTGCTGCTGCTGCTGCTTTTCAGGTCAAGGAGAATCTCCCTGGCTCCTAACAGAGACAAGACACAGCTGCCTGGCTGTTGACCATTTCTGAGCAAGGGGCACAGTTCCAGGAAAGGAATGAGCATAAGGAATTGTGAGGAGCAGAGGACTGAAAGCTGAATAAAAGGCTACAGAAAAATGAATAGATACTTCCATTACTCACTGCTGTAGAAAGACAAATATAACGTAAGCCAAAATGTTATGAGTAGGGACCAGCAGAGAAAATGAGAATCAGCTTGTAATAATCCAGGTTCGTACATATGAGGGAAAATAAATGGAAACCACGATGTCAAAAGAGAGGTATATTTGAAAATTGGTAATGATCAAATAAAGGCTGTGGGATATAGTGGACAGCAAATTAAGTTACAGATCTGCAGTGCCGTACAGCAGCAACAGCAGCAAAAATTTAACATAATGCTATGCTTCATCTGCAGAGAAATCGTGTCAGAAAGTGAGGAGGTACTGGCCCTCTGTACAGATCTGGCAGGACAACACCTGGAATGCTGCCCTCAATTCTGGGCAACATGCATTTACAGAAGATGTTGATGAGCACAGGGAATTTGGAGAAGAGCAGCAGGAAAAAAAAAAAGTGATTAAGGGTCTGAAAGCACTGACATATGAGAAGAGATTAAAATAATTAAATATGTATTGCTTGGCAAGGGCTAAGATTAACCATCTACAAGTGTGTAAATACAAAGAAAGTAGAGGAATTGTATTAAGGGGTATAAATATAAGTGTAATAGAGCAAAAGTAAACACAGGCTCAATATTAAAAAAAAAAAAAAAACCAAACCAGAAAATCAAACAAACTTAGCCTTGGGGTTTTTTTTTTTTTTTTAAATCTCCTTGAGAAGGTGAGGCTTACTGCTTGCAGCAGCTATAGTGGCATGAAGAGAACAGGGTTGCAGTCATGCCTCAGTGGCAAGTCTCCACAGAAGGACCTGGAGGAGGCGGCAAAACCTCATGAGTCACCAGTGATTAGAAACAGCCCAAACTGGCCTGCAGACAGCTCAGCAGAAGCCAAGGCTGTGGCAGAGCTGTGGGCCAGCTGCTGTAGCAGAAGGCAGCATGGAAAGGGAATGGAGAGCAATGTGTGTCTTCAAAGGTCACTCAAACCCCACTTTGCTTGGGTGCAGGAATCCGGCTCAGCTTCTCACCATCCTCTCCCGGTATCATTACACCCATTTCTCCCTGCTGGGCTACCTAAGCCTGGAGTGTCCTGGGCTGCTGCTCCCGGCCAGGTTTATGCTGCCAGAGCACAGAGTTGTGTCCCCTTGTCACGGAGCCATCACAGGGGCTGCCTCCTGCAGCACCGCGACACGAGCTGCTGGCATCGCTGCAGCGCGCGCGCAAAAATTGGCCTTGTCACTTTAAATACATTAGACAATGAATCATCCCTCTGAGACAGCCCCAGAGGAAAAACAGGGGGAAAAAATAGCACTTAAAAGCCCTTTTCTATTATAAAGCCTCTGGGGAGCTTTTAAACTTGGAGAGTTTTTTAAGTGAATTGTATGCTTTTTTCCCCCTTTTCCTGCCTCTATTATCAATTGCTAACATTAGCCTTGCCTTCCCATGACCAAACTCTCGTTCAGACTTCTTTTTTTTTTTGCCCTTTAGTTTCCTCTACATTTTTTTCTCTCTCAACCTTACAAGCACACACATGAGCACCCACAATGTCCATGTAATAGTCCCTTTGCCATGTGGCATCTCCTTTTAAACTGAAATTACTCTTTGCCAGTATTCCTTTTACTCCATATTACTCCCCCCTTCAGTGAATTTCCCTTCAGTTTTCCATTTTCATCAGTATTTCCCTCTTTCATCTGTCATTCTTCATGTCTGGTCTTACTGAGCAACTTGAACAAATTCAAAATGATTTCCCTGCTTTTAGGAGGACTACGTAAATTTTGCACCTTGAACCTTATTTTATGAAGCATTCTGATGGGTTTCCTT
Source organism: Rhipidura dahli (assembly GCA_013399225.1). NCBI lineage: Eukaryota > Metazoa > Chordata > Aves > Passeriformes > Rhipiduridae > Rhipidura > Rhipidura dahli. The sequence goes on along the minus strand of VXAC01006424.1, from coordinate 179,107 downwards.
TCTTGCAGAGCATATTCCTTCCCCCTTGCCTTAGGAGTCATCAAGCACTACTGACCTAGAAGGGAGGTATTTTGTCCCTCTGTTACAGCTCTCCAGTACCAGGTTTTCCCAGCTGGACTAAGGAATAATGTTTCCTCCATTTTCCAGTGCTCAGGAAATCAAGAGTGGCTGTGAAACCAGATCCCCCATGCAAAGCTTAAACTGTTCTCCTGCCTACTGCTTTTATTTGGCCTTAAATCTTCATCATTAAAACCTTAAGGAATAAGTCCAGCCTGGTTGTATACCTTTGTAGAGCTGTGTGGGAGAAATGGGCAGTGTTTTCCAGCAAAGCACAAGGACTTTACATCTTCAGTCACATAGTGGGTGTGTGTTGGAGAAGAAAGAGGGAATGTAAGCTAAGTGAGGGCAAATTTCAAGAAGTTGCAACTCTGTGGAACAAGTTGATGGTTTTCCACAGGCTGGGAATCAAAATGTGCCTGTCAGCATCCAGCTATCATAAAGCAACTCTTATGCCACAGCTGACCCAGCAGAGTCCTCTGCAGGTGCTATGAGTTAATTTTGTTGTGTTGCACCCAGAACTTAACCCAATCCATCTCCCACGAATCTGGCCCATTACCCTGTAGCACAGGGGAGACCCTGTCACAGGTCAGTGCACACTGGCATGGGCAGCAGCAGCTATTCCAGCTGACTGTTCTTTGCTTCATTTTACTTTTTTTTTTCCCTACAGGTGCAAGCCCAAGGTTTCCTTGCGATCTTCAGTTCCTCATTGCTGCCACATGAGTGCTGACATCACCTTGGGTCAGAGATGCGACTTCTAGAAAAGCCCAGCAGAATCTAGTGGAACAAAACAGGCTGACTAACACTGAAGTTAACCAGCTTGGCCCCTGGCAACCAGTGTCCTGGTGAACAAGTGGCTGCATGGTGCTGAGTTGCCAGCTGACATTTAACCATAACACCCAATAAGACACCTCTCTAAACATGGTAAAAACATGGTATTTTCTATCACTACTGATAGTGAGAGAGCCAGGGCAGCCAAAGCAAACACACTTGATAGCTCATCCTTTGCACAGTGTTGGATTTGCCCTTTTTGGGGATGAATTATAAAAGGAACTGAAATCATAATGCTTAGTTGTCCCCACATAATAAACCGAACAGGCTGAAGCATAGAGAAGAGACAAAATAAAAGGAGGTGTGAAAAGAAGTAGAAACCACTACTCTGACAGCCTGTGGCTTCCTGCTCTCCTCAGGGGTCAATACTCATGCTTATAAGCCAATAGGCAAACTTCCCTTTTCCAGCCCATGCCTCCCCCTGCTTCACAATCCCTTCACAGCCACAGACCGAGTGATCAAATATCAGCCCCAGAACAGCCAGGGAAAGGGTGTGGAATGCACAAATGTGGAGGACTAAAGCCCCTGTGGAAGGAAATGCTGCATCCAGGGTGCCTGTCCAGGGAAGCAGGAGGTGGGGATGGAAATGAAAGGTCCGTGTTCTCCCTAATCATTTCCGCCACAGAAAGGGAGAGAGTGCAACATACACCAGTGGATTGCAGCCATTAGAAATGAACCACTGGTGGCTGGCAAATTGTAAATTAGAGAGCCAGAGTGAGAAGAAAGAAAATCAAAGGGGGGACGAGGTCGTGTTTTATTTCACTTGTAGCGCTTTTCAAATTCAGCCCTAACCAAACCTGATTAAAGTAAATCCCTTTTTTACGGCCTGTGGAGTCTATAAGATTATGGTGTTAATGGAAGTGTGATTCGATCCGTCAGTAATGGTGCATGTCGGGGCCCAGGCGCCTCAGACAAGTCCATTTTTTCAGATGTATTTATTGGGTTTTTTCCCCCCCTCTCCTTTCTGTTCTCTGCATTGCAGTGTTTAATTGAACAGTTTAAAGTAATTCTTCTTCAAGGCCCATTAATTGATTTTATTTGTGTATTCTCCAGGGGTCAAGAGGAAAATATATAATAAAACATAAACTCCAGGTCTGAGCTTGTCACAGTTCCCACCTTTCCACAAACATAAAGCACATTTCATCTTCAGCATTTCCGATTTTTTTCTCTTCCCACTCTTATTTCCCTGCACTAGCGCTCCCAGGTGTTAGTTTTTCTGTTTCTCTTTTCCAATGTCTATCTTTAAAATTTGCCACTGTTACTGAGAGCACGAGGCAGCAAGCTCCCTCTCTTCCTTTTCCTGTGCAACACCACATTGGTTTTAAAATGCCCCTTTGCTTTTAGGCTCTCCAAATGATTTTCCCTGCCCCAAGCTGAGCAAAGGGGAGGGTGCTGGGTTACACACGTTTGTGAACCACTGGTTCTTGAAGCTCGGGTCATTTCCTCTGCATCTGGGAGTGGATTTTTGTAAGCTTCTCAGACAACACCTCCTGAGGAGTCTGCCTCTTTCAAACTGCACACAAGCCTCTGTGTGACAGCCAAAAGCTGCTTCTTTCTGCCACTTGGTCTGCAAGGGGACCCTGTTTCCTTCCCACCCTCCCCAACACTCAGCATAAGGTAACTGGCTGCTCCAAATAAATGCATATTGAGTTGGCTTTGTTTACTTCAGATACTGCAAAGCCATTTGTTTCCTTCAGCTCCCAGCTCCACTCCCTAAAGTTGGCCCCAAATACAATTTTTTTTCAGATTCCCCTTGCTGAAGCCCTTACTCTCTGCTTTCATGCTGTTCATCTGCAGTAAGTACTTTTTTTTTTATTATTAGAGTTTTCAGAACACAAGGGGTTTCTTTTTGTTATTATTTTTAAATCACAAAATGTGCCAGGGAAGTTTTCATCCTCCCACTCACCTCACTCAGCTCTGTTCCACAAACTGCCTCTAGATTAATGCAAGGAAAATGACACTTTTCTCTCCACCCTGTGATTGACGTGGTCTGGGTGCAACATCATTACAGCAGCTAGGGCAGCTCTCTGGGGCTACAGCCTTACCAACTGGTTTCATGCAGTCTTGAGTTTGTTTTGAAATTTGACATCACGTAACATACCAGATGGGACCAAATCCAAGATAAACCTCTCACCAGCAGACCTCTTTTTTGTGTCTCCTCCTAGCTGCAGGAAAGAAAAAATCTCTTCTATACTACAGCTGATGGAGAAGTTACGGAGGCAGAATGTAATTACCCAAGAGTGGAACTTTGCCTTACTCCCTTTACTCTTATAAGTACTGTGGCACCTTTAAGCAGGTAGAATTTCAGATTTATGTCTGAAATCATAGCAAGGGAGGATTCACTATGGTTGTGCAGGGGAAGAGGCAATGGTAAAGGTAAAAGAAGAGCTCCCCCTGCTAACTCATCAGCAATCTTTTGCTCTAAGATAAGCTTTCCCTGGAAGGTTGAAAATACAAATCCAGAGCTAGTTATGTCTCTACTGATCTCCTGCATTCTGGCCAGAACAAAACCTATGTACCTTGAGGTAGACTCAGAGTGCAGTCTCCTGGACTGACAGTTTATGGATGAGCAGGTACTTGCTCTTTACACAAGACATGGGGACATTACTAGCAGCTGAATACAGTCACCTGGTTACTTCTAGAAAATATTTACCACTGTGTCATGGTCTTCTCCAGTTATCTTCTGGCTCTAGTTTGATGAGTGCATTTGGAACCACCACCTTGCTTTTTTGCACTTATTTCACTATCTTCTTTCTTGCTCTGCTCAGATATGCTCTGCTCAGATATGCTCTGCTGAGATACCTCTAATGTCTCTGCTGAGATATGCTCCATAACACACCTCTGCCTGGTGATTAGCCTCTTCTACAGCAAACGGGGCCATCTCACTTTCTTAAAGGAAGACAGTATTGTTAGCAAGACAGTATTCTTGTAACTGGAGCAGTCTCTATTTGGAAGTATGATGATTTTTGGAATAAGGAAAGGAAGTTCTCTTGAGAAGTCTGATCTTCTGTGATTAAAACGTAAATCATTATCTATCCTTTTGCTGTCTGCAGAGACCTGTGTCCATGGCACAGAGCTCCATACTGTAGCTCTTGACCCTGGACAGTAATCTTCTTAACTTTCAGTTACAGCCAGACTCTGTCAAACAAGATTTAAATAAAATTTCCTCTGTTCATACACACTGAAATATATAACGCCATCCTCCCCACTGTCTCGTGTCAAGATTGAGCACCTCTACAAGTCCATTATCATCTGAATTCAAAGGATCCATCTCCTCCTCAGGAGCTTTCATTCTGATCCATCTTGGTGTCTTTTAGCAGTGGTTTTACTCTTTGTATTTCAGCTATAATTTCATTTCAGCATAACCTTGACCTGCCTATGCTACCAGAGCAGATCTCCTTCGTCTAATTGTTCACCCTCCCCCATATACATATGAAACTTGGTGTCCTCCCTTAGCTAATATAATACAAAGGAATCAATCTGTCAGGCACACATACCCTCACAGCCTCAGCAAATTAACCTTGCAGAGTAATTAGGGCAAGCGCCATGGTGTTGGTATCATGGCCTCATTTTGCTGCTCGAAGCATTAAAAAACTACCACAGCACAGCCACCAGTTAAAATCAATAGCCCACTGCATCAATGAGGATAAAGCTGGCCAAGTGCTTCCTTGCTCCTGTGTTGGGCCATAAGGGGGCACAGAGGAGGCTGGAGGTTCTGGGTGTCCCTCTTGTCACAGCTTTGATGGAGGCCAGGCTTGAGGAATGGGTGCTTTTCAGTGGAGGCTGGAGGTTCTCAGAGGCTGGGGCAGAGGACAGATTTACTGGAGAAAGATGATAAGAAGTTGCCAGCCTTTCCAGGCCTGTCATGGCATAGGAGCCACAAAAGTCAGAGAGTTTCCATTTGCATTGCGTAACTGGCGGAGCCTGTCACAACACTGCGAAGGCCAGCTGCTGCTTTCTGCTCAGAGCTAATTCCACCTGATTTATTTGATATTGTAAGGAATATAATCCTTCCTTGCCAGCCCCCTCCCCACACACTCAGCCAGCAGTTAGAGACAGCAGACAAACCTACACGAGCAGGTGATGGGGAATGCCTTGGCTCTTGCAGGGACTGAGCAGCTCGGTGCTGTGCTCCAAAGAGAGAGCAGTGGGATGCGTGCTGGGGAAATGCAGCTGTGCACTCTGTTTTCTCACACCTAGGAGACGCTTTCAGATCTGCAGAGATGGCAAATGTGTGGACAACCAGGTGTGACCACAAGTGAAGGACAGAGCATAGCACTGTAGGAACCCAGATTTCAGACAGACCAGGAGAGACTAAAAGAGATGTTGTGAGGCATTTGAGAGGTGCAAGGGGTTGAAAAAGTAGGGTAAAATAAAGCCAACTTGCTTAAGCAAAGGTGCCAGCAGAGATGGTGGGTTAGGACACAGCATCTAGAGGAAGATCTGCTGGCAGGTCTTTAGCTTCTTCCCACTGGAAAAAAATATAAAAGCCAAGCCCACTGTAAGCTGACAGTGACCAAGCCAGTGGCAGCAATACCTGAAAATCAAAAAGGCCTGGAATAACAATCACTTCTGATGAAATTTGGCAACCATTTAGCTTTGAATCTTCTGCCCTGCCAAAGTGCAAGCAGGTAAAGCCAGCAAGAGAATGTGTTCTGCAGGGCAATGGTGGCTTCAAGAGCTGGACCAAAGTTTGAGCTTTTGGGAGAATAAATCACACTGTGGCTATGAGCAGCACCAACAATCACAGCTATGGGAAGAAGCAAAAGAGAAGGGAATGGGAAATACTCCTCTCCTCCACACAGAATCTAGGGACTGCATCTAGAGGAAGAAGAGAAGCCTGATACTCCTAAACTCTCTTTGCCAGGGCAAGAGCAAAAGAAGACATGAAGCCTAGCCTTTCATTCAACAGCAGAATCAATACTGGTTTCAAATTGGGCTTTATAATCCTGTTCAGTGGGAACTCTGACAGGATGCTTGGAGAATGAGACGGCATTCCAGAGGGCTGCTGTAGGGAACAGATACAAAAGATGAGACAGGAGTCAGGAAACTACTGAGGGACAGACATGTTTAACTGACAGAGGATGAGCCAGACAGAGAGAACCAAGAAGTCTTAGGATGTGGGGAAAGAATATTGTTCCGCAGAAAACAAGTGTCACAAGTATTTGCTGGCTGTAGAAACATTTCATTTGCTGTTCCCACCATGGAAATGGCTGGTTGCCCCCAAACAATTTAAGCCCTTATGTTTTATGCCAAATTCTGCTTACTGACCTGATTTCAGAGCCCATGACAACTGAGAAGTTGCAGAAGGTGGCTGCAGCTGGGCAGATTGTCTGTCACATTAATACCCAACCATCATTTTCAGCTTGTAAATTGTTTAGGGAGACACTTTCATTAAATGAATCTCTGCCCAAACATGCAGAAAAGAAGTTCTCTTTAGAGCATCACATACTCTTAGAGTTTTTAAGTAAATGGTTAAATCCAAACATTTTTATTCCTGCCCATCTTAACTGTGTGTTTCCCAGAACTCAGAATAATTAATATGTAACACACCCAACAGAAGCTGTGCATAAGAACCATCACTGATGCACAAGCCATGATACTGAAGGTACACTCTCATCCAGATGAGCTGCCACCTGGAGTGGACAGATGGAGATGAAGGGGAGGAGGGAGAAAAGCCAGTTGAGTGAATGGTTTCATTTAGCTGTAAGGAGGAAGGAAAGTGTATAGAACTGAGAATCAAGAGGTTTTAGACACGAGCAACACGGCAGTGAGTTTGTATCACTCAGTGGAAACAAGGACCTTTGCTCCATCCTGAGGAGAAGTTTGGCTGGTTTCCTACCAAGAAAGAAATAGGGGTACAGTAACATTCTGACTTTACCTTTCTCCCTGATCCTTTGGAATAGCCTAGGGAATAACATGCTCCCCTCCCCATCCATCCCTTAGAACAGACACAGAGCACTCAGGAACAGGTCTGCAGAGCATTAGCTAGTTTAGAACCCCAACCAGGGTGGAGAGGCTCAATGAAACTGCCAGTCTCCATATTAATACCAGGTCTTTGAGTAATAATCCCAGGCTCTCAGTGACCTGGAACACCAGCTATGCTAACAACAACCTTAAAGTCACAAAGACGACTAAGTGTGAAACCAGATTTAAAGATTTAGTAGCTATTCTCAGCAGTCTCCTGTTTAGGCAAAATGCGTCAAAGGCATTTGGAAGCTCTGAGAGGTGCCCTGAAATGGTAGCTGATTTCGTGACTGACAATGACAAGCAAAGCAAGGAGCTTATCTCAGAGACAGGAGCAGAAGGAAAATTGCCACCAGCTACAGGAAAGAGCAGATCAGACTTCCCAATGAAAACACTGCTCCCTCTGCCAGTGGAACCTGCCTCATCCTCCTCCAGAAAATGCATTTCAGAGCAAGAAAAGGAGTTTGAATGGGTGAAAAAAGCCGAGGTAGGGGACTGTCATTGGGAATCTCGATGTTTGCAGGATCGCTGGCCACACGCCCTCTCCCCCTGCCCATTACAGCTCACAGACACTCCAATCTACTCAGGTAATGACCAGAGGAAACAGATTTCCTATCCTCGGATCTGCTGCCATTCCTGAGTTTGCAGCAGACATTTTGTAATCAGAGAGCCTGTCAAGAGAGACAAGAGCCTTTAGCAGAAAAGAAAAGTTAATTGCGGAACAAGGGATTTAAAATCTGTGCAAAAGGGACAATAAAAGAAACAATTATGGAGTTTAACCACTGCTGCTGGCATGGTGTTGAATGTCATTTGTCCTTAGCTACACTGATACAGTTAAACAGCACACTCAAGGATGATGTTTCAGTTTGCTGGTGATTTTGGAACATCAGCAAAAGTTTTGTTTCAAACTAAACCTAATAATTTTTTCTATTTCAGGCATTTAATTAAAAATGATTAGAGGTTTTATTTTAAAGAGAAGTTACTTCCAATTGACATGAACCCAAGATTTTTTATTTTTTATTTTTTATTTTTTAATGGGAAAATGGAACATTTTGATTTTGGAGGAATTTGGGGATACTACTTTGAAAGCTGTCGAAACAGACACAAAAGCAGCCATGTAGTCAGCATTTATTACTCTGCTTTATTCTGTATGCATTCAGATACAAACCCAGCTGAGACCATAACAGTCCATTTTCACAAAGCAGATTTAGGGCCAGTGTTTATTTTGCCTTTTATGCACATTTCTAAAGGCGTATTTGCTAAGCAGGAGTGTGAGAAACTACTGCTTGACCTGAATCATCCACAGCTGGCTGGAGGAAACAGAATTTCTCCTACTCTTGCTCCAAGCAATTACTAGTGGTTCAGCATTACCAGGATTAAATTGAGGCACTTCTGCTATAACCTGCTACAGAGAGCAACTCAGGGCCACTGTGCCTCCCCAGGTGGCGTTAGGGAAACACAGCCTGAGTACTGTGCCTTTCATGGAAGGAACTGGCAATCTATTTTATGTATTGATGTATGGCAGAAACCATCTCAAGCTGTTTGGGACTCCATCTACGCACAGAGCTGTAATTGCTTTGTCCCTTGGCAAAAGTCTGCAGAGGAAGGGAGGCAGAGATTTACTCACTGATTAAACTCCAACATGACACATACACATCCGATTGTAACTTTCTTGCAGTTGTATTTTACTCCCCCAAAAGAGAAATTCAAGTAAAAATTACCTGAATTCCATTTGGTCAGATGGGGTTGTTCCTTGAAATGCCTTGCAATCACTGTTCTCCAAGCTAAGTCTAAACAAAAAGGGCAGTCATTTGGAAAGGGTTCACCTGAAATTAAGCATGTAGTGCAGAGAGATGAATTTCAGAGGTGAGTTCTCACAGCTACTGGCCTTATAGTATCATTCGGGTGTAAATGCAACAGGAATAATAAGGCAGGTGGAGAGATGTTGGACCTGGGAGGGCAGTTACCCCAGACTTTAACATTAGCACTTCCAGCAACAATAGAGATGCCTTAGTGAGTAAGATAATATGGAATGAGTTTTGAATCAGTCAGTGTTGGCACCCAGAAAATCCAGAATGACAAAAATCTTTATTATAATTTAGTTGGTCTTCACAAAACCAAACAACATGCTTATTTTTATAGCTTAAAACCACCTTCAGGTAAAGTGAAATTTTTTGTCATTCTGGTTTTTACAGGAACTACTAAAGAAAGGCAGGTAAAGCAATTTGGTTAAAGCTTTGCCAGCAGTTTTACAGAGAATATTGGAAATGAAAGACCCCGCTTGGAGCCATCAAAGTAGGATGGTCTGGGTGGGTCAGATCTGCCCTGTGGCTCAGCTCCTTCTGGCCAGCCCCTGCTGGAGGGAAGGTGAAGGATGGCAATGACTGTGGCAGCGTGCTCCATCCAAAGAGCTGAGTGCTCTCGGGCACAGCCAAGCTCCTGCCACCATAAATCCCTCCTCCTGCTCACAGCTCCCTGCAGTCTGCAAAGCAAGGCCCAAAAGTGCCATCATACTCTGCCCTCACCTGAGGCAGACTGTCAGCCAAACTATGCCCACTCAGGGGCAGAAAAACCTAACTGGGGAGTTAAGAGCTCATTTCCTACTCTGTAGTTTGGGGGCTGGTCTGCCAAGAGAAGAATATTAAGACTAGACAGACACATTCAGCAACACCTTTGTTTGTCAGGGAAAAGTATCCTTTTGGTACATTTGCTTTTGCCCCATTCTTCTCTGTTTGAAGAGGAACTGTCTGTACATAATTTAAGCGCATCCCTTGCTGGCTGTTACTGTCCCAAGGTCTTCCTTCCATCAGTGTTCTCCAAAAGGAAGCATGCTTCTTGCCTCTCATAATGCACTAACTTCTTCATTGCTTCTTTATGCTGACTTCTCACCAATCTAAATAATGGATCAATTGAGGTTTTATTCCTTGCTTCAATTAGGTCTTGAATTTTGAAAGTATTTTACTGTAATTACTTCATTAAATGTGAACTGAAAAGCAAAAGCCTTCCAAAACAAAGTAAGCTGTGTTTGTGACTTTCTATCTTTTTTTTTTTTTCCTATGACACATAAAGTCAAACTCAAAACTCTAATAGGGTATGGAGTTTTTCTCTCAGCTCTGTGTCTGGGTAAATACTGACAGCCTGTGCTCACTGTTTCAAACCAGCAGAGAGAAAGAAAGAGAGGGGCAGAAGGGCGAAATATGGCTATGGACCAACTCTGTCAGTCAGTCTTTGACTTACAGTGACCTCAGCATACTAAAACTGCTTTTATTACACTTCCACTGACTCATATGTGGTTACCTATGCACTTGTTCCTTTATTTCAGGCCAAAATAATAGGTTATGGAGGTACCTAAGTTACACCTTCCTTTTATTTGAGTGTGAACAAATTGGCAGAAAACCAGCATCACAACTTCCTATCAACTCCCCATCACACCAGCATAATTCCTCTCTGATTATCTCCACAGATTTTTGATCCCTTCTCCACCAGTTGGCAACTGTTTGACACTCAAGGTGAAATAAATCATCAAATCACAAAGCTTGTATTCACATAGAGGCAAGTGGGAAAGGGAGAGTGCAGGGAGGTGGGCAATAGGCTGAAACTGGAGCAACAGCTTCTTCCAGTTTGGGAAGTCCGTGGTCAAATGCTGGTTAAGTCAGGAGAATTTTCAATATCAAATTGAGAGGTCCCCAGATGGAGGAAGTCTGGTTCCTCACACTTTGTTAAATAGTCCTGGATTATTTTTTTACTGGGGAGAGGGAGGTAAGAAGGAGGGGAGAGATGACATGATAGAAGGGGAAGATTGAGTCTGATTTTCCCTCACTAAAATTTGGCTCAAATTCTGAAACAGAGCACTTTGGAATCTTAATATTTCTAATGGTAAAAAGGGAAGCAGAAATGTACATTTTCAGGATACTGTCATAACAAATTCCTTATAAAACAAGTCAAGAGCATGAGAAGGAAGAGGACTGATATGCAGTGCATTTTAAAAACATAAAAATACCCTTCACAATTATTCCTTCTCCCTGTTCCCCCGAGACTTCTAACTTGGATAACAAACTGAGATGCAACCAGGAAAACATACATCTAATGCATCCAGACTGCTTCACTTCTGGATTTGTGCAGCCCTTAGCACAAAAAGATTAATTCCCTTGAAGATTAATTGTTTTAAGCACTTATGCCAAACCAGCAAGAAGCAAGAATAATTGCAGTCTGAAAAATCAAGAGGATCTGTGGAGAAGTCCAGGAAGACTCTACAATGCTTATAAATCTCCGGGTGCAGATCTTAAAGTTATATTGTGTAATAATCATAACAACAGAACAAGGCGTTTTATGTATAATTTAATAAAGCATCCCATCCCAAACTTAGTAACACAAAACCAGTGCTGTCAGTTCAAAAGGTCCTGCTAGCTCCCAGGCCGTGTCTGACACTGGCCACAAGAAAATGCCCTATGAAGGGGCTATAAAAAACCTGATAAAAATGGTTCTCCTCAGTATGTTCTCCCAGCATACAGCAATGCAAAGCCTAGGGACTTCCTGAGCCAATGTTTACCTATATATTTGAGTTTAATAGCCCTTGATGGACTATTCCATGCACTCCCTAATCCTTTTTTTGAACCCATTCTTACTTCTGGCCTCCCAGACAACCCGTGGTGACAATTTCCCTACTTAATTGTATAGAGAATGTATAATACAATGTGAATATTGCAACTAAATGAGGGCTAAAGGGGAAAATGATAAGTCTGTGCGCAGGATGAGAGAGAGAAGGGGAGGAAATATTTTGCATGATTAAAGGGGATATGATAAGGAGTGACAGGCTGAAATTATATTCAGCTCAAAGAACAGAAAAGATCTCAGTCTGTTGGGTAGTTATGTATGCTCCCAGCGGATGTGTTGATAACTCCACCTTAAACTGGACAGGATAATTCACTCATCTGGCAGCAATACCTGGGGCTATCCTGCTCTGGAAGGAACAGCAAGCAGTCTGGATATAGAAGTAATTTTTCAAGCTTAGAATAAATTTTTTGCAAAGTCAAACACAAATTTTGAAAGGAGCAAAGTTTTCTACAGAGAAGCCTTGAACAGAACTCCTATCTGCTGCAATGGACAGGGAAGAAAGACACTACATTTAACGTTTTGAAAGGGCTGCAGGCTGGGAAAGGCTGTCTCTGGCCTTGCAGAGAGGAGGCGTGTGGTACAGATTGTTGTGGGATGACTGATGCCAATGGCTCTTCGCAAGGCTGCATTCTGTGCTGTTTTTCTTAATGTGTTCGCTCCGCTCTGCTGCTTGGTTGGTAAATTTTTGTTAGTCAAACTGGCCAAGAGGGAGCTGGATTAGTACAAAGGGAGGATTGATATGGCTACCATGGCTGAGACCAGAAACATGCATACGCATATGTGTGCACTCACACGCACACAAATTTGAAGTGTATGAATCCCTGAGGCATCCAGGCTATTAAGTAAGGAGGAGTAGAGAATAAGAAATTTTATATTACTGCTTATGGAAGGGCTCTTCATCTGTCTCTGGGAAATGCCAAGTTATTTAGGAGGAAAAGAGAAAAGAGGAACAGATCTCAATTCTTCTGAAAACTCAGAACCAGCAGACTCTTGAAATTTTTTACAGCTTCCATATATTCTGAAAAGCATACCTATCCCACAGATAGTGCTGGGGGAAGATGTTCCCAAAGTTTTTATTATCCTTATGAATGTTTAACCTCATGATCAGTTTGTCTGGCCCTCCTGGATGCCATCCTGGAGGTACTGTGGCCTAGAGGCCACAGGTTAAATTACTCTCAGTGTCCTGCTCAGCCCATGGCCCTTCCATGGACTCTGACAAAAAAAAAAGGGGGTCACTTTGAACTTATGGGTTTTCTGATGGGAATTCCTGCCCACCAGAACTGGATGGAAATGACCAACTCATTTTGTATCCCATAGGCTGCTGCATGGTAGCAGCTTCCAAATTTGCTGAGCTGGGCAGGATTCAAACTGGCAAGCTTTACTGCTACACAATGGCTTTCCATTTCACCTTTGAAGGAAAAATTATCTAAAGTGGTTCTGCCTAAATCAGAGCTCACTTCTACCCCCCTTCCTTCTCCACCATATTTCAGGACTGAGCGTGACATCTGGCATGACACATGGGAAACCTGCAATCTAGATAACACATCCATCTTTATAAGTGAAAGACATCCATATATTTCAACACAGAGTAGGAGAGGCTTGCAGCAAGAGAATCCAGCAACCTGGCCTGGTGCTCTGCATATTTTACAAATGTCAGCATCTACACTGCCTCAACCAGTGGAAAAACAACACTCATCAAAGTGGTCTTGAGGGCACTGACTTGGGCAGCAGAGACAAATATTTCTGGGAGGGGAGACTATAACTGTGTTTCATTCTTCTGCTTTCCTCCATGCTTCCCAGCATCTCCAGTGACTCACAGCTCTGCCTTCATTTATGGAAGGAGGCAAATGTTCATGCACTGGGCAAGGCGAGTCACCAGCTGCTGTGCTCCTCACGCTGCCTTCTTGCAGCCGTTCTGCACGTGCTGGATGCACAGTGAAGCATGCCTTGAAGCCCTGCCCCCTGCAGCTCCTGTGCATATGTGTCTCATTCCCCATTTCTCTTTGCAATCCATGTTCTACCTCCACCTGCAAAGTCAAGTCCTTGCTCTTCTGACCTACTTTGGACCTCATCACTCTTGCTATTGTTACAGACTCTTCCAGGCTGCTGTTTCAAAGCCATCTCTTCCTCTGTGGTTACACACAGCAGCTCTGGGAAGGACAAGGAATGTTTAAAGCTCAGGCAAACTGAAAATACAAGCATTGGTATGTTTTGCTGATGAAATAAGACACATGGGCAAATATCACTATCTTCTTTGAAACATTTAGAGGTCTGAGCATAAGAGCAAAACATGCCAGCCTACTTCCAGCTGAACATCACCAGGCACAGCTTATGGTCTCAGAGAGCAGCTGTGGTGAATTCAGCCAAGGGAATTCTACTGGTTCCTTCTCCTTCTATTCAAAACCAGAAAAATTAAGGGCCCATTCTCCAAACAAATCCTCTCTGGTCAAGACCTGGGGAAGACAGGGTGAATTAATATCCCACTGGTCAGTAAATTTGGAGGTGGCTTCTCTGCAAGGGGACACAATTTGAAGTTCCTCTGAAGCTCTTAAGATTCTGCGGATGTGGGAGCCATTTGGACAGGAGAGCAAACTATTTATGTAACACACACTCCAGGCTTGCTTCCAAAATGCTGGCCTTTGATCAGGAAAAGACATTATCCAAAGCCAACCCTACAAACACCAGCAAGAGTGCCAGAGTGGCCAGATGGTGCTCGGGTACCACTGCAGCCCCTGGATGGATTCCCTTGCAAACACTGGCAACTGTGATGGGCAAGGACGCACCCTCCCTCCCCACTGCTCCCTTCATAAATCCAGCAAGGTGTGCCAACTTTCCCCGGCAGCATCAGGCACTCCTGCAGCTCCCTACTGCTCCTCTCATAAACATGTTGCCAGTGGGCCCTCACAGTGCCAAATATTGCTGCATCTTCCAAACTGCTTCCCTGTCAAGCACTGGCAGAGGTGCTACGACAGCGTCACTACTGATCCGCTCCTCCTTACCCTCTCAATTGCAGGTACTGGCAGGGATGCAAAGGCACTCAAATTGTGCCAGATGTAGATAAAGATGCTTTATAGTAATACCTTCCTGCAAGAAATGGCAAAAAGACCCAAGTATCCATATGGTGCTCTAATAACCTTCCCTTGCCCTTTATGGCTCACAAACACTGGCAAGGATACCAAGCTATCCAGAGTAACCTTACAAACCTTTGAGGGACTCCCTAATCAGAGGAAAAAGAATCCTTCAGTGCTGCTGGCAGGTAGTTTCACTTACTCCTATGTAATTCACAGCCATCTACAAGTTTATAAGCCACTGCTCTTATAATAACTGCCATCTCTTCTGTCTTCACCACCAGGAAAGCTGCCCTGAGGAAATTCCCAGGTGTACACAGGCAATATCCCTAAATGTTATGACACAAAGCTGTGCTGCTAAATTGAGCTTCTTCACCTGCCTGTTTTGTGGGATGGGTTTTGGTGGCACACTGTGTTTCAGTGGCCTACGGATAGACTGTTAGTGGAAATCCCTGAGAGTTTGATACATGTATAAAGAAGGAAAAAGAAATCATGGCCCAAGTGATGTCATAGAGAGCTTATGCTAATTAAAAACTTTGGCCTTCCAATCTCTTCCTACTACTGCTGTATATTCTTCATTGACCCATAAACCAAAACAGAGCTTTGGCAGGCTAAGAGAAGAGAAGCAGATTTTTTCTAATACTATCACCTGAAGGCTTTGTCCCTGCTTCCCTCCACTGATACCACTTGGCCTCTTTGGTCAGCTGCAAACACATGCTGCTTCCGCTTGTAAAGGAAAAAACTGACAGAAGATGAAAGGCTGCTTCTGTGTTCCAAATGCCTCATACTTTGATTAAAAATGTTTTTGTCAATTAGAGATTGATTTTTGCTGTTCATTAAAGTGATGGATGTCAGTGCTGATGGAGGTGATATTTTACCCTGCGGTGGCCTGCTATACAGATGGGTAGGAGAAGCCAGAGGCTCCAGTTTGCTCAAGTGGAGTTGATGACCAGGACTGGGATAAAATAGGCCAGTCAGAGGATGGAGAAATGAGTGTCATAGCGCTCAGGATGGAGCAAGGGAAAGCTTTCATTGCAGAGTTTTGTAGTCAGTCCTTACCAGTTTATCTTTCTGAAAGCACAGTGGAAACTGAAGATAGAGATGTGGGGTTTTTTGGAGGGTTGCACAGTGGAATGAAGATGTGGATTGTACAGATGCCACAAGCTGGTAAGTTTTTATACGCAGACCATGCAAAATTTCCCCAACTCAAGCTGAGCTTCTCCTTTAGGAACTCACATCCTGACACTGCCAACAAAAGGACATTCCCTGAGAGGAAGAAAGGGCTGTCCTTAAACCGCATGGGATAGGTTTAAGCTAATATACGAGAAAAGTCAAGAGCTGCAAATACATAAGCAACGACTGTGCTGCGGTTTTCCAAAATTAATTTACTTTCACCACTCACTTCTTGCAGGGCAGGGTCATACCTTACTTGTGTTGCTACCAGAGAGGGTAAGACAGGAAGTTATCAGATGCTGCAGTATTTTCCAATGATGTGCCTATTGCGCTTTTGGCATTATTAGCCCAGGCCATGTGAAGGACAAAAATCAGGAGTTATATACATGAAACAACAGTGGAGTCAGAACATCTACTGGAGGTGGCAAAGCACTCATAAATATGACATCTCCCTGGGGTTGGACCTCCCCAGAACTACCAGTTTCTGTAGAAGAGAGTTTGGGCATCCACATATCTTCAGAACTATGATACAGCCCCCTAACCACCCAGCTGGATTTTACAGATTTTTTTCAACCTACTGCACACCCATCCATGCTTTTGCAGGCATGGAAAGAGAAAGAAATGTGACCCTGTCCCAAAGGAGAGTCCTGATGCAGCAGGAATTCAAAGGCACAATTCAGTAGCCTGACAACAGTGCCCACATAAAATGTCCCAGTCTCTGAGAAAGCCATTTGGGACTAGCAGCTACATCAGATATTACAGCAGCTTGACTCCTTACTGGGGCAATAGCAGGAGGATTCAGGTGTGCACAACGTTATGATTACATTAAATGGGTTGAATAACACCCTTCATGCCATGTAGAGCAGCCACATGGCAGAGTCACTAATGTGCAGTGAGGGGCTCTGCTAAAATTCACCTGCTCCCTTTCACCGCTGAAATCTGTTACCTCTGCAACCCCCATCTCTTTCAAGTTCAAGTTTTAGGCTCAAACTGTGTGTGCATATAAAAACACACGTGCACACAGACCCGTGTATTTGTATGCTGATGAGATCATTAAATTTATCAGCTCTCCAATTCATTTGAGGTTCCTTACGGAGCTGCGCCGCTGCTCCTTTCATCTGGAAATGGAAAGGGAACGGCCTTTACCCCTTGCTCGAAATTAAAGCGAAATGGGTACCGTTTTATTTTAAGTGCCCATTAAGTAAAGCGTAACTGAAACCAAGTTACAATGGGTGCCTCGGGGGAATGAGCATAGGAGGGAACTCTCACACTCACACACACACTCACACACACACACGCACACGCAGGCACGCGCACCCGCCAACAGCAAATGGCGGCAGGCGCCAAAATCAGGGGAATAAACATCAAAGAACTTCATAGTGCAGTGATAGTTAAAAGCCTATTTTACACCCAGAAATGGCAAGAGATGTGGGCCCAAGAGCTCTTCAGTGCCTTTGAAAGAACCATTTAAGTCTTATTAAAATATTACCTGCTTTTTTTT
>VXAC01006424.1:69479-161876 GCA_013399225.1 Rhipidura dahli | reverse complement strand
TTTTTTTTTTTTTGGTACCTTTTACTGGATTTAAACTCTTAATTCATCTTCCATAATTTTTTATGCACCGGGCTATTGTAAGGGCAAAAAATACTCAATACTGTTAGCAGAAGGATCTAATTGGTAACTTCTTTTCATCTCGGAAGCCCCCCTCCCTCCTCCTCCTCTCATTCCTTACAGGTTGGGTCATAGCAGCTTTCTTAATCTTTAGAGATTATTCTTTTGTGGTTTGATGAGACTTCACTAGACTCTTAAATCTTTTCTTTTCACCTCATTTAAATATTTTGGCCAATTGCTGAAGTTAATGATGATGAATAGGATTAAGATTAAAGGCTTAAAAGGGTTAGGAGGAGGAAAAAATATATTTCATTTCCAACAATGCATACAGAAGTCTCTTTTCCTCAGTGCTGCATTACCTCTCTGTTAGGGCTGTAGCTCGTAGCTCTTGGCAGGTCTCTGACACGGCTGCATCTGTCTGTCTCTCTGCAACATCTCTTTTTGGCACCAAGTTCAGTAGAAAAGATCGGGACCTTTGCACTGTCTTTGCATATGCTCACTTGTTCTTTGTGCTGGCTGCCTCTGCTTGTGCTCTGTCTATGCTTCCCCAACTTATTCTAAACCCACATATCTGAGTATAACCTTTCAAAGATATCATTTAAAATAAAAAGACCCCGCACATTTATATAGACACAATTATCCTCATCATTTTGCACAGCAATTTAGAAGACAACCAGCCTGAAACTCTTGGCTGTGCACAGTACAACCCTTTCGCAAAGGAAAAAAAATCTTCTCCTCTATTATTCTTTAACTTCTTTCCATATACTGATTTCTTCTGGTGTAAAGCTGAAAATTCATCCTCATAGTCTCTGAAGCCACAAAAATTGGGCCAAACTGGAAATCTAGCTGCAACTAAGTAAGTCATATTTCCTCATCAGTCTTTTGCTTAAAAACATAAATATAATCCCACAGAAATTGCAATTCTAGGAAGTCTTAGATCAGTTTGGACAGGCTTGAGTCCCTCTGGCTGCTGTTTCAAAATCAGTGGAGAAGAGAGCTAATGGAGTGGCTTGGGTGGGTTATACAAGTTGCCAAATGAAACCAGGCAATTCTCTGTCAAACCCATCTTTACCAGGTAAATTGTGAGCTGGTGGTAGTGTACCTCAACAAAAATCCTCTGCTATGGGTGAAGCAGCAAGGAGAAGGTGGGTGGATGGCAGCAGCCAGCTCCTTAAGCAGCATCAGGAACTTGTTGATGCTGTAAAAGACCCCTGTTCTGACAGGGCATTCTCTATGTTTACCTAAACACTTCTTCCATCCTCAGTGTTGTAAATCTAGATCTTCTCCAATACAAACTTTTTTAATAGGTGGGAGGAGAGTGAATATATTTTCCAGGCTTCAGTGGAAAAGCTGCATGAGAGGGAATGTAATTTATAGTGTTAAGGATTAAAAATGGCTTACTGTGGGGAATAAAGTGAGCTATGGGTCTGCTGAAGATTTCTGGCATATTGAACAAGCTGCACTGAAGCTCTAACATAAAATATTTATAACTGTATTTACCAGAGTTTATGTTAGACTTGGTTGGGGCAGAGCAGGTCCTTTGACAGAGAAGGAATGTGCACAGGGCTGAAGTCTGTCAGGCCTCAATAAAAGGAGGGGAATGAGAGCTGAATGGAAGGAGCTGGAGGATCATTTGGTGTTGCCTTAGGCAAAGCACCAAGTCCACAAGAGAAGCAGTTTTGCTAACACAAATCTAAGGATCAAGTATGACTGATACCAAACTTGACAGGGAAAAGCTAATGAGATGTACAAGGATGGACAAGTGCAAGGATTTGCCACTCCAGACTGAGGGAAATAAATGTACAATGAGCAGACCTATTTAAGATGATCTTTGTACAACACCCTTACCAACTCTGTGCTTTGGCCAGAGTGCGTAGAAGACCTGGAGAAGCTCCCAATGTGTTCACAGCCCAGGACAATGCAGCACCAGCAACAGAAGGATACACCTTGCCTCCTGGATGACAACTCAAGTAGCTGAGCCATTTCCTAAGTAAGAGGTGATATTTCCTCACTGTGGAAACGAGAGACTTTTTGGAAAATCCTTAACATTGCAGGCAGTGAATAGTCATTGTCCTGGCACAACAGAAAGGTGACTCTCCTGTTGGAGGTTGCTAATCTTAAACATGTTCAGTTCTTTACACTTCTTAAAGTCTCAGCAGCATGTTCTCTGACTGCGGGGTAGAAAAATCCTAGTGTGCTCAACAAATTCAAAATCAAGTGTTGTGATTGACACAATGGGCTTGAACTAGACACTTCCACAGATAAAAGCAGAAGGTAAGGAATCAAGTGGTTGTTCATCAGCAGACTGCAGAGCAGTCTGCTAGCTGTGCAGGACTTTATGGATGCAGAGGCAAATTTTGAGGGGCATATGGACTAAGAGGATTTTTACTCCTTATAACAATTCCTTCAAAGTCCTCTCCACTGCCAAGCAGAGAGGCTGTTGGAAGAACAGCTGTGATGGGTATGAGGAGTGTGCAATGGCCCATCACAGCTACATCCATTCCCAATGCACATTTTCCATCTTCATTTGCTGCCCTAAGCATTTGTGCAGATTTGTAAATAGTACGCAGATATCATATTCTGTGGTGAAGTAGACAATCTCTTTCCAAAATGCACTCAGTTTTTAAAGGCTTCATCTGGAGTAATGCAAGAAAGAGAAGAAAAAGAAAACATGGTTTCCATTTTTTTCTTTTTCAAGACTGAGTTTTATTTTTTTTTTTTAACTGCATCCAGTATCAGCATTTCGAAACTGTCAATAGGATCCATGTATTATTATTTTTTAAAAAATTAAAATGATTTTAAAATAGAAGAAAAGCAAGCTTTAATAAAGATCTAATAGATTTTTTTTTTTTTTTTCACTCCTTGTTTCTGGAATCCAAGCCTTGAAGAGTTTCAATTCAGTAAAAAGTAAAAAGGACCTCAGGATACAGTTCAAGGGTTCAGGACATTCAAAAGAGAAATGTAAGGAAACATCAAAGGCAGGTGTGTGCATGCATGAATGTGTTGCCCGTGTGTCTGTGCGTGCCTCTCCTCTTTCTCAGGAGCACAGACACAGCTTGGCCCCCTGTCTCGACTCCATAATGAGTTACTGTTCCCTCTGAGCTCGCTTTTCTTTAGCCTTGGAAAAACAGTTGTGCCACTGAGGTTGGGGCTTCAGTCACCCACAGTAAACCTGTCCAATTTTCTGAGAGCTCTTGGGTTACTCTTGACCCTGGCTGCTGTGCTACTTTCCCTGACCTTTTTCTTTAATTGTCACATACTGATTCAGGTTTTTTTTTGCAAATAACTGTTCATAAAGAAATGTTAAAGTCAGTGAAAAAAACCAAAAAAAACAAAAAGCAACCAAAATTCAAAACATACCAACATTCTTTTACATATGAAATAAAAATATCCTAAAATTCAAAACTACTTCATATTTAGACAAACACAGGAAAGTCCAGAGAAAACTGAAAAGAGATGCAAATTCCAGGACAAAGAGGAGGTTCTCATGCCTGTCTGGGATGGAATGACACATCTACAGCCCTGCTATGACTGTGGCAATACAGGATCTGAGCTGTGTTTCCCGCATCTCCAGTAGCACAAGCTAATGCCACAAGCTAGTACCACGTGCAGGTACTAGCTGCTTGATATGCAATATTCCCAAATTCTAAAATGAAAAAATTTCTAGCTGATAGTATGCTTACATAAATACCTAAATGTTAATGAATTAACATATCCTAACTAAACTAAACTGAATTAGTCACCAACTAATCCATGCATTCCAAGCCAGTTCTTCCAACAAAAAAATCTGTTTTTGCCCAGGCACTAGTAACAATGACATAAACCCTCTTTTCAGCTACAACTAAAAAAGCCTGTCTGAGCAGAAGGTGCTGGTGGATCTATGTCTGTTCATGGCCGTATCACTGAGCTATGCCTGCTTGTGAACTTCTTGTGGTTGTGGTTAATGAACAGCCATTCACCAGGCAAACCTCACTTCAACTGAGACTCTTTTGACAGCCATTAAATCCTATGTATTTTTTATTTCCCCTCATTTGTTGCAGTGCTGTGCACACAGAATGGAGTGGCAGCTATGAATTCAGCAATCACCAAGGCTTGGCATTGATCAAGGTGAGTATTTTCATTCAAGCATTCTTAAGACTCTTCTTGTCAGTACCCAGCTGCGTCCTCACAGGCTCCCTGTAATCTCAGCGCTATTTCTTTTGAATGAGATAAAAATAGCCTTTATTGATAAAGACTACTGAAAACAAAACAGTAGTTTTTGCCTAGACAATTAGGTCAATCCAATAGTTGGGTTTATAATACCAACACGGAGACTACTCCATGCCAGCCTGATGGAGCCATTGAACATCAGAGAACACGAATGGACTGACCAGGAAGGAAGAGAATCAAAGGCAGAAGTGGACTGATGAAGCGGAAAAGCAGCCCAGCTTTGAACCTTAGGCACAGAGATTTACAGGAGAACAACCCAGAAAAAGAGATTCAAATTATTCCCATTAGCTGAGACAGTCTCCCAGCCCCAATATATCTATCCTATCATAGCATCAAGGACACTGTAAGTAGACAAGTGAAAAGAATGAAGATGACATTGAGCTCTGCATAAAGATGTAGGTGGGGGCCCACAATTAGAAATTCAGAGCTGTGCCACGTCCTACCATTTAGATCTGAAGTTCCAGTTGGATCATGTTCGAAGAAAAGGTCAACTCCAAAGACACATCTGGCTTTAGTGCCAAAGAAACCCCAAGAGTTGATATGCTGAGTCCCAACACTAAAGTCAATGTTAGGAATGCAAATAAGAAGAGTTCTCCTACAAGGCATATTTGGAGAACGGCCAAAACAAAAGAGCCTGATTCCCTCCATCCCACCATGTTATAAATCAGTCATGCTGCTGAAAAACTGCAGTACCAGTGGGATACGGGCCCTGGTTGCGTGACAGTGGGAATGTGCAGGATACTCCCAGCTGTGCTCACATCCCTCCTAGCAGCCCCAGAGTTTGCAGGTTAAAGGACAGAAGTGGAAAGAATTCACAGAAGTCGGTGTGGTAATGCTCTCTGTGCCTGCTCTGAATTCTCCCCGAGAACAAGAACTTTGAGACTAATTTTGCCGTATCTCATGGGATGAATGTTGTCTCCTTTTTCTGTGTAGAAATTATCTGGAAATGGTGGGTTGCTAGTTTAGTTTTATGAGCTCCTAAAACTATTCTTTGAATAATAATTGGCCTGACGCTTGTCTGTTGCAAGAGTTCAATATTCAGCATTCAGCTCAGGGCAACAGCACATAGGCTCTGGAAGGAGAGGGCTTGCGGGGAATGACTCCCTCCAGAGTCACGGCCACACCACATGTGGCAAACCAAGTTTAAAATAGCTGCAGACAGAGAGGAGATCTGTCATTTGGAAATTACTTGTGCGCTGTTTGAAGCAGCCGTTAGCTGTGCAGCAAACAGACTCTGCAAATAGAATTGCTGTGTGCAACACAACCTGGCACTAATGTAACCCCCTGTTTCCGATTACCGGGACAAGCTCCGAAGCCTGCCATCCGCAGAAACTAATACCAAGGAGTAGGGAATGGGGAAAGTTTTATGGAACACAGGGCAACAGAAGCGAGTTTGCATGATTAAAATTAAATCTCCAAAAGGAATTGATTGTCTCTCCTTGATACAGAGAGCTAACTCTAATAAGATCTTTCATCATAAGGAGGCCTCTGCAAGGCTGGCATTGGGGGAGAAAGTAATACTGTGAATTTCTAACCATGAGAGTGTGAATTTAAATAAAAGTGGATATGCATTTGCTGAGCTTTTGGGCAGCGACCAAAAAGAAGGGAAAACGAAATCTTTGCTTATAATACAGCTTATTGAAATGGCTCCACACGGCAAGTTAAACCAGATAAAAACAAAGCTGAGGTGCAATGAGTCTGTTTTGCTTTGATTTCTTTCTAAATTAGCCATTCGGCTCTATTACAAGTGGAAATTTCAGCCTACGCTGGACAAATTCTCTCCTTGACAAGTGAGGCAGGATCTCAGTGCAGCCAAGTATATATTCCTTCAAAGTAAGTATTCTTCAAAAATGGTAGGACTGGCTAAAGGACTCAACTATGGTACACTCCTTGTCCTGCTCCATGGGGAAGTCACTGTATCTCTCTTCCCCACAGACATAACAATATTTCCTTGCACTTTAATTTTTATAACTCTCCCAAGTCTTGCAGCTCTCTGCTTGGGCTCTCTGGGTAGGCAGGATATTGACAGCTCAGTCCACTGACGGCAAGGTGAATACCCTTAGGAGGTGCTGTATTGCTGCTGGTGCTGCCTTTTACATTTGCAGCAATAAGAGCAACTCTGCAAAGCTGGCCTTCCCTGGCTTTTTCTCACAAGTTGCTGCTCTGAAAGGTTTTGCTTTGGGCCAAACAAAATAATTTGTGTCAAGTTGAATGGTGTTTTCCATCTTTTTCCTTTTCCCCCTCCTATATGAAAAAGAAGAGCAACTGAACAAGAGGCAAAAAAACCAACACAAAGAGGATTTGGTTCAGCACATGCCAGTTTTTCTGTCTCCAAATGTTTTGTTTCAGAAGCCAAAGAGAACAATATTTGCACATCTTTAACCCTAACCAGAAGAGTTCATTATGGAACTGGTGGCAGTCTGCACACTGTATAGGCGTTAACTTAAACTACACACATTTTAATTTGAGCAATTATGTTCTCTGGGCCTAATTCCCACTAGTTTAATTTGGATATTTTCTGTCATCACTTGTTGTACCCAACAGTTGTAAAATGTAACCATGCACTATTAAACAGCTGCTGCCTTCCACAGGTGGCTGCCTTTCAGAATGAGGTGAGGATGTATCCTATATTGCACAGAGGAGTTGTGAGGTTTAATTCATTCATGTTTGTGAACAGCTCTGAAAGCTTCATTTAAAACCTGCTGTACTCTTTGCAGGCTACATTTCCCAAAGGAAAAGAGTGCAAAGTAAAATGGCAGCTTTCACAGACAGACACTGGACACATCTGCATCTAGACTGAACCTAAAGGAATATTTCCCTATGTTGCACTGGAAAGCCTTGCCACACTGCATGTTGTTCATATGCATTTTTCAATATATACTATGCATCCTATACATATATTTCAATACAAACATACAGCCTGTTTCAATAAATTCAGCATTAAGTCAAATAGCTTTGACCCAAGTGCATTCGCAGGTTCAGTACTCTTATTGGCACAAGAAAAAATGCAGTATTGGACACCCAAGAAGATTTTATATACAGTTAATATAAAATAAAAGCTACGTGGGGAATTTTTTCAGGTCTTGGGCATGTCTTCTGCTTCCGCATTGTTCAATACCACTACAACTATGAACAATTTATAGGCATACAGTGACACCAATTTGACACAACTGTGGTGTTGAATCAACAACCTGTATCCTGGCTGGGATTTACTGCTGTGTTGGAAGCTGAGCAGACACGAGTACTCCTTCTCCTGGGTCAAACCATTCAACCATGTCAGTTTGATCAAACATTTTGCTCCCTTGCTTGAAGGACTACAGCAGGGAAGACCTGGTTCCATTGGAACTTCACTCACAAACCAGCATTACTGGGTACCAAACACTGCAGCACTCACGTCCATTTTCACCCACAAGGCATGTAGGACAGCAAGCAACTTCCTCCTACTCTTCCTCTGTGATATGACTGAAGGATAAGGAGAAACCTCGGGATGTTGGGATAGAGGGAAGTGAGCAGGAAGGGAGAGGAAGGCAGAGAGGGCAAAAGGGAGGCAGGGAGAGGCAGATGGAACTCTGCTACTTATTTCTGGACCTTGAAAACAGACCTTTTGCGAAAAGGGTCCCTCGTATCTCCACAACACAGTAAGTGATCTCAACGTTTCTTACATTGGTCATCCCAGAAAGCCTCAAAGAGTATGAGCTGTTTACAGGACAGTTAGTTTCCAGGGAATTATAATAAATGTTGATCCATTGCCACCATCCAAGGTAGTTCCCTTGTATTCTGGATAGCATTTGCTAGCTACAAAGGTACATTAAAGCCCAACCATGCATCACAGTCTGTCTGCTTGTGCCCCCCAGGCACACAGGGCTGAACCTGTGCCCCAGCTATCAATTTCAGCTGTGCTTGCCAGGCTACTTTCAACCACTTGCATTAACACTTCATGTTACATTCTTGTTCTTTTGCCCCTGCTCACATGCAGAAAATTCTAGATAGTCCATTCAGGATCTTGTAATTCAGGCCCCAGATGATACTTGCACTTGTCTGCTTTTCCTGTCTCAGGAAAGGAATGTAGCTATTTCACAGTTAGTTTGGGCAACAACAAAAACGAATTAGTTGTGGACTTTCCATAAAACCAGCAGACAGGTATGCCATACTCTCCACAGAGAGCAAACAGGAGTCAAAGGCTCAGCAAGGCAAGAGGAAAGAAAGAAGGAGGAAGAGAAGTTTGGGGAAGGGCAATAGAAAGAGCAGAATGCCGCGAATAGCCAATAAAGAGTTCCACTGTGATTAGAGACTCGATAATGGCAAGACTTTGGGAAAAGATGCCAGTGAGAAAGAGTGAACTTCACACAGCAACAGAGCACACCTCTGCATTTCATCCTCTTAATGCCGCTACAGACCCAGCCCTCTATGAGCACAAGTCTACGCACCCTACTGCACCCGAACAGCAGAAGGTGTCATCCCAAAGTGCCTAAGATGAGCAGGAGGTTGGGCTAGATAACTATCCATGGTTCCCTCCAATTCGAATCATGCTATGGATCTGCTCAATAGGATGAGGGCATGGCCCTGGAGTTGAACACAGATGGGCCCTTCAACGGCAGTAGCCCCAGTAGGTGCCTCGTGTGATGCTTTCACATAAGCTGACTTTCATTTACATAGACAGACATGTACTGATGAAAGGCACTGTGAAATTATAATCTCCAAAAATGGAGTCTCCTCAAACTCCTTCACCAAACCCCAGCACCTCATCTCCAGTGCTCATTCCGCCTTTGGTGACTTGGTATTTCTTGCACAGCTCACCGTAGAGAGCTACTGCTTTGCACCTTTTTTTTTTAGGAGGCCTTTGTGCTGCACAGGAAGGAGACACACTGAGAAGAACAAGAGAAAAGTGGGAAGGGAGAAATGAAGAGCAGCTCATTTAGGTGTGCCCTGGAGACAAAGTGGCAGGCAAATGAAAAAGCAGAGGGGAGAGTGAGAGAGAGGGTGAGAGGAAGGGAAAGGGCCACTGAGAAATCAAGAGGGACACAGAGAGTAGACAGGTACAGAAAGAGATCAGAACTGGGAGCATGATGGAAAGAGCTGAAGACCAGAAAGGGTGTTTCCATTTGTATTTTCATCTGATCCAAAAATGTGCTCACATTAAAAAAAAAAAAAAAAAAATTGCCAGCTTAGAGAAAGAACAGCTCAGACAGCAAGGAAAGTGGTTTTGACAGAACAGCCAACTTAGGAAAGAGCTGTCTGCTTAAGTCATCAGCTCAAACCACATTGACAACTCTCACAATCCAACCTTCCCCTCTGATCCAGACTCTCTGGTCCTGGCTTCACCAGCTGTAGTAACTGGGTCACTACCACCCCACAAGGGTGGTTATTCTGATTTCTCAGACTCATCCATGGTTATGGGGATACACCAGCCCTCTCAGGGCAAATACAGGGCTTTCTGTCTGGCATGGCAATTTCCTTGACGGACATGGTCCAGATTTGTTTCAAGTTTTGTTTAACTTTAATAGCTTTACCCTTGAAAGATCAGAGGAGAAGAGGTGGTTTTAAATTGAGAGAAGGGAGTCAATAAGCCTCCTTTCATTAGATAACAACTCTGCTTGCGCTGTACTCAGATTTAACTGTAAGCCCCTTCCATAAAGTAAAATAGTTTGGCTTGGCTCTGTGTGTGTGTCTGTTAGGGGAAGAAATAGATCAAATTCAAGAAAGTGCTGAACACTCCTGCCCTTTGCTTTGTTGGTTATTTTTCCTCCCTGGCAACTGGCCTCCCTCCGAGAATGCTGGCTTGTGGATGAAATGAAATACAATACAACTGTATTTTGTATAGCATCTCTCAAGTAAACAGGATCACAATTGCTCTGCAGGCTAAGTGATAAAAAACAGCACAGAGAGAAGGAAATTAAGAGACAGAAATGATGGAAGAAAACCAGCTGCTTCCAGAGGAAGGAAACACAGGTTCGTGGCTAAGGCTCTGGGTTGGGAAATGGCAGGCACAGGCTTAGCTCTTATAGCTGCCACAAACTTCATGCTTTGACCTTGAACAACCTGCCTGACCTTACCAGGGCTCAGTTTCCAGTGCAAGACTTCTGCTTGTTAACTGTTCCCTGCCTTGAGAAGTCAGAGATTACTGCATTCAGGTCTGTGGAGTGCTCTGACACTACCCAGGCAAGGACTTACATGGGTGGGTAGGTAGAAGTGTGCTAGAAGGTAGTGGCACACAGAGTGATTTGAATCTTTCAGAATACCAATACCTGAAAAGAATCACAGTAACTCACTGAGGTGATGATGCCACTGAAAAAAATTAGCAAGTGGTGTTGAAACAAAGGAGTGAGAAGCAAAATTTCACTGCAGTAGGACAGCCTTGCCTCATGCCCAGTGCGACAGGAGGAGGTGGCAGCCATTCTATCCCTTAAAAGCAGTTTCAGTCTAGGGACAAATATTAAGGAATGGAGTAGCTGCCAGTGACAGAACTTCTGAGCATGTTAAATTTGGGTAGCATGTGGTACAGCGGTCATTTATAACCATGACGCTAACAGTACAAAACATATTGCTTATCACTATCAGAGGGTTGGGAAGGATGGCTAGAAAAATGCCTTGCAATCTGCTGCTGAGCAGCTCAAATATGGGAAAGCATGAGAAGTGATGACCCAAATAGCTAATGAACGTGTTTCATTACATGTTGACTGTGAACAGCAGGCTGACATAATACTTTTCAAAATAAGACATGATTTTGAAAGCACTTTCCTTTTTTTTTTTTTGAGCAACCTAGCTGTCTCTTTCAGTGAAGAAGGTGCTGGTGTGCTCTTCAGCCTGACTGTGGAGAGGAGAAGCTGTGACATACCTTGGAAATACTGATTTCTAGGGATCCAGCCATTTCCCTCTGTATTCAATACCCTACACAAGTTCAGTCTCCTGTTCTGCTTTAAGGTGCATAACAACGCATGGACAGAAAAAGGGGAAGCACGAGCAGGTGAGGGCTGGGACGTGTCCTTTTCAAAGGACAGATGAGGGGAAAAACCTGCATATTAGAGGTTAGCTCCTTGTTTTTGTATCTGGGACTTGAGTAGCTCTCCTCCTTAATTTTCCTTCCATTTCCATGTCCAACACCCCTTTCCCTCGCAGCTAGTTCGGAGCAGAGCCATGAATCAGAGTGGGTAGATGCTGAGAGAGGGCCCTTGCAGAGAACAAATGGGAAGCTGCTGCTGCCCCGGGAAGCAATGGACCAGGGGCTGAGCTACCCAGAGCCTCCAGCTGCAGGGAGGCTGGCTGCTGCCTCCCTGCCTTCCTGCCACATCCTTCCCTGCCCATCGGCCTCATGATTCATGTAACACACCCAATGCTGAGCAGAGCCTGACCCCAGATAGCACAGGGCAGGCTCCAGGGTAAGGGGCTGCTCACAGGGCACAACTCCAGAGGACCTTGCTGTCCACCTGTGACTATCTGCACAGTGGCAAGGCCCTGGAGAAGTCACAGCACTAGGCTCATCTGCATCTGCTGCTAGAAGGACCTGTGGGCACTCGGTGTCCCCACTTAAGTGGGCTTTGCAGGGAAGTGTGACTGTATGTGAATATCAGCAGGGCCTTTAAATCTCCTAGAGGTATTTTCTGTCCTGAGAGAGTTTCCTGGAGACAGGTGACTCAGACTGACAGTTCAGTAGGTATCACACCAGTCTCACAGTTGCTTTCGTACCAGCTGTGGGAAGCACAGTCTCATCTCCTACACATCTCTCTTTACATAGGACACCTTTCCTCCTCTCCTCCCCCTGGCCCCAAGTCAGACCCAGTTTATGGAGCAGGAGCACCGTTTTCCTCAGCTTCCAGAAGTAGTGTGCATGAAGTCTGACACATCACATGTGCATCTCCATAGCAACGAGATCAGGCCCAGAGTGGGAAATGAGGGGCTACAGGAAAAAATGTGGGAGAGGGCTCTGCAGATAATGGATAACTAGTTGCTTCTGCCTCGGCTGGTACCAGGCAGCACAAACCAAGAAGAATGTGTGCGAGTGACATCTACCTGTGCCACTTCTGGGATGGAGAGAGGCCTGTATATTGAGCTCCTTGAGCCCGCCAGATGTTAGAGTCTTCATTATTTAATTGCAAAACCACATTGGCCCAAGACCCCAGCTCTCAGCTGCGCTGAGGTCTTTATTCTTTACACTGGTATTTAAACCTTTGTCCTTGGCTGCAAAACAGTCTGAGACCCATCCCCCTGGGACCTTGCTGTATCCCATTCCCATTGCTCAGACTGTGGCAAGAAATGCAGAGCTCCTGCTGTGCCTGAGAAGTAGCTTCCATCGTCTTCTGAGTGTTCTCAAAGTGGATAGGTGGCAAAAATCATTAGGAAGCCAAAATGATGACACTTTGAGGAAAGCCTTCTTTCAGGGGTGTGAGCACTGTTGGGACCAGATCACATATCTTGATCTAATAGTACACGTGGCCCCCAATTTCCATGCTGACTTTTCCTGAGCAAGGCTCTACAGAAATGTTTAAGAAATGGCTACCAGTTGCTACTAAGAGGAAGGAGGTTCTTCATACGACAACAGAAAGTTTTGGCACTGGGGGGAGGTCAAGTTTTATGTGACCCCTCCAGGTGAACGTAATTTTTTTAATGCATTTTTCATTACCTTATTAAGTAAAGGCAAATTAGACTACAATCAGATGCTGTGGCCATCCTGCCTTCTTCCCTGCCACCCTCACAGATAGGACCATCTGTATAGTTTGGAAAAACCATGTCTTAGCAGATGAGGTCTTTCTCTGGCTTTGAAATTCAACATTTCAACCTCTGTCAGCAACATCTAGACTTCATCCCTCCTTGGCTGCGCTCATGCCACTGCTTCTTGCAGCAAGGCAATCAGGGTTACAAGCTTTTTTTCCAGATTCCCTGCTTAACCTCAGGCAGACCCATGTAGCTTTAAGTAGCATATTACAGTAATGAGGGGCCATGATTATTTCTGAGAATATGCCCTCCTTCCCATTAGTAACCCCCCATGATAAGCAGCTCTATCTTCTCTGCTGCCACCAGTCACTACCAGGCCACTGGGGCTGCAAAGAAGGACAGGGCAGCCTGTCGTAAAGAAAAAGTGAGAGGAGCACACAAACTGGGAGAGGGTGGGGGAAGGAATAAGCATTGACAGTTAAAATGCGAAAAAGATGAAATGCAATTTTTCTTCAAATGCCTGGAGACAAGACAGATCTCTCGGCTTCCTTCCCCTCCCTTGCCCTCCTGCCTGAAAAGAGAAGAGGTAGTTAACATAGGAAAGCCCCTCAAATAAGCCCTGACAGCCACATATTCAGAAACTGATGGCATTTCCCTAAACACTGTTTGTAAAATGGTAATTATCCAGCAGGCAGTGACAGCTGGCACTTAGCACTGAGAGAGAACATGAGCGGACAAGAAGAAAGGGATCCTGCCGTAATTGAACAAAGGGTAAAGAAATATATAAAACATAATCAGAAAAATACAAAGATTGCTGGCTGTGCTAATAGGTCACTTCAGCTTCTTGGTTCATCTTGAAATGATTGAGTTTGAATGCAGATTCAGACTGACATCCTCCAAATCACTCCGCTGGGAACAGCACCTCTGAGGGGAGAAGCAGCAGCAGCAGCAAACCCAAGGGGTTGAGCAGCTGGCAGTGAGCACAAGGGTGCAAAACTGGTGGCCAGCTTTATCACCAAGTGTCTGTCTGGAGCACCTGTTTTCCAACTTGTGTCACAAGATCAGCTTCTGGGAATGAAAGCTTATGGGTAGACATTTTCTCCCTCCTTCAGACCAACTCAGCTATGCCTCAACGTGGCAAAATGAAGTCCTTCACTGGAAGCATCTAGACTGGACAATGCACCAGGCAATGTGCTTGAGTTGGACAGGGAGATGTCTAGGCAGGTCTTCTACTCCTTTGCTATCAAACAAAAAATCCACTTCTGGGATTGGTTTTAGGGAAATGGAAGAGCCTGTCAGTTCAGATATCAGGTCTGACATATCTCCTGTATGGCCTTGGGTAGGGCTCACCTTTCTTTGCCTTGATTCTTTGCCTACAAAACAGGTTGTGTGTTGTTGCTGTGCCACATGTTCAAACCAAGGCCTTTTTCTTATTATATCCTACCCAAAATCTAGGGGGGCAGGATCTTGAACTGGACTTGAGTCTTTACACATGATCAGTAATACAAATGAAGATATCTTCCCTCATATGAGAGTCACACTCCCACAGCAGTCACAGAGAATGACTGAAGCAGAATGAAAATAAACTCATTAATGAGCAAGGTGGTGTCTTTGAGCTTGGTGGTTTCCAAACTCACATTCTGAGGCCATTTTATTTGCTTTCTCATCACTTTAATTAGGATGTTATCTCCCTCCAGCCTGCAGTTGAGAATGCTCTGGCCCCTCCAGAATGCTTCATGACTTACTTTTGCCAGATCCTTCCTGGAAAGGTCACTGCCAGGGCCTAGCAGTGTGTACCTTTGATCACAATCCATGAGTGAAAAACAGGCTAGCAGCCCTAACAAATGATGCTCAGATGAGTGTGGCCAGGCAAAGACACCTAATGAAGCACTGGAATACAAGAAAGAGCTCTGCTTCTCTCCTTTGTACCAGGAATCAGCCTGGCACACAGATAGTCCAGGCCTGGGGTAACACAGAAATGGCACCCAAATTTCATGTCACCTCTTGCTGTTCTTTGCCACTGATTCTCCTTTTTTAAAAGACACTACCCCTGAGAAAGATATTATTGTCCTAATTGACCCATACAATTTTAGCAATTGAGGGCAAAAGCTTCTGAATTTCCGCTAAGCACACCTTCCTTCTCTATCCTGCCTCAGTTCTGTGTTACTAGGTGCTGCTAGTACTTGGTCCATCACAGCAAATGACCTCTAAGCTTCTTTTTATGCCATATTCTCCTTGGTGCCAGGTTTGTAAGTTAATAATTTTCTCAGCACACATGCACATTTAAAATAAGATAGATTTTCTCTGCTGCAGACAGATACACCTCTTCACAGTAATTCATTATGCTACTATCTCCAAAGCTGTTTCTTTGAGAAATATGCGTAGAGACTTGTATTAACAGTGTAGAGTTTTCATGATGATAACTGATGATTTGTTTGACTAGGTCTCTTATGTATCAATCTAACTATTTTGTAGTTTGCCCGTGATTTATTTTTGACTGTCTTAATAAAGTTCCAATATTACTTTCAGTAATCAATCTGCTTTCTGTAAACTGCTGGTAAATTCTTTCTTTTAATGAGTGAGAGTTTGAGTAAAGAATTTATACCATAAAACTACTGATCTGAAAGTTATCAATATATTTCTAAATGTCCAAGTACAAGTAAATTGAAAAGTGAGATTTTTACCATCAGTTGACATTTAAATATATGCATGTTTTCAAGTACAAAGTAATTACTTTAAGCAGTAATAGAGCATTTCTCATAAGATATATTAAAGAAACACCAACAATGAAATTGCTAATGTTGCAATTTAATTATAAACCCTTCTGTACGCCAGCACATCTTCACTATTACTTTTGTTGCCAGTCTTGATCTGTAGCATGCTGTCTAATGCAATTTACTGGGCTTTTTTTTGGTACAAATTACTTTCATAGCTTCTGTTTATCCGCCATATATGGGAAAGCACGGACGCACAAAAGATGATACATAACAGTGATTAAGGTTGAAGAAAAAAATATGAGAGCAACACTGCATTCTGTGAAAACATCTATGGAGCCACACACTGAAAGGGGGGAACACATACCTCCAGGAGGCCAGCAGCAAGACCAATAGATCAGCTGTAATTTTGGAAAGCAATTTTAGTGTAGCCATTATAAGGCAGGTCCAAATGATTTTGGAGTACACATGAATATTCATTATCATTATTAAAGCATTTACCACAGACTCCTTTGTTTCCATGAAGGTTCCATGTACAGTCTAGCTTGGCTACCTCCTGACTTAAGTACACTGAAATTTAACAGTTTCTTAATACAACATTTAGGTTCACTGCTATTAAAGATTAGAAAGGAAGAGCTTAGATCACCTAGGACTTCTCCCCGAGGGATGCAGTGAGACATTTCACCCATAAATTCCCCATTTCTGACTCAAAAACTTATGAGCGAAGCAAAGAAA
The DNA here is from genome assembly GCA_013399225.1 of Rhipidura dahli. Classification (NCBI taxonomy): domain Eukaryota; kingdom Metazoa; phylum Chordata; class Aves; order Passeriformes; family Rhipiduridae; genus Rhipidura; species Rhipidura dahli. The sequence goes on along the minus strand of VXAC01006424.1, from coordinate 145,512 downwards.
ATCTTTTAGAAAGGCATCTGACGATGATTTGAAAACTGCAAGTGATGTAGAGCGGAACACAAGCTTGGGTAATCTAATTTATTTTATGAAATGAATACAGGCAATAAACAGATTCCTGTACACACATGTGCACACACCCCGACAGTCAAAATAAAAGCACCCTAATGATCCTCTATCACAGTGACAGCTAGTACCAGTCACTGGGCTGTGGTGACTGTCCAGGCGTATTCACTGCTGATGGAGGAAACCTTTCCTGGTTTTGCCCTCTAAAACACACCTGGCACTCAGCACAAGTGCTTAACCCATATTAATTTCGTAAAGCACTCCTAATGTTGCTGCAAATTCGGGAAGATGCAGCACATCACCATCAGCAAGGCTGCTGTCAGTGTCTGTGAGTTATTTCTGCTGTTGCTGTCAGATGGCCGTGATGGCTTGTTCAGCTTTTATGTGGGGCTTGCAGAGAAGTGGGTGCAAGGTAAGTCACGAGGAGGGGTGCAGGCCAGCTCAAGCTTGTCCTGTGCACAGCCCTAGCCTATAAGATGTGAGGCAGATCTGGCAACCACACATCAGAGTTAACACTCCACCTCTTGCCAAGCATCACATACCCATGGGACCAGTGTATTTCCCAAAGCATGGACCTCTTTCAAACCCAAACTGGGCAATTCCCAGCAGTTCTGCTACCGAAAGGAATATTCTCCTCCTGCCTGCCCTTCTGTACCCATAGCTCTCAATGGAGGACAGACAGGAGGAGAAAAGTGCAGTGAGAGTGAAGAGGAACATGTGTGCATGCGCTCAGGCACAGGTGCAACAGCATGAAAGCACACACAAGTGTATGTGAAATGAAGACAAAAAGAGGCAAGAGGGCACACTGTAATAAAGGATCAGCAGTCAGGAAGTAAATATGAAAATGTAAGAGAAATGGATCAAGAGGGAGTAAATTGGCAGGAAAGAAAGAAAGCATTTGGGGAACTGACAGTACGGACCAGGAGACATCCAAACTCCAGGTACACATGGGAACATTAGGAATTGAGCACAAACACCCACACAGAGTACCACACAGTGAAATAAGCACAAATGACAAATCACAGACTCATTTGGGTGAGAAAAGACCTCTGGTGCATCATCCAGGCTACTGCTGCACATTGTGGCAGATCTGATTACACCTAAACCACCCCTAACAGATGGGTGACTCATCCCTGCCCTGAATATCTCCAGTGCTGGTGGCCCTATGGTGTGCCTTGGCAGCCTGCTCTGTCACCAACCTGTTCCTAGAGTTATAAAGTTTTCCCTGATATTTTTTTACTAACTATTCCCTGTTGCACCTCAGGACCATTATGGCTTAAGCCTGCTTGTACCAACCACTGAGAAAAATGGATCCCCATCCTCTCAGTAGCGTTTCTTTATGGATTTGCAGGCAGTGATTACATCTCCCTTCACACACCTTTCCTCCTCAATGAATATATACCAGCCTCCTTAATCTTCTCATTTACGTTACACTTTCCAAACCTATCAGCATTTTTGTCACTCTTCCTGGAGCTTCCTTCAACACATTGTGGCTTTGGGACAGAGTGGAGACAGCATTAATTCAGCTTCCTGCACCTTACCTGTGCCATGCCCAGTCATGAAAGGTTGAGGACTGGCTTTATTTTCTTTCCTTAATACTATTATTTGCTGCCTGGATACCTCCTGCTTTATCCTCCTGAAAGATTCTGTTATGTGCAGAGACAGACAAACACACACGTGCATGTGAGTGTGGACCCACACACTATTTTATATGTTTTTTTATATTTTTAAAATTTTTATTTTATATATTATATAGATTGATACAAGTTCTTTGCCTAGTAGAGGCTCCAATGTTAAAAGCTGGCTTAGAAGATAAGCTGGGCCAGCTGTGATGAGGGGTATCTGAACTGGAGAATGAAGAAGAAGATGATGAAATATTACACACTGAAAGAAGCCCCATTTGATGGTACCCTGATGGTGGACTGAACACTGAATATTATTGAAATCTGTGCAGACCATATCCATTGCATAGCGCTCATTTGTCTTCCAGACCCCTGCACACTGCATCCATCATCCTTCCCTCCTCCTTTAAAGCCCTCACTTACACGACTGGTTAGCCTAAGACTCAACAGGTCTGCCCCCCTATTGTTAAAGTGATGCACATGAATGGTTTCTACACAATGCAGAAATGCCTTTGGCATGATGATTTTAGCTGCAAATGGATAACCTACATGGGGAAAAAATCAAGAAAGGAAGGACTGAGTAGGTCATTTGTGATATTATGCAGCTGCCTGCAATTGCTCACTTCAGTTTCTGAAAAGCCTCTTGGGGATTGAATTAGAAGATGGACCTTTAAAAACATCTGGAGAGAATATCCACTCAAGCACCCAAAAATGCCATAGCATTTCCTTTATGGATTTCACAGAGAGAGCAAGTCCCAAATAAAATGCATAACAAACACAACGCACCAGGTCTTGGTGAAAAGACATCATGACAATAAAGTGACAATCATTTCAAAGAGTCCCTGATTTCCGTCTACAATCAGCTACTCACAAGAGCCTACCATTAATAATGGCCTGACTTAAGGGCAGCACTGTGACACACTCTACCAAGGCATCATTGCCCATATGTTTGCTCCACCACACTTCAGAACTAGAGGGTGGGATGAAGAGATAAGATTTGGTCTCTAGGGATCGTGAGACAGAGGCCAGGCTCTGAGAAAGTCATCTGTGACCAGTTATAGGTGCAGCCTTATTGCCAATGACTTAGCAACTTAGAGATGTGTCTATGCGGCAGACTAATGGTCAATAATATTTCTTTTCAATACCCTACAGCAACATCAAGCCAAGCATGGTGTTTATTAAGTCTCATGGAATTTCCTGTCTCTTCTATAATCTGTAAGGTTTTTACCCAATTGCACCAGTCTTAAAAGAAAATCTGAAAAATCAGTTAAGAAACGGAGAAGAATCTCATTCCTCACAATGAAAAGAATATGAGATGTAAAATGTCACCGCTTTGACGTGCTGGCAAACTTCCTGGAATCAGTCAACCAAAGATAACTATGTTTATAAATATTTGGGATATGAAGATACTGTATATAGATTGCATTTTTATTATTATTATAAAAGTGTTTGGTGGGGGTTTTTTTAAAAAAAGGGAAAGAAATAGCTCTGCAGTATATTCTAAATGCATACATTAGAGTGCTTTGTGCTGTGTATAGCATGTTTTAATAAGGGAGAACCTGAATTTTACTTTTTCTCTACCCCTTGATCAGAGCAAAGTAGCGACTCTCTTCTCAACTTCTCCCAGCAAGAGGTGCTGAGAGGCTGGTGGAAGAGCACTGGAGTTGCCAGCAGCTATGGCAGCACAGGTGAGCAGCATGATGAAGATCCCTTTATTTTAAGGCTCTGTGCTGCCGACCCGTAACCCCGGTATCTAAGAGTCTTCCATGTAAAATCAATAGCAATAACTAAATCCCTTGGAGAATTCATGGAGTTCCTCAGATGATATAGCCAGGACTGAGCGGGAGAAATAGCTGAGGATGACTACAGCTTGTTTCTACTGCTCCTGGCAGATTTTATTCAGGGTGAGGCTCAGGACTTGCTGCCCCTGGAACTCCACAATCCAGATAATTGCTTTTCTATTCTTTTTACAGCTGACATTTCATTCTTAAGACAGGAAAATTGCTGAAGTGCAATAGAGGTGGCTCTCACACCCATGTGAATTCTGTTCCTGCCCAGCTGGCCTCCATACTATGCCAGCCCGGGACTTTGCACACCCAGCTCTGCCAACCCCTCTGTAGCATTCCCTGCTTTTCCTGGCCTCACACAAGCTCACCTGCTCAGGTCTGCCTGGGGATGAGCTTCAGCTGCACCCTACAACCACACTCCATCCAAAGCCTGGCCCCTCTGCAGTCCTACTAATGCACCCTGATCCTGAGCAAAAGCCCCTCCCACTATTCACATTCCTGTGTAAATCCATTCCTGTTTAATTACTGGCTTTCTCATCTTGCAGCTTTATTGACATCTACATTTTCATTTGTCATCTTTTCTTGATTCTCAGCCTTTTTTCCATTATTCCCTGTAACAACAGACAGCATGCCACCACCAATTTCACTTCCACTCAGCTTTCTAAACCTCGCCTGAAAAACAAGTATTACCCCACTAGAAAACCTACCTGAAATCTATTGAGCTGACTGTCAACTGGCTCCATGAAACAGAGGTAAACAATTAAGGCTCAGTGTTTGCAATAATCACCCTGCAGAGCATTAACTCCCTAACATTTCAGCCCTGGATTAATGGTGCCAATTGGTGTCAGCTCTGGCTGGCGCATCAGCCCATCCTCACCTACCAGAAGGGTCTCTCCAAGCACAGAGAGGCTCTCTCATGCCTCTCTTATCATGGCTTTCACCTCCTGCTTCCTTGACAAATAACCATTCACTCTACAGCCCAGACTGCAGGGCCTGACTTTCATCCCAGTCAGTTACCAGCTTGTGGCAAACACCAGTGAATACCAGCATTTAACACCATTCTGTGCAGATGAAAGACTCATTGGATATCTCACCACATCATCAGACCCCCTCCCAAAGCAAGGGCAGAGAGTCTATACAGAAACAGCTGGAGGGAGACCTTACATCATTCCTCTGTTATAAAACATGACTTGTGTTGCGTTCTTCAGGGGGATGAAGGAAAATTCTGCTCATATCCATAGAGGTGCTTATTTGTGTTTGGGGGAATCAGGATTGCCAGCATTCAAGATCAATCAGCCCTCAACAGGGTTCAAGGTTTGGAGAAACATGCCTCGTTTGCTTTCCCATTGTAAATGTTAACTAAACATAGCTCTGGGGAGAGGTGCCAGTTCAATGGCTCTGGAGATTACCCTGCCAAATTCTTTTCTCAGTCTCAGCACTGTAAACCCAGAGCAATTCCAGCTACCATCAGCAGAGCTACTCCAGAATTGCAGTCAGGGTGGATTTTGGTGCTGTGACTCTCTGTTCTCACCCATAGCAATTAGATGACCTAGTTTAACCCCACAGCAGCACTCCCAACAAGCTCAGAGAGACCACATTTGATCCCAAAACAGATACAGCACTGGCAGCAACAATATTTGGTTTATCCAAGTGGAAGCTCTAATAGGTCCCTCACTGCATCAACATGCCTCCCATTTTACCTCAATCCCTGCTGGAAAGACCAACTCTGCTTCACAACTTGCATAAAATAAAGTCACAATTAGCACCAAGGACACGGACTTATGCCTAGTCACACCCATTCAGACCAATAGATTTCAATGGAAGGATAATTGCAGCAAAATCAAGCACACTGAGTTAAAATAAGAGCATCAGAACGAACTGGAGTACATGGATGTGGCCGTGGCTGACCCTATGCAGTTGTCAACAATATGAGCCTGCTACACTCTATGCTGAAAAGGAATATGGCATTCCCTACCTCTCCCAGCTCACTCCAGAGTAGCCTGAACCTGTGCTGGAAGTTCCTAAACTGCAGCTCTCACTAGGTTTTGACTTGGCTCTGCTCAAGGCATCAGGATACCTGAAGAGCTCCAAGGTAGACCAGGTTTTCTCCACACTTTTCTGCATCACAGCCAAGAGTCCACAAGCCCAAGGGAGCATACTGCCCTCATTTCCCAATTTTCCTTTTCATTTGAAATGTTGATATTTGACCAGATCAGAGTTCTCTACAGGCAGAAAATCTGATGTTGGGAATCCGTTTTGAAATGAAGGAGTGAACTACTTCATGGAACAATTCATTTTCTTTCTCCATGCCTTCATCACCGTGGACTTACTGCACTGCACATGTGATGATTTATGATGTTGACATCATCATGAAGCTCCCTCACTATTTCACAAAAAGCCTCAAAAAGAGAGTGTTTTGGCTCAGCTGTGTTGGATGAGATTCAGTATTAAAGCAGCCTATGTTTGGAGGGACTGCAGTCCATAAAAACTTCCAAACATTTGGAGATGAAGCCAGCATTTAGGATAAAGGATGGGTGTGTTTTGCCACTTGTCGTGTGGAGAGTAGGTGTTTCTGGACCCTGCTGGCCTAAAAGATCACCACAGTGAAGAGTGGGACATGAAAATTTCTACTAAGAGCAGATGACCATCACAACTCTCTTTGCTCTCCCATCTTGTGCCCTTAAGTATCCAAAGACAGAATTTAATCACCGTGGAACCTTTCCTCAGCCCCTTTTTTGTGTATGTAGAGTTGCCTAGAAGAGGGAGGGAATCAGTTTTCTCTGTGTGGAGCTCTCATGTGAGCACATACAGGAGATAATCTTCACTCCTGAACACCTCATTATGCAAAATATATTGACAAAAAATGAACAAGAGCAGAGCAGAGCAACAAAACAGTCAGATAATTAGAGCAGTCAAAGAATGAAAGGGTCAAATATGCCTGTTGTGGCTGTGAATAGGAGACAGGATATCAATACAAATACAACAAAGGGAAAAAAGCAAATGCAGACGAAAGCTGAGACAAACTTCCTGATGGCAAGGTATTGGAGCAGGTTGTAGAATGCCTCCTAAAGAATGCAGCTGGCTCCTTGCTGCTAGAAAACCTATCAGAGGAAACCCAACTCAGTGCCCAGGAGGCAGGCCTGCTCTGCAGCAGGGGCCAGCTACAGTGAGAACTCCGTGCACTTTCAAATGGATGTTTCCATCCCTGTCGCGTGTCTCGAGCTCACGGGCAGCCTGTCACTGTGCAGATGTTAAGCAGATGCCATCCCCCTCCCTCCAGTGGTTAGAGTGATTTCAGGATTAGATGGTAGTTGGTCCCTGAAAGGCTGTGTGCAGAATGCAGAGGGGTGCACTTTGTTGCACTCTGGCTCATCCACCTTAAATGTAAAGCCATGGTGATGACACAGGCTGATTTCTCAATGCATTTGTGCACATTCACTCCTTGAGTCACTGCTGAGGAAGCTCGAGGAGAGGCTCCACTGAGCAGTACTCTCAGTGCCCCACTGCATTGGCCATGGCATTCATCCAGTCCCTTACCCTGTCTGGAACAGCAGTCAGCACCACATACTTCAGGGAAGGTACAAGTCCACTACATGGAGAGATGTGGAACAGCTTGTCCCTCTAGGCCAGGCTTTGTCCTGGGTTTTGAGACCTAGAGAAGCCTTAAACCTTACTGACTGCATGTGGGTGGCTCTCCTTCCCAGAATGTATTCTCCTTGATTAGGGTAACTCTGAATACTCTCAATGCATACAGGATCTTTTTTATTTTTGAGTCCTGCTGAAAGCTGGCTACTGATGATGTTACAAGACAATGATTTCTCCAGCCAACCTTCCTGTTACAGGGAAAAAAATACTCCCACTTTTTCATCCTGTAGTGTCATCAAACATCTCCTCGTTCTTTCGTCTGAAAACTGAAGCGCTCTCTTACGAGCACATAGACTTTACATAACCCTTCTTCTTAGCAGCCTACAAGCTCTGCGGGTCCCAAACTTCCAGAGAACTTTCTCTTTACGTGAGAATTCTCCCAGGCACATCATTATTCCCACTGCCCAGCTCTCAGACATCTCCCTTCTGAGACAACGTGGCCAGCCCTGTAAGCATTTTATGCAAGCGAGGTGCCAGCACTGGCACTTTGGGATCAACCCATCCACCACCACACTAACATGCTGCAAAGCTGTCCCCACAGGCCCTGCTTCTCTTCTGTGCTGCAAGTAGGATCTTGCAGTAACACAGCAGTGCTCTGGAAGTCTCTGTCTTTCCTGTGGCCTCCTCAACCTTTGAGGTTTTTTTTTTTTAGGCCTTTATATGCCCCACACTTGGTGCTAATGTGGTGTGCATTCAGGAGCTGTATAAACAAAGGATGTAATTACTGAGCCTCCATTTTGGGAATGGATATATAAGCAAGTGGCCTTTTCAGGGCATTCCTGTAGAAAAAAAATGTGTTGTGTCTTCACTAAAACCATATATTAGTCTTTTCCATTATAATCAATAAATCAGTTCCCTTTTTATATGGTGATGTTGGCTCAGCTGTGATTTTCTGATGACAAAATTCATTACTCAATTGTCTCATCGCTTCCTTTCTAAGTTCAAAAACATCCATTAGCACCACTATGTGAAGCCCCATTAATCTGCTTTCATTATAATAATGTTCTTATTCTTTCTTAGCATCTTTATTGCATCCCACTCATCCCTGTTGTCTCACAGGAGCTTTTAATTAATGCACTAAGAACTGATATAAAGAGCNTTTTTTTTTTTTTCCTTTTCTTAGATCTAGCATTTTTGGTTACTGGACAGAAATTAACCATATTTACTCAGGTGACTCTATCACAGAATGGGGAGATCTGGCACATGATGTATTCTGGATGCTTCTGAGATGACTGGATTTTGCAGGGGAAAATACAGTCAAAGTAACTTTTTACTGGCTCCAAGTACTCATTTAGCTTTGTTCTACCACAGTCTCCTGAAGAACATTTTTCCAAATGGGAAAGACCTATCACACCTATGCAATACTGTGCCTGGACTCTGATTTGTTTCATAATGCAAATCAACAAAAGTACCTTGCAGCAAAAGAAGTTGCTGTAGGGTTTCAAACTAAGTTGAGAATGACTTCTCAGTTACTGAAGGCATCAAAAGTGATGTCTTACTCTCCTCCTTTGCTCACAAACCTGAACCCTGACTTGTCACTTATACCCATTCCATGAGAAAAGAAAATATGGTGCAGAGTCACACAGATTTAGTGCCCTTTTCTATTTCCCACCCTCTTGGTTTCTTCCTGCCTGTAAGACTTAAGAAAAAAAAACAAGCAAGCACTTGCTGTTTCTACAGCAGACACGTATAGTGACTCAGAGATGGGCTATGGCAGTTGTAAGGCCCCTGGGCCTTGAGTCAAAAAAAGTGTTTTCCAGTCCTACATCCAGCAGCACCTCTGGGGAAGCCCTTTCCCTGGCCCCATTCTGTCTTCTGTTCGGGTCACCAGTGCCAGTGATGAGGGCTGTACCACATTCCTGTTCCCTGCAGTGCCAACTGTGACAGCTCCCTGGTCACCACCAGGGTCTCTGGGTGTTGGGGCAGCACAGCTGAACTCAAAGGCTCTTGAAAGCAGAGGGCTGCTGCTGTCCTAAAGATTTTCCCTACAGGCAGAGGAGGTTTTCCTGCTCCATACATAGCACACTGTGCTCTCCTCCAGTGCTCCAAAGAGCATTTGCATCAGTCCTCACAGGGCTCAGCTCAGCCCCCCCTTGCTCCAAGGTGCTAAGCCCTCACACTCACTCAAGCAGCTGGGAAGGAATCTCCACACACATTTCCAAACAGGCAGAAACAGTTTTCTTGGAAGCAAAGGCTTGGAACTGGTTGCTGGCAATTTGGCTGCGTACATCCTACTTGAGAATTCCTTTCTGTGATGGAAGATGGCATGCATTTGGGTGAGGGATTAAAACCAGATGAAAACTATTTGCTCTGTCCTTCCAGCATGTGCTAGCATAGGACACAAGAAACAACAAATGAGGAATATTAAATTCCCTTCCTTTGCTCCTCACAGAACGACAAAAAAAAATGGTGAACAATGGTTTTCTGGACTCCTCTAATGAAATCACCCCTGCATCTCAAACACTGCTAGTCAATGGAAAATTGGCATGTTTACTTCCTTTTAGGAGACCAAATGTAGAACTGCCTAGAAAAACAGGCAAACAAAGGGATATGTTGTGAGCTGATTTCTCTGACAAGTCAGAAGGAAGAAAAGAAATTGTACACATATTATAAAATTTATCATTAAAAAATAGAAAACCCAAACCCAAGGACTTTGCATGATACTTCAAAAGAAAAGAAGGAAAGGGGAGGTGGAAGGGGAGAACAAAAAGAAAAGAAAATCTGTCAAGAGTTTTCTCACTGCATCCAAAATGCCTCAGTGAGCCAAGATACAGAAACAAGCTAATTACTGTCTTTCTTTCGCTCTTGCAGTTCTGAACTCCACACACAACATTTTTCGTGATTATTAATAAAGGAACACTTTCATCTCTGTCTTATTAAGAGTTCTGGGGGTAGGAGAACAGTATCTGACAGACACGATATGGGATAAGGGGGAAACAGGAGGGAACGAAGGAAAAGAATATAGGAGCAAGGAGGTGACTTAGAAATCCCTCCATAGTTCCTAGGACGCATGTCCCAACTACTGGAGCTTTTTATATAACTGGAGCAATTTCTGCTCTTCTATACTCTTCAATATTTATTTCCAGGGTTCTGAGGCTTAGGGTGGCAGGAAACAGGACGTGTCCTCTGCATGAATAAAGGGTCTGTGTGTCCATGAAAAGGCAAGTCCAACCCTTGAGAACTCTGGGCAGAATTCTGCTTGAAGGCCAGGAATGCAGTCAGAGCTGCCACACTGGCAGAGATGGTAAGGGGAGCCTGAGCTGGGAGCATGAGGAGCCAATCTTTGTTGGTCTGGATGCCAATCAAAACAGAGATACAGTGGTCTGAAGGGGCTTCACATGGCTCCCAACCATGCATGATCCAGCTCCAGCCTTTGTTTTCAGGTCCTTGCTTCCACAAGCACCGCAATGCTGGAGTTAGAAAAACACCAGAAATTCTTACAGCACAGCCCCCTTCCCCTCTGGGGACTGAATGATTTCCCAGTTTGGAAGAGCAGCTTAGGAGAGCTGCTTATTAAAATAAGCCAATGCAGATGCCAGGAGCCACAGAGGAAGAGCACCTGCTCACTGCCTGAATTCTGCCTGTACTGCACACGACCAGTTTAAGCACCTGCCCAACTCTTCACAAACATAAAATCACTGCCTCTTTTCTCACAGTGTCTTTGCATACCTTTGCATCCTGTCTTAGCAGCACTGCAGACCAAGCTAAGTAGGACATACCAGACCCTTGGGTGCAGACCCCTAAACCTGGCTGATAGCTACTTGCTCATAGCAAAACAAACCCTTTTTTTTTATCATCCATGAGACACTGGCCAAAGATTATGGTGGGGAGAGACACAGAATCTGTCAAGCATTTTTACCTGTGGCCCCAGGATCAATATTCAAACTCCCTCCAGGCTATAAATACTCTTGAGTAAATGGAGATGCACAAAATGTTGTATCATCTATTTCCCCAGACAACAGGGAATTTCTGCATGCACCACTCAGCAGACCAGAGCTCTGTACCTAAAAGTCACTGTTTGTTCAAATCAAACCCTCATCTGCTGGGGTTTCATCATTACACTTACCCAGAGGCAAGAGCAGGTAATGCTCTGCCATTTAGTACAACATCTTCCAAGAAATTCTTCATTACAGAGCAGAGCTTAATAACCACTGTTTTGCATAGAATGAAAAAAAAAACCCTCACATCTAAACAAAATCTGTCCTTCCTCTGGAGCACTGTGGGTTTTTAAGACATGTTCTGTAGTATGCATAAGGATCTTTGGATTAGGTTTTCACATCTTTTTTCTGTGGATCTTACTAAATTAGAGATATTGCATGACTTGAAGAGACCAGCCTTGACAATGCAGCTGGTCCCATCAAATCCATTCCAATCAGTGAGATTCAGCTCTGTTCCTGACATTTTGCTTTGAAGCTGCAGGAAAGCCACAAGGAGAGCCTGTCCCAGGGCACAGCCCTGGCAGAGATGCTCACTATGGCACTATATGTCCTGTTTTCCTTGTCCTGCCAGAAGGATATTGGCTGGATTTGGAAAATGGCCAGTAAGAGCAAGAAAGACAGTTGTCAGAGCATTTCACTGTCATGCCAAGGTTGTGTTGGATAGTTCATAAGAAGCCAGCCAGGAGGCTGTCCTAATTTAAACATCCCCGGTTAAGGGAGCATCCTGAGGATGCTCAGAGGACTCTTTAGAAGCACTCCTCCAAAAACCTGGGTTTGTTTAAAGCACCTCCCTCCTCCAGCTAGATCAGTAGCTTATGTCCCAAAACCAGCAAAGACAGTCAGGAATCAACAAGTCCTGAAACTGTTTTCCTTTGTAGTGAGATGTGTAAACAAATAAAATAAAAAGACAACACTACAAGTGTCAGGAGCAAGCACCTCTACCTACCCATACTCATGAACCTCCTCACATCAAATCTTTAGCGGTGAAGGCAAACACCAGAGTTTTTCAAAAGAGACAAAAAAATCTGGGCTAGTCTGCTGCCACCACCACTGGTACAGCAAATACTCAGAGGAATCTGTGTAAAAGAAAACCTCCTGAAAAGCTTCCTGAAAAATGACTATTTATATTCTCTTTGGGTTAGGAAGGACTGATAGGTGGCAGAACACCTCCTTCCAGAGTACAGAGCAATCACTGCTCTTACATAAAACAAGAGTTAATGATTCTGCTCATTTACAACCTATTTTCCACTAATACATCCAGCAGTGAATTCTCAAGAGTCCTTCACTGTACGCAAATCTGGAATACAGGACAGTGATAAAGCTATGTTTAGCTAGAAGATGAGAAAACAAATGATAGGCAGGAGCCAACATTTCAAATCTAGGTTAATTTGTTAACACTTTGTAACATTGGAAAAAAAAAAGCCACTTTGACTAATTTTCTTTGAGCTATATGGAAAAAAAACCCTCTTGCTTTCAAAGTAAACCCAATAGGGATCAAGACACATCAATTTTGTTAATGGAACCTGGTTGCAGCCTTAATTATTATTATCTCTTTGTGATAGATTAGCCATTTACCCAGATTATATAGACATAGTGAGATTAGATTAGATAGCCCAGGCTCCATATGCTTTTTCTATCTCCCTGTGCAATATAGCAGTCGACTAACTGAATCCCTGCTTGTACTCCTGGTAATGAGATATCTTACTGCATTTACTTTAAACTCTGTTTTCAATAAAAAATTGATCAAGTTTCAGGAAGAGGAGGTAGTGAAAGAGGCATTTAGATTTGAGGGTTACCCTTATTTCAAAAGCCTAACAGGGATGGGATGCAGGACCACACAGCACTCTGGAAGGTCAGCTGTTATTTTCACAGCAAGTGAGCAGAGGTGAAAAGAAAGACCTACAAATGCAAAAGAGACATTGCAGGTCTCCTACCAAAGTGCATCTGCTGACAAGCTCCTACAAGGAAATGGGGACACTTTAGTTAGGAAGCTGTATGGGATACAATTTCTTTGTAAGAACAAACCCTGGGATTAAAGGAACAATCTTGGCTAAACCTTGTGGGATTTTGAATGTATTTAACAGGGTGCAGCTGAGTATTCCTAACTGAAAGGGCAAGGAAGAAAAGCTCCATGGGTTGCAAGGTTACCTCAACCCCCCAGCAGGCTTTACCATCATGGGATGCGATAATAAGAAAAGAAGAAAAGTTTTCTTCCTTTGTACCAATCTAAAGCTTGGAAAGCAAGGATGGAAATGTTGCACAGACTTGGAATGGATACCCCTATGCAATGATCTGCTTTGCAGTCAGACTGTCCAGCACTTTTTTTTTTATTTTTTTGACAAATAAATGTTTAATCTGCTGTCCAAAAACATCAGAGCTTTCAAGGCAGTTTTAAAAGACAGGCCTTTTCCTCCAGAGCTTCTGTCCTACAGTATCCCTTCCTACTCCATTCTGTATCAAACTGCAGACATGGATATAGCCTTGCACAGAGAAACCTGCATTCTGAATGCTCTCTGCTGGGAAAGGTTGTAAGGCAATTCAGCATCAAAGGCTGGGAAGAAATATAAATCCCTTCATGGCATTTGTAAGGTCTTGATTCTGCTCTGAGACTCCTTCAACAAAAAAAAAATCAGGACTAGTAAACAGCAAAGACAGCAAGTCACCTCCTCATTCCAAAAGTACATGACTTAACACTAGGAGCAACTTTGCTCCAAATTCTATTGTTCATTTTTCTTATGAAAGCCACAAGAATCTGGCCATGTAGAACAGCTTTTATAGATGAAAATGCCATCACATGCTTTATCCAGACATTTTTCAAGGTTTTCTATTGAAAATTCTGGTTAACAATTTTCTTCAAATACATTCTGCTAGCTCTCATGGATTCTCCTGTTTGCCCCTTATACACCCCATACTTTGCTCAAAGAAACCAAATTCTGTTCCCCAGGTACTTCTCAGATAGAAATAAATTTCAGCAGGTTATTTTCCCAGGAAAATTTGTCCAAAATTCAGAGAAATGCTTAAAAACAGCATTCATTCAGCACAGGCCATCAGGATGCTCTGAAAAACCCAAGTACTAAGGACAGCTGGAGAAAGGTCAGAAAAGCACTGATATTGCTCTCTGGCTCTTTCTTCCAGGAGTTCCATGTCTGATGCTACAGTGCACTCTGTATTTGAGTTGGCTTGTTCCCTTCCTCTTCCTGCCTCATTCCACTGCTTGCACATACACCTGTCAGCTTAATTCCTTCAAAGATGAAAAAGACCAACATTGTTCCTTCTCCCTGCCTTGTAATAATGAAAAATTGTATGGGAAGACAGAGCATTGCATACAGGGAACTCTCCTACCCCCTTTTCCAAATGGAGTGCGGAGATGGGGGCTGCCACCCACTCACTTGATTAAAGTCCTTCCTGCTTTTGAGATTGCCTTTTTTTTTTCTTTTTCTTTATTTTATTTTTTTTTTAATTTCCCAAGAGTTTGGGTGGAGCTCTACTTTATTTCTCCCCTTCTTCGGGGCTTGATTGTTTACATTTTTCTGTTCTGAAAGCTGTGAGTCACACTTTGATTTACAGCCTGTCCCAGGAGAGCCAGGAGACCCTAATGAAAGAGCAGGCTGCAGGGGTAATTAATGCCTACCAGACATTCAGCTGCACCATTAGTGAGCAATATGTGCCTCTGTGTGTGCGAGAGCACCGGCAGCTGGAGATGCACAGGCAGAGATGATGATATCCACTTGTACAGCCCTGAGCACCCTGTGAGCCACAGCCACATCCACTGACACCCCAGCAAAGGACACCCACCCAAACGAAATTCCCATCAGGGACAGCAAAGCTGGAAGGGGCCCGGGGGTCATGGTGAGATGAGGTAACTGCAGGAAGCCTGGGAATGGGCTGCCACCGAGGGATCCAGGAGGGAGGCTGGTGCAGAGCATTGATTGGGGATGCTGCGATGGAGAGAAGTCGGGAGGGTGATGGATCACTCTTGCTTAAAACAAACAAAAACCAGGCAGCTTGCCAGGAACGGCTTAGGCCAGTTTCATTAAAACTCTTCATTCATCATGCTGAAACGAGGCGGTATTTGTTATTGCAGCCGTGGTGTGCTGGTGCAGGAGCTATTACGAGAGTGGGTGGCAATACAAGGAGGGGGCAGTGGGAGGAGATGGGAGAGTAATGAAGGATGGAGGCAACTGGGAGGCGACAGGGCTCAAGTATCACTTACCATCCACTGAAGAGACTAAAAATCACCCTCTATCTCCTGCATGGATCTGGGCTGATAAGGCTTCACATCCATCCAGACAAATTTCCAGGATGGGAGAGGATTCCCTGCTTCCAGGTGTATTTATTCCCATCATTAGACCAAATAATGGCACCAAAACATGCTGGGGCTTGCTGTGGTGTCAGGCTCAGCTGTGGTTATGAATCCACTTAATGTCACCTCAGGAAATCCTAACAGCATGATGCTCAAATAAAAGCACTACACCTGCCTGGAGAGGGACTGGATGGATCTCTTACACCTTTTTCATCTCTGCAATCCCCATTTGATTCTGCTCTCACTGCCCACACATCCAGGGAAAGCAGAAACCTGCAGGGGTGGAAACTGCCTCGCAACATGGCTGAAACTCCCTCACCCCCGTGTTTACTCTCACTTTCTGCTTCATTGAGTCTCTCAGGCAGCTCTGGGGACACAGCACTGTCAACACAAAGCACACAGCCATGAGCTAGTGAGGACATGGTGCTACCTGCAAGTGGCTTTGTGAGTGACCTTAACACCAGCACCACATCCCCTCCAAAGACGTAACCTTCCTGTCCATCCTCATCCAAACAAACCCCTCTCTGAACTTTTTCATCAGGCAACAAGCAGTGACCCTCATGCCCTGCAGCTGCATGGCTGGCATGAAGGGCAGCCTTTGATTTTAAAGCCTGGTGACTGCAATTCCTCCAGAGAAATCAGGCTCCACATAAGTGTACCTATTAAGTGACATCCATGCTGGCTCGTGCACAGGCACTGCAGCTGTGTAATGTCTGTGTGCTGGTGAGTGTGGTGGGGCAGAAGAGAGGGTGAGAGCTCAGTGGTTTGTTGTGATGTGTTTTTCTGAGCAGCAAGAATCCCTGCTTGTACACTGACAATGGAAATCCAGGAATACAGCCATTGAAGGAATGAGGCAAAGGAAAAAGCATGTGTGTGTGACAGGGAACACTTACTCTTGTTTACTTATTATTTACTTATTTTCATGCACACCCAACACAAGAGGCCTCAGGATGTGCACATCCTGGTGTCTAAGGTGTGTCACCAGCCTGGCTTGAAATCACAGGCCTTGAATTCCCTGGTCTGAGCTCTTGTTTGGGGTAAGAGCCAGGATTCATTTCCATAGCACAGTACCCTTCCAAGAGAAATGCTTTGTAAATCTGAGTGACCTCACAACCAACCTCAAAAGTAAGAAAGCTGTCTCTGGGGAGACATTTGAAACACTGAAACAGGTGCCCACAAGGGCCTCAGAGGAAACCTTATCATCCTTCTCTGCCATGGTGCTGGAGACAGGTTGGTAATGGTGCCTGTGCCTCGTGGTGCTCATCCTCATCACACTCCAGCTAACAGAAACTGCAATGGGCTCACTGTGAGAGCAAGAGACAAGGCCACACAAGTTATACCTGCAACATCCTCAGTCCATCCCAGCAGCAGCTAAGGGGTGATTCAGCTATGTTCTTTGGTGCCACAAAGAACAGGCTACAACCAGGATGCTCACTGGCTGTGTTTGAAAGGATCTGCTGCAGGAACAGCAGCTGCATGGTGGTAATCAGCACTGGCCCAAGATTTTTGAAAGGAACATTTTCTGGGAGAAAATTCAAGTTGAACTGAAATGGCATATTTTGCAGGAAAATATCCTTGTGCTGAAATGTTCAAGTAAAAAATTCATGACAGCATCTCATTTGGATAAGGCTGGAAAATAAAAGGTTGATATTGCATGATATGAATATAACAAAAAAAGGAAGCTAAATGACTTGGCAAGTTTGAATTAAAATATTTTTCAGACTCTTTATTGATGTTTCCAATATTGTAACTTTCCCCTCCATTTTTCCTCAGGTCGTGTGACAAAAATTTTGAAATCTTAGATTTTCCAAAGATGAAGAACTGGTTTTGGGTCACTTAGAATTTCCCCAGGGATATATCTTTTCAGCATTTTTACCCATTTCCATCTAGTAAACAGAGAAATGAAAGTCTTCTCTCCCCAGAAACACAGCACAAGTAATCTCTCAGTGGAGACAACCCCAAATCTGGGCACAGCTGCATCTGATCCAGCAGCTTTGAGAGCCAATGGCTGAGCAGTTCCCAACATCCACATTGCTCGTGTCTTTGCACATACCTGCTTGTTCTTTGGTAGCAGACCTGTTTAGGCTATGGATAGCTTAGATTTGCCTGCAGGGACTGAAAATGATATCCCTGCACAGGACTGCTATGACTCAGTGTCAGAGGCAGGGGGACAGGATTTAAGCCTTGCACCCCAGCATCCCCACTTCCCTGTTCTGCCAGACATACAACACTCATTCATTTCCCAAAGTGCAGGGCTGGTTTTCCAATGAATGCCTTGCCTGAGCTGAGTAATAACTCACCCACTAGAAACTTTCTCCTAATGCTTGACCTAAATATTCTCTGCACTTCCCCTGCTGGCTAGTGAGAATAATTGGTCTCTCCTCTTTGCAACATATTCCTTCATATATCAGCAGACAGGCCTCCTCTTCTTCAGACTCCAACAGCATTACACCAGGGGTGAGGGTGTAATTTGGCCCATTCACACACAGCTCTTTCAGCCTTCCCCTCAGAGAGTTTCCAGCATGAAGAATTAGTCTGGTTTTCTCTGCTTTGATGGTACACGGGGGTGTTCTCCTTGTTTCTCCAATGTGTGTCTGGCACAGCCGTGCCTCAAGGAAACTGGATTTAAAGAGAATCATATTTGACCATTTACATCGATTGTGGGACTGAAAGGTTCTAACAAACCCTATTCTAAAATCAATTTTTTCAGACATAAAGGGGCCCTTCTGCATTCCAGTAATGAGAATAAAATACTGCATTTCACCAAAATCCTATTATACTGTCATGAATATCCCATCACACTGTCAAGAACCAGGTGGTGGTGCTCCATGGTTTCTTCCTTATTGATGGGTAATCATCCTGCTTAAAGGTTCAGTTTGAACAAGGTCTCAGGAGGTCTGGATCTTTTCCTTCGGTGGTGCACTGAAGCCCTGTGGCTCCTCCTGAGCTGCAGCCACCCTGGTGATCCCTGGGAGTGCAGATCCCCCTCCATACTGCACCAAGAGGGCAACTGAAGATCCTCGTTCTCTTTCAAGAGGTGCCCATCAACCTACAGGATGAGCTCAGAAGAGAGAGGTGACAGAGAGAGGCTGCTTTCCTGCAGATGCCACTGTGCCTGGTCAGGAACCAGGGCTGCAGCATTTCCTCTCAAGCACCAGATCATCTTTGGGTCCAATGTGTCATTTTGATCCGTGTCCTCCATCTGGTAATCTTTACCAGCAGCTTCAGGAAGATGAGGAATTCTCATTTAATGGACACACGAGGATATGCCAGTCCTATCAGGTATGCATATTCATCCCTCCTTTCCATATTTCTGAAATCCCACATCAAGGCTCAGACATTTCATCTTGGCCAAAGAGGGAAGGGAGAAAAGCAGAAATAAATTCTGAATCAAAACTTCTGCAAAGTTGAGGAGGATGAAAACTCTTGAGTCCAGATCCAGGAATAAATTTTACAGCTGGTTCCTGTTTGCCTTCATTACCAATAAAATTCAAAGCTCTGATTACACCACAAGCTTCAAGGCACTTAAAAACTAACTGTGGATCAAACTTTTTCCGATTAGGCCATGTTCCACCCAGTCAAATTAATTCCTGCTTTCTCCAGATGGTCTCTCCCTTCACTTTTCTAAATGAAGGGTGTAAAGCAATCCTTCTGGGTTGTCCTCCCACCTCTCATTTCAAGGATACTGCTACTTCTTCCACTCCTCTCAGAAGAAATCAGGAAGGCAGGGCCCTGCAGTAGTACTGCCTTCATTTAATAACAGCAACTAAAGCCCCAAAAATTCCACCTGAACATAGGAAAACACTTTTTAACTAGAAGAGTGATCAAACACTGGAACAGGTTGCCTGGACAGGTTGTGGGATCTCCATGTGATGAAATGTGAAAAAGCCAATTGGACATGGTCCTGGGCAGCCTGCTCCAGCTGGCACTGCTTGTGCAAGGGGTCAGAATAAATGGTCTCAAGAGGTCCCTTCCAAACCCCGCCATTCTGTAATTCATTCAACAACTCAGGGCTCTGCTTTGCTGAAACTGGGGCTAATGCAGTGGTTCTCACAAAAAGTTATGGAACACAGAAAATCTACTACAAAAGGACCCACCCTCCAAAATTAATTTAAAAAGAAAAAGAAGAAAAAAAAACCCCACCACTAAATGGAAACACTGAAAGTGTGATAGCTGCACAAATATGTTAATGCAAGGAAATGCTAGAACTACATGGCACGTATTCTTATTCCTTAAATAACAAGATATATTGTGTCACTCACTTCTCTTCATAACTTATGCAGCATATAGATGAGTGAGGCGAGATTTCTCAGCTCCACGACTTATCTGTGCCTTATCAAACCTTAATATTCTGCTAGTGTAGTTTGCTTTTTCTTTCCTCCTTCCTTTTTTTCTCTTTCTCACTTTCTTTCTCGCTCCAATAATTTCCTTCATTCTTTTCTTTCTCCTCCTTTCTTCCTTTCTCTTACTCACGTCCTTCTTTTTCTTTAAAAAATCCCAATAAAAATCCAGCTAAAATGCTGATAAAAAGAATAAATTGACATTTCTGGAGCCTATAATTGAGATTTACAAGGCTGTCTGAGGGGTTTACATGTACAGCTCACATTTATTTACTTGGTAATTCCAACAAAAAGCCCTCTGACTCTACAGGCAGAACTAGAAGGAGTGGATTTCCTTCTCACTACCGACATAAAAAGCTTCTGGTCTTCTTTGGGAGAGTGATGCTCCCACCTGCCTTTATTGATATTTTCTTGTGCGTTTCAAGTATAATCTTTCCCGTAGTGAGTGATGACTGTGCTAAGACCACACCTGAAGCAGACTGACCACTTCTGCACTTGCAGAGCTACTACTCCACACACTAGCAACCTGAACACATTGCAAAATATGGAGGTGGATGTTATTCACTGAGCCTTTTTGATATCTAAATAATAATCAGCAATTATCCCAGATGGTAGTGCCAACTGCCCCCACACTGATAAATACCTCCCCTCCCTTGTTACTCACAAGCACAGATTTCCAAGTTTCCCCTGACAAAAAAAGCTGTGCTTTCTGCTGGGGTGCACCATCCTGACACACCAAGCATCCTAGGCCACAATCACAGACCTACTGATGGCTTTCCACAAACCTTTTAGCAACGGCCAATAAAGGAAGGGAAGAACAACCCACAGCTGCCATTTCTGCTAGGTAACCAGAAACCTGAGAGCTGCTCCATACTGAACTGGACTTCTCTGGGGACTGACAGACACTGCCAGACCCCACCTTGCCAGTCAGGCGTGGCTGATTTGTTCTGCCCACTGCCATCACACGGGATTCCCCCTGGTCCGTGGCCAGATCCTGCAGGCTCAGAGGGGTTTATGGACTAATTGCCAAGTTCATATATAGTGGGTTTCACCTGGAATTGGCTGGAACCAGGAGGGAAGAGGCGAGAGATGCTGCTAAGCAGTGTGCTGGTAAGAGATAACCTGGGCCTGGCAGCCTGGCTGCCCCTGCCTGCCCTCGGAGAGGGGATGAGCACGTTATCTCGCAGCTGCACATGCCCAGCAGCCGCTCCCAGCGTTCCGAGGGGACATTCAGGCACATGCACACGCACACACACAGTAGTTCCCATCTCCTCAGTACTTCAAAACAAGTGAATTTATCTGCTCCCAAGAAGAGGAGAGGAGTTCGCTGTGCTTCTACACATTCCTTTCGAAGTTGTCCCACCTGTGGTCAGGGTGCTTCACAGGGCTGTTCTCACATGGATGTTCTTCAGCTCAGGGAGAGCAAATGCATCTTTCCAGGGGTCTTTCCCAAAAATCCAATGGAAGAAAAATGAGAGGGGATTCTCCTTGGGTATAAGACCCCTTTGAATCTATAGTGGGTGCAAATATATGCTTGTATCTCTTGTAGATTTTCATAGTTTTCATACACCTGATAGGACAGTATTGGTTTCTTTGAGCATGAAGCATCATCACAAAATTCATACACACTTCTCTCATCTCCAGCACAGATATGCCACCCTCTAGAGCCCAGCACACCTCATGCCTTCACTGACCCATGCTGTGTAGATCCGACACAGACCACTAAAACCTTTATTTCTCCCCCTCCTTCCCTTCCTCCCTTTCACATATCATCCTCAACCCAACAAACACCCAGCCTCAAAAGGCACAAAAGCACAGGACATTTTGCTCAAACACAGAGCCCTCACTCTACACTCCTCCCTTCCCCAAAGCCTCACCTAAAACAAAGCAGGAGATATCCCAGCTCCTCACTTCTTGCTTCCTGCCCTCATCACTTCACAGCCTGCATGGGTATGGTTTCTAATATTGTGTACAACATCTGCTTTAAACTAAAAAAGCAGCAAGGAACATCACGCATTGCTGGCTTTTAGACAGAACTTATCTGCAAATAAAACAGACAATGTGCCTGTGTGCCCATTTGGGGTCCTTTGTTTCACGGCTGATTATTTAATTTCAAGTGCCCTGAGTGTCTCAGGCATTTACCACAAATGAATGAAGATGCAGCTCCTGTGTGTCAGGAATATACAAGCTCAATTCAACAGAATACAACGAGTGAAGGTCATGAACAAGCAGGGGGATAAGCAGAGGCACGAGTGGGTGGTTAAAGGCAGATCATTATTACTCAGCAAGGCCTGGACATAAAATAATGGCTTCTGTTCAGTCTGTTTTGGTAGGGCTTTATTAAAACATTCTCTCCCTGACAGGCAAAAGCATGAGGATGAGTTCACCCAGCTGCTCTGACTGAGATTTGGCAAGTAGTTTCCTGAACAAGCTTGGGGATGGTGCAGCAGGCAGTGAAGAGGGGACCCCTGGACAATGAAAAGTTTAAGGAGCACATCCATGCCGTCACACAGTTCCCTGAGGCATCCAAGGACCAAACTCAACTGCCCTTGACTCTCCAAACAGTCAGGGACAGAGAGAGGAAAAGTCAAAGCACAGATAGTCTAAACCCACACCCCAGTGGCTGCTGCAATCAGGGTGCTGCAGAGAGGAGCAGACGGGGCAAAGGCTGCAGGACTTGCAAACTGAGGGCAAGGAGCTGGAGATGCTTAATTTGGTTTGGTCCAGATGCCAGAATCCATTCATGGCAATGGAAACACTTCCATTCTTTCCACAGGTGCTGAGGGAGCCAGCCCTCCATCAGTCCTGAAACTTAGTCTGAACTTCCCCTATGACCTGATCTTGCACAAGGCTCCAGCTGAGTCAGGTGTGCCCAGCTCATCTCTTGTGGAGTGGCACAGCCCATGCTTTCTGAGTAACCCACAGTCTGCAACCACAGGCACTTGCTAAGCAACCAGGTTTCCTACTTAACTTTTAAAAGTGTTTACTGTTTCTGAATCTCTGAGGCTATTTTGCCGTGAATGTTACAGCTTCCAACAGCACATTTTGGTCTTTATCAGATAAAAAAAATAAAAGAAAAGAGAAAAAAGAAATAATTTTCAAACCATTTTTGTCTAAATTTGACTGCCAGTCACAATTCTCAACTCAAAAAGCTCTCTGGCACAGCACTAGAAAAGCTATATGCTGCAGAGCTTCATTATTTAGTTTTCTCAGTCTCTAGATGTATTACTTAACTTCTTGGCAATAATGTCAGGGACATAATCCAGTAGAAATGCAGAGAAACAAAAGAACCCAAAATTTCAGAACAGCTCAAAATGGTTTTCAGTGCTTTCTTTATAGAAAGAGGAGGGGAAAAAAGAAAAAAGGAAAGGAGACATAACATTATCAGCGTAGAGATGACACAGCAGGCACACAATTAGGGAGGCAAATCTAGAACTCCCTTCCAGCAGGAAATCTTTATCTACTGGAGCCAATGGAAAACTCCCCTGACTGCTGCTTGTCCCCTCCATGATTCAACAACACTCACCCACTCACCTCCTTGCCAGGTTAAAAGCTACATTTCTCAAAGAGAATTTATAGAGTGACCAATCTCATTTGCATGCCCCACTACTCAGCTTCCCCAGGGCAGGATAAATTTCTTTTCACAGGTGTCCGTGAGGCTGACTTACCCAGAAAGCTCATCCCCATGGGTGAGATATCTTGAACATAAACCACCCATTCCCAACACACTCCCTGGTTGTGTTTGCCATCTGAATCCTGCCTGTACTTCGCCTCAGCTCTCTCTTGTATTCGTTTGTTCTTGCTGCAAGATCATCAGGGTAGGAATGCTGCTCTATTTTACAGAGGTAAAATGCCCACAAGGAATAACAAGAAGAAGGAGAATCAATGTTTATGGTTTACAAGGTGCCTTGAAACTCTGAGATTAAAGGTCCTTTTTGCTGTTGTTCTAAAGTATGCTCTTAAATAAATAACCTGCTGTTCTCAGCTACCAGGATGCATCCTTTTTCCTACATTATTATTATTATTACTCTAAAAATGTTAAATGGCCCTTCATTTTCTTCAAGGATCAAAAGAGTTTATGACAAATACCAATTTGTTCCTGACACCGAGGAGAAAGCTGAAGAAACCAAGTACACACAAGTCCATGGCTGAGACACGAAAATGGATGCCCCTGATCCGATCCATCCGCACTGCCTTCACTCTGAAATGCACTTTATCACTGCACTCACTGCATAAGGAGCATGCATTAAAGGTGGGGTGGCAAAGACTCTGAAAGTGCAAAGAACAAGACTGATTGGAGAAGGGGTGAGAGGATTCACTGCAAGGGTGAAGCATTGCAGAGCAGATGATGCCAACAAGCAAAGATTTCTCTGACAGGCAGCATGTCTGCATTCTCCAAGTCACGCTGAAGGGGAGGGGGGACATTTCCCTGGCTGGTGCTCAGTAGCTCAGAGGTTATATATTTACAACATTTTTATATTCTCAGACCTTTAAGATCATAAAATATGCTCTGTACAGTACAGCATTACAGTTAGATGTCTTGGGTTTACAGGGAGGTGTTTGGGAATAAAAACCCCTCCCCATGCACTGAGCAAGCCCAAAGCAACCTGTCTATTCAATGAGAAAAGCTCTGCGAAATGCAACACACTCATTTGGTATCAGAAGGTTCAAAGAGGTGGCAGCAGACCAAATATAGCTTTAATAAAACAACATTAACAGCCACCAGCTTTTTGGGAAGTTGTAACAACTACAGGGCTACAGGGCAGCGCCTCTCCCAGTGAGTCTCATGTAGATTTTTGCCAGTTCAGAACTCCTCACATATTTGGTTCCCATACCACACATTAGAGTGGCATAGAGACCACTGCAAAGATGAAATTGTATTATAAAACTCAAACTGTCTAAAACCTTTCTGGGACTACTTTTGGATACCAAATGCAGTCTGGATTCATGGGGTTGTCATTTGAATGCAAAAGCTGAGCGCTTCAAATGACATCTTTCTCATTGGTACTGGTGGGATGGCAGAAGAGGATTTATTTGAAAACAAGGCAAAAATTCTTAGCAAAATCTTAGGCAGTTGAGAAAGATGTTCATCAGGATCCAAAAGTTTTAGCAGTCTGGTCTACTAGATTGTTCTCCGGACGCCAGACCAGTCCAGCTCAAGCCCCATGAATAAAAAATAGAAACAAATCCCAAGCCCTAATACACAGACACCAAACTACAGAGCTTTCCAAGAGCATCTACAGAGGTCAAGGTCAGGACTCCCATTCAAGCCTTCTGACTACAAGATGCCATAAAAGCAGGAGAGGAAAAGGGAAGTGATGGGGCTGCTCATTAGCTCACAGCCTGCAGGCACAGAACACACCTGGGGAGCTGCTGCCCGCCAGGTGCTGTGCCATGGTCCAGGCACTCATGCAGAGCGCTGCCCCACAGCGCAGGGGACCAGCCTTAGGGGGCAAAGACCAGGAGGTCATGGAACTGCAGGAAGCTGTGGGAAATGGTACATGACTGCAGCAGTCCTTTCTCCACAACACAGCAGCACAAAAATCACCCACACTTACTAACTCATGGCTGAAGGTGAGAGACAGCACTTGAAGCAAAATTGCTGCCTGATGATGCCCAGAAGGGTATGGATTCAGGCCTTTGATAGGGGTGCGTGTTGTGCCAGCTTTGTGGGGTACCAGCCCAGAAAACTCAGGGAGAACTACAGCAGGGAGCAGAAGCCTTAAATGGGGGGCTGCTTTGGCCCCAAGCCTGTGAGCAAACTCCCTGAAGGGTAGGGTGGCAGAGAAAGCTGCAGGTGGAGGACGTGCTTAAAAACCCCTGCCACACCTGCCTCACCCTCCAGGCACGGAGCACAGGGGGCTGTGGCAGTGCCAGGTGCCAGGGCACAGCTCCCAGGGCCAGGGCAGGTTCCCTGTGCCTGGCCCAGGGGAGGTGGCAGGGCGCTGCTCCTGGCTCTCGCTCCGGCGACGCAAATGCCACGGGAAGCGATGCTGCACATCCCCATTTGTCACCGGGGCCGGCATTAACAGAATGTTTAAAAGTCATGATGTCATCGCTATTAATCAGGGCCCTGCTGGGCCACGCTCCAGTGCTGCATATTAATCACCAGCGGCCCCGGGACTCGCTTATCTGGAGAGGCTAAGTTTAGATCCATAAAACATGATTTATTTTTAAAAGTAGCATTATTAAAGATGAGCTACAGCCTTGTTCACACTCCCGCTGGAGTCTCCCTTAGGAAAAGGTTGGTATTTTGGAGTTTGTATGGAAACCATCCTTATTATTTTGAGCTTGAGAAAGCTGTCAGGTGTAATACTAGCCTTTGAATGCCTTGGACTTCTCCCCTACAAAGAGGAACCATCCCAGTGCCCCCAGCAGAGTCACTCACACAGAATCAACATGCAGAAAAAAATCCCATTAGAGCCACTTTGGACTACATATGGGACAAGGCTAATGCTTGAGCAAGGAGAGCTGCTGATGTTGAAAGGCTGGTTAGATGCAGGCCTGAGTGTGGTGACAAGTGGCAGTGTCCCAAGCCACATGTCTGGTTATGGCCTTTACCAACAGGTGAGCGTGTTGAATACTTGCCCATAACCAACATCTAGCATATTAAATTATTTTTTGTGTTCTTCAAAGTGCTCCTGTTGGATCAACACTATGATTGATCCACACGAATGAACTCATAAAAGCCTGCCTGCACTCAAATTTATATGAGTTTAACTCTAGTGACTTTAACAATCACTTCTTCTTTGGTTCAGTGCACACACAGGAGCTGTACCGGTTGAATAAAATCATTTTCTAAAATGGTCTGCTAAATTTGATTTGACTCCTTGCTCAACTGCTCATAATTTGGATTAAGGAGGTTCTGGTGCCAGTTGGGTGTGCACAGGTGACATTAACATGAAGTTCCCCAACCCAAATCAAGAGACTCCACCAACCTGTTCCAGCAGTTAAATAACTGTTCCTAAGCCAATCCAGTTAAAACCAGTGCAAATTCTAAGAGCAGGGTTAAACCAAGAGATCTGGCAGACAGAGCAGAAGAACAGAAAGCCTCACTGGGACAAAGCAAAGGGCAGTCATTCCATTGGCAAGGGAAGATTCCTGCCTTACTGCCCAAGAAAACCATCACCAATTATCACAGTACTGTCTGGAGGGAACCATGGGGTAATACCACGTGGCTGCAGGAGCTGATTTGGAGCTGTGTCATCACCACACTGCCTGGTGCAGTGGGCTAGCTGTCATCGAGGGACAAGGGCCAAGACCAGCCCTACTCTTCTCTGGTGACAACTGCCTGAACCCCCATGTCCCATGCTCTGCTGCTCTCACCACCACGGTGGGTGAGTGCTGAGTCATTGGACACCTTCACTGCTCCCAAGCAAGCAACAGAGATTCTCAACCTGCCTCCTCAGCCACACCATCACCTCGGGCAGGGCTGTGAGTGAAGCTCATCCAAATGAGCTCAGGGCCTCTTAAATGCAGAGAGAAATGTAACATGGCAATCAGTCACGTTGACAAGCCTTGGGATCCCATCTGACAGCAGCAGGGGATGCAGCAGACCACCATGGTCATCAAAGGGCTTAAATATCAACTGCTTGCCTATTCAGTGTCATCTCAAAGGAACCAAAATATGGCCTGCCAGCCAGTGGTAAAACAACCCCTCATGGCTAAGCTGTTCTTTCAACTCTACCTCTGCCTTTGGGTCAGGCTTTTGATGAATGTGGACTCACAAACAGCTCTTTTGCATTGCCTGCCTCTGAATTCCCCAAGTCTGGAGACTTTGACTGCCCACATTGCATTTCCGAACGGGGCCCCTGAAATCCAAGAGCCAAAGGCTCACGTGATGCTAATGCAGAGACCTCTTCAGCCATGTGTGCTGAGAGCAGGGCCAGGGAAAGGGATGAAGACTCATGGAGCATCCTAAATGACAAGGTTAAGTTGCAGTCACCTGTTACCTGTATCTAATGCAATGAACCTAGACATTGCAGATAACAAACACAATTACCATAGCATTTACCAGCACATCCCTCTGGGAGGCAGGACCATAACACCTCAGAATTTCTGGAGCTGAGCTCACCTTGGATGGCTTGTCCTGACTGACACAGCTGTGATTTTCTGCAGAGTCTTTACAAAGTTCCAACTAGGGAAGTAGGGACATTAAATTTAAATAGGTGCATTGGGCTTTGGAGGTTTTGCCTTTTTTCTTTTGGGTTCACTGTCTTTTGTGATACAAAGCAAAGGATGGAGAATATGGGGAAAAAATCCACAAGGAAACAAAGTCCAAACCTTCAAAATTTTGATTTTCCTTCTAATGGAAGTAGGATTGAATGTCCATCCCAGACAGGCTGGCCCTGGCAGAGTGACACAAACAGAAGCAATGGCAGCTCCAGAGATGTTTCTCAGGCAAAAGAAACAGGACCTTCACTTTCCTCACTAGGTTTGATTAGAGAGCTCTCAAATGGGGCAAACACAGGGCTTTGACTCAGCTTTCCCACCAGAAACCACTGAATGAGCATCAATGCTTGCATCCCTTTCCACATATCATTGGCACTGATGCCCTCTCTGGGGAGAGCTGTATGAGGAAGTTATCCCAAAAGAAGGCAGTCTTTCCACCATCCACTCGTGGACATCTCCTCTTTCCCACTGAAATTCCCTACGAACCATGCTATTTTAAATCCCTACTTTACTGAAGTTGGCTCATCATGTTCCTCTGCTCATTAGGCTGGCAGCGCAAGCTCAGAAGCATTTGCACTTCAGCATGAGAATTTCTGCTGTGAGGTATGACTGTCATCCTCTTGCCTGGACATGTTGTTCCTAAAAATAGACTTATCCTTGTTTTCTCTCCCTCTAAAATAACAGGCAGTCTCTCTACTTTCCTAACCTTGATCACCAGATTTGCTTCTCATATCCTCACAACCACTCTCTCAGTCTTCTCTTCTCAACAGGAATTATTACTCCTAAAATTCTTGCCAAGCCAGCAGCCCACCTCAAACTTTCCCATGAGTTGCTTCCTCCTTGGGTCCCTGGAGGTCAGAAGGTGACCATCACCTACCCCACACCCATACTGGGTTTCCTGTGATGAACAGCTTAACCTCAGACTGTCACTGCCATTGAAGGGTCACAGCTGGCAGGGGAACCAGATGAGGACATGTAAGCTGGGTGTTGTGACCCTCTAGCAGTATTCCCTGCTCATGACTAGAATGTGCCTACTAGGGAAAATCCCATTTCTGACAGAGCCAAATAACTTCTTATGTCTGGAGCAGGCTCATCCTGCAACTCAGAGGGAGAGGAAACAATTGTAACAGCTGCATCCCTCCTCATATTCAGGGATCTCAGCATAAGCCATAGGCAACCTTTGGCTGTTTGTGTGTCTACACCAACAGAGAAGCCACGGTAAACAACGCAGAACTGCAGCAGCGTGGATGTCACCTTCCTGCCCTCCTCATCTCATCCTTGCAGGCTCCACTGTGTCCCACACCCACAGTGCCTCAAACACATCTGCCACACAGAAAAAGGTAGAAGCAGATGAGAGGCTCAGCGAGGGGGAGAAGCTTTCTGAGTTCAAGTTGCCTCCTGCAGCTGTGGCCCACTGCCGGTTCCCCCCACGCCTTGGACAGTCCAAGCAAAACAGAAAGATTGCATGAGCTCACACTGCCATAAGGGGGAATTGGGACTTCATTATCCTGTGGAATTGATGATGAAATGCAGTATCTCTGCACATCCCAGGGCTCCTGAGCACAGTACAAACCAAAGCCTTGCTAACTGTTTATTATTAAGATCTAAAAATCCGTCGTGTGTCTTTGTATCTCCTTTTCTTGATTGATGAGAGGAGGGCCCTGAGGGAAGAGAAAACATTTTCCAGGGAAGAAGCTTTTAACATCAGAAGGCAGGAAACCAAACAGTGCTCCTTGTGCCTCTGCCTTGCATACCAGGTGCTGCATTTTCCTGTGCAAGCGTGGTGGAAGGAGCACAGCACCTGGCTGGCCTGGGTGGGAAGAGAGAAAACAGGCTCTTTACTGAACATGTTGGGCAGTGTTTCTTATCACCTGGCATCCAGAACTGTAATTTCTGAATCTGGGCAAAGCAACTACCAAACAGTCTTTTTCTGATTTGGTAATGATTTAAATACTCAGTGCAAGGACAAATTGGCTACAGCTAGTGTAAGTGAACTGAAAATCTTGCTTGTGTATACACTTCAAGAAGAACAACTTCTAGTGGTCCCAAAAGCAGCTTCAGTTTACACACACCCTTCTTTCTTTCCTTTCTCTAATGACATTTAATTTTTCTCAAAACCAAAAACATCAGGCCAAGAGTGTCTGTGCTGTACCCAGAAAGTCTGACTGCCTGACCACATCTCCATGCCTAGTCAGTCTCCTGCTGGCATCCACCACGGATCCAGTGCTTCCGTAGCTCCCGCACAGCATATCTGCACATCTTGCAGAATGGGCACAGAGCAATGCAGAAGTGCCAGCAGAGTGCTGCAATGCGTGAAGGGATCTGAATGTATAATGTATTGCACGGTTTTGATGCATTCTCTTGCTCAAATGGATGTGATTGTTTCTCTAGCTCAGCTCCAGGATGTGGATTCACAGACAAGCACTGTTTGTCCTGTCCAATGCCACCACACAGGGTGCCCTCAAGTTGTAATTAAGATTAAACCACAAAGAACTGCACTGCTATGCTGCAACGCCTTCCAGGTGAAAATACTCTTCAGTTCTATGACTATCAAACCAGGGTTGTTATGAAATGTGAGACTGAATGACGGCAAAACTGTGTAGCTGCAATTGCTTCCTTGCTGAGAGACAAATCAGGAAAACATGACTGTGACAGATCCAGCAGAAGGACCAGGTCAGAGGGGACCACAAGAGCTAGAAGAATTCTTCCTCTACTGTCACCTCACTCCACAAGTGAAAGAAGTCAAATTTTTACTTTGAATATTTTCCTTTGGTTTCTGGTTGCATTTCTTTGGAAAGCAGATCTAATGAAAACACAGGAGAGACTGTTCTTTGTGGCCATGAGGTTAATAGGAGTGGAACACAGGAGCAGCAGGAGCTGCAGGAAGAATAATTCCTTTTAAAGCTGGAGATAGGAAGCCCACAGGTGGTAAGTGTGACATTTCCGCACGGAGGAGTCCAGCTTAATTACCTACAATTCAAAGGTAGAAAGTTATACATTAAAGCAGCAAAAAGAAAGTAGTAGGAGAGGACAGACTTTGGCCGCTCACGAAGATTTAACATCATTAACTCTCCGGCTTCCAAGAATGTTCCTCTATTTTCACTAGCCAAACACCAACACAGCTAATTGCATTTGTGCTACCTGCAGTTCAATGAGAAATTGCCTCTTTCTTATTGCCTGCACTGTTGTGTAGTAGAGAAACACACAGCAATAGCAAGCAGAGTGGCTCTACCTCATTTGGAGGTAGAACAATTCCTGTGTGCATTAAGCTTGGCTCAGCAAGACAGGCAGACAACACCAAGGGGCCAGAGCTGCTGTTATTCAGATGGCAGCCAGTGTTGGCGTGGTGACAGGGACAGCATCCACAGGTGCTAAATGCCTGAAAGTTATTTGGCAGAGCCTGCATGGCTGGGTAGTGCTGGTAATCATAATATCTGGCCAACTGAATATGAGTCACCTATTCACCTACTCAGTATTTGT
Source organism: Rhipidura dahli (assembly GCA_013399225.1). Taxonomy (NCBI): domain Eukaryota; kingdom Metazoa; phylum Chordata; class Aves; order Passeriformes; family Rhipiduridae; genus Rhipidura; species Rhipidura dahli. Next base: position 114,162 of record VXAC01006424.1, on the reverse strand, counting down.
ATATGCTACCGACAGACATATGGTTTACAGCAAACTAGGGAACAGACATTGCTGCACACTCATTTCTTCATCTTTCCCAGCATTTGCTGATGCATTCTCAGTTGAGACTAACACAGGCCAAACTTCCTTTCCAATATACCACTAAAAAGGCTATATTCTGACAGCTGTTGTTATTGCCTTAATCTCTTCTCTGTTGCTCATTCCTAAAATGAGGAACTGGTGGCCAACTCTGAATTACCAAGCTCCCAAAGTCAGACATGCTGAGAGGCCCAAGTCTGGGTTGCCAGATACACTGTCTTGTGCTATGAAGTCAGCCTAAGAGCTTCCCATCACCCCACCCTCTTGTCTGAGTGCTATTTTTATCTGCTCAGTTGCAACAATGCAGGTGACTGTGAGGACACACAAAGTAAAATACGTACAATTAGTTTAAAAAACAGATAACAAAACAGCGTAATTTCCCCAAACTGACTGAAGGGAGCCCCTTCCTCAAGCACTGCTGCTCCCATAGCAAAAAGGAGAGTACCATCAGAAAAGCCCTTTCCTTCGGGTCTGCTCCCAAACAGATGAGAGTGGGGAAGAATTGCCCAGCCTGTGCTTAATCCATAAATTATTTTTTTCCTATTACAGGCAGAAAGAGAGAAAGCAAAGGGAGAGACTCAACATTCACATGTGAATGCCAGAGAATGCAAAACATTATCTAATGCTTTCTTTGCAGGGCAGCACTTGGTGGCTCTGAGATGAGCAGATGAGGGCAAACAGGCCCAACCCTCCCATTCCTCGTGCACTCCTGCCGCAGGAAGAAACGCTGCATACCCAGGATGTTCACTACGTACAGCTCCTCAGCTGCAACAGGACAAACAGTCACCATCTGCAAGCTGCCAAAGGTCAAATCTAATCAAACCTGCTTCCTTAGCCCTGCAACATTACAGTAAAGACTGTTTCTGCCTGTGTTTGCTCTGAGCGCCTCCCTCCATCACCAACTCCCAGCTGCTTTGAGACCAATGACAGGGGATCCCATGCCCCTCCCATATCACTGTATTTGCTGGCTGTAACCAATATGACCAGAAGACCTCATGGACAGAGAAGTTGACATCTCTGAGGCAACTGAGGATGGAGACCTCTGATTTCTGAACACCCTTCCTCACTCATTTGTCATACATTGGTCAAAGATGATTAAAGTGGCAGATCCTGGAAGGCCAAAAAAATTACGGAAGGTCTGGAGTCTCCTAAGAGTTGGGGTTGTAATCAGTTGCTACTCTCAGCTCTGACTTAAATAACTCTTCATATGCATTCCTCTAACTTCAGCTCATAATTGCAGGGTTTTGTACTGAAGCTAAAAAGATTGTTTCACCCCCTTCACTCCTGCTCGCTGCAATTTGAAGAATTTGGACCTGTAATTCAAAGAGGTAGGCAATGCCAGACTGAACCTTTGCAAGACTAAATGTTTCCTCAGCTTCTTTCACTTGAGAAAACAAAGCAAAACAACCCCCTGCATCAAAAAAGAAGGTGTGGGTTTTTTTTTTAATCTAAGTTATTCAAAATTCAAATATCTTTGAAAACATTCACATAGGCAGCAGTTGCAGAAAACAAGATGCAAGTCACAAATACAGTTAGCTATAACAAGCTAAGCAGATATACATTTGGCATTCTGTTAGCCAGTGCAAGCTGGAAAACTTTCCAAAAGCTGAAATCACTCGATCAAGGAGCTTTTCTAGTTTTAGACAAAAATGAAAATCTCCTAAAACACAGAAGACTCTTTTCCATTGAAGACATGGAAAATCATCAAAACACTTTCCACTTGCACTGGGAGTAGCAAATTGCTGCATATGGAAAACACAAAATTCTTCCTGTGCTGTACTAAAGCAGATTAGACTTTCCATTACTTTTGCTCTGTTTTTTATTTCTAGAGGTTAAAATTTTGGCCCCAATTATATGTGGAACTTAGTATTTTTGCTATTTGCATAAACCTCATGTTTGCACTGGATTCAATATAAAATACAATCCAGACAGCTAGTTTGCTCCCTACAGAAGTGCCTCCACAAAAGTAAAAAACTATTCATCTCTCCAAGCTGTAAATCTTTTTTTTTAACACTGATTGCTGTTTTCAAATTTCTGCAGGTGGCTAATTAGTAAATTGTTTTTAAAAAATCATTGAAAAGACAGAAATTTTGCACTTGCTGAAGCCAAGAGTATCGTGTGGCAAAGAGCTGCTTATCTCCTGTCTGTCACTGACAACGGGGGGACAACTGGGATCCTTAAGCAGGTCACAAATTAGCCTGTAACAGAGCACCAGCAGAAATTTGGGCCCCACACAAAGAAATTAAAACTTCCACAGTCTTCATTAACTTGAATTTAATGATCACCATGACTTGTGTCTGTAAATAGCTGTGCACATGTGGAGTCACACTTAGATCTGATGCCAGTCAGGATTCAAATTTCATACAACTCACATATGTATATGGATGCAGAAACCCCTGGACCCTGCACTTCCCTTCTAGACATCTAACTGCCAATAAATAGGTAAGGGAAAAGGGAAGCCAGTGTATCTCGTTGTAGGAGATCTGGCAAAGCAAAAGCTGACTTATTAAACACACTGATGCATCTTCCAAAAACACCCTTAGTTCTGCCCACCTGGTGAGCAACAACTGCCCATTTCTGCAAGATGCACTTCTAACAACCACAGCCAGGCACTCAAAAAAAATCACTGTCTGCAGGAAAACAAATCCATCGAAGGCATGACGTTTTGACACCCTTCCCTCCTCCGGACAATTTAATCTGGCAGTAAGTAATGTACTGGTCTGGTTTGATGAAATGGACACCCTGACCCTTTCTTACACTTGCAGATTGATTGATTGTTTGTACCTGAACAATTATGCCTTAGCAAACAGGCAAAAAAACAAAACAAACCTTTTGGCCACAACATTTAATTTCTGCTAGCAACATTTCACAGCTGTTACTTCCCTGTTTACTCAAAGGAACTTACATTTTCCTTTGTAAAATGCCTTACGCTCCCATCCTCATTTCCATACTCTGCTGTAGGTAAAAACCTACTTCCTTGGAGTTTCTTAATTGAAATACATCCAATTCCACTGGCGTTTTCAAAGATTTGTTTACAGCAGAACTAGCCACTTAAAAAGCAACAATGTTTTTATAAGGAACATATCCCCTAATTCAAACTGCAAACAACTACTCAGATTATCGTCAGGAGGAGTATTCTTAAATACATCTGTCTTTTTCCCTCCTCCTGATAGCTTTTTGTGCTCCTCTCAGGCTGGACAATGAAAATCAATGCAGCAGCTTTCCTTTTTCTCTCTAGTGAATTTAAGTATCAGGTGACAGGGAAGCAGTTTTTGTTTTAAGACAACTCTTTGCACTCAAAGTTTTACAAAAAAATGAACTACTTAATGGGAATTACTTAATCTTGGCTTGAATGGGGAAAAAAACCCCAACAACTACCACCTTTTCTCTTTTTGGTGGTTTTTTTTTCCCCTTTTTAAACAAAGCAAAAATTCGTCAGCCAAATGGGAATTGACAGCATTCCTTTAAAAAGCAAAATAAAGCTCACCCCAGCTGGGCACTCACCAGGCTGCTATATTTATTTGTGTCTCACGTGCTGGGCCCATGTGCAATGCAGCTTCCCTTGATGTGAGCAGGCTTGCTGTGCTCTGCCTTCTCAAGTCCCCCCGGCACACTTAGGCTTTTTCTCTGGCTCCCGCTCCGTGTCACCCCTGTGCCCCGGTGGAGCACAGCTGATCCAAGCCCCCAGGAGCAGCCCAGACTCCAGTGCTGGCTCCAGCCCCAAACTCAGACAGAGCTCAAGCCCATCCTTGTTCCAGACCTCCAGAGCTGCAAGCAGCGGCTGGAAATTGATACTCACCCTACAGAAACGCATCCTAGGGGAAGATCACAGGCCCTACTGAGGTTTCCCCAATCAATCTTTCTTTACTTTGGCTGGCATAAGAAGCTGAAAAAATCTATAAGAATACTTAAAAGCACTTTCACTTGTATTCTGTTTCCTCAGCATTTGGTGATATTTTTTGGGATGAGCCTGCTATGCAGCCAAGCATCCTAACTCATAAACAAGAAACACAACTGTTTTGGGTTATTTTGAGCAGTTGAAATTCCTCCCACTACCTGGTTTCAAAATTGAAACTGTCCCCTCCACTGTTAAAACATGCATTTTTGCTCCTCCCAGTGACCAGGCTTCTTCTGGTTCTCCATGCTCCGTAAAGGCTGTGGCTCAGGAGTAAGGATGACTGGCATCACACTGATCTAAAATGCTCTGCCTCTGTCCTAATGCAGAGAGATGCTCAAAGGTGGCTCCTACAGCTCTATACTTAGCAGCTTGGAATTTTAACAAATGATGAACAGTCACAAATTTCAACATGACTTAAACCACCAGAAGACAAACTTTAATCATTGAGAATCTGGTTCTTGAGAAGTTCAAGTGTCCAGGGATGGGACAGACATGAGCCTTTTAGGATGTTCAGCATGACTTGGTAAACCTGACATCTTTGTTTTACTGGTAGAAGTTATTTCTCTTTCCCTCTTCCTTCTCTTAAGAAAATATTCCTCAGCAGTGTGTGTGGCTGTCCATCTGCCCTCCTCTTCCCCTCAATCTCAGGTTATTCCTATTCGAAGTAGACATCCCAAAGCGTGATGAGCTGCCCTTATTACAACAATCCTTCGTAACAGCTTCTGAACACCAGTCACAATTTATGACTGCTTCTTCAAATCAGCACAGAGCACTTCCATCTGCCTTCTCACTACAGAAAACTTGTTTTAGCAAAATCCAAAATGAACAATCACCTACTAAGGTCGTGTTTCTGAAACAGAAAATGAAACAATGGCTCTCCTTGGTTTGTCTATATCAACACAGAGCTTTTCTAACAGACTTATATCAGCATCAGACAAGAAAGTGATCACCAGCAAATTGTTCCTGCCAAAAGCACTGTCTTGAACAAAAGGTGATACAATTTAAAGGGAAAAGAGAGAACCAGTGTTAGAGTATGTTTCCTTTCTCAGGGCTCAGTTCAGCTCCTCCTGAAGAGGGTTTTTGGGTTTATGCTGCATTATTATTTGTACGCAGGTCATCTGAGTGTTCCCAGAGGTTGGGAATTCCAGATAAAAATAGTTTTTGACAATTGTTTTGTACTTTCAATATTTGCAAACTGCTAAACAAATTAAGAATAGAAACAGAAAAAAGAATTAGGTCTTCAGCAGTCATCTGACATGCTATTTTAAGCCTGTTTCTGATGACATGCCCTCTGACATTTTTTTATAATGTCAGTGACTTTTAAAATTAGAGTTCAATCAACTAATTTTCAGTGCTCTTGTGCATTAGATTTCAACAAGATGAGTCTACTAGAGTAGTTTTAATCTCTGATTTGGTTTTGCTTTGTTTGGGGTTTTTTTGTTCATGTGCTATAAAGTGGCAAACTGAATTAAAGGACATTTTTCCATCTAAAAACCAACACCTTAAGGTAGCTAAAGGCAGCAACCTAGTGGATCCTGTTTATTTCTTAGTAGGTAAAAGCCTCTTAGTCAAGGCTTCACATGGACTGTCTTTTGGGGAGGGTTTTATTCCTTTGTTTATCTATCTCATAAGGCAAACATCTGTTCAGAATCAGGTAAACTCCAGCTGAAACTTTAACTACAGAAGAGCTACATTCATTTCAGAATAACTTCACTTAGTAGAATTCATTCACCAGAATCCTTGCAAAAATTATTCACCATAGGCAGAATACCACAAACAGAAAACTACAAACCACAAATTTATTTTACAGAAGTAAACACAAATTAAATTTTGCATTGTAACAGAACTTTAAGATTGCAATGTAAAAAGAGCTTCCATATAAAACAACATGCAAGCAAAAACAGGCACTGGTTACATTTTGTGCATTTATAATTTACTACTTTTGCAGAGTCGTGGCAATGGAACCGGAGATTCAAATTAAAAAAAAAAAAAAAATAGAAAAATGTGAAAGGGAAGACACTTGAGAAGCCACTTCTGTTAGAGAAGGTAGCTTGATGTGGACTTGAATCAGCTGTAGGATTGACCAGATTTGACACGGTAACACAATCAGGTCGCTCCTGGTACTTTAGGTAAATCAAAGCAGAGCTGCAAGAAGTGGCTGTTCGACTTCAATGAGCATTAAATGAGAAGAAACAAACGCAAAGCATCCATGAAGTTCATGCAATGTGAAACAAGCCCAAAGGAATTCAAAAGTCCAAGTAAACAAAACTGCTAACCAGTGACCCAGTGGGAGAAGGGCAATTCTGCAGCAGCTCTGATCCTGTGCCTCTGCAGCTCAGCCACTGCGTACGAGGCCTTGCTGTTCGACCTACATCAACTCAGGGACAGATGAGAAGGAGAAGAAGGAACAAGTGAGAGGGAAACACCATCACCACAGCAAAAAGCTCTGGAGCAGAAAGTGCAGCAGTCCAAAAGACAGAATCTCTTTCGTGATAGCAGTTTGCTTAATACCTAGAGCCAAGGTGAAGTGGGACTGTAAAAGCAGAAGGCAACTTTAGTGAATGAGCAATGATAGAGTTCAGAGCCCATACAAAGAATAAGAAGTAAAACAGGAACATAAAAGCCAGGAACTTAAACGAAGCAGAAAATACACACAGAAGACAGGTAGGTAGGCTCTGATGGAAGTGATTCTAAAGGAAACAAGGAAAGCTGACAATTTCTCAAAGAAGCAGCACTGAGACACCCAGTGTCCTGTTGCAGCAAATAGGAAGGCAGCAGGACATGACTGAATCATGGGCACTTCCTTTGATCTTGTATGAAGGGAGCACAGACCCCAGGTCCAGCTACTGGTTGGGGGGAGTGTATGAATGATGCACAGATTCAATCAAAAAGTAACAAGCATCCCCTTCATTCACTACCAGAGAGGAGAACTAAAAGACAGTGTTAATGAAAAGGGACAGATGACAGTCTAAAGGCAGAATAATTTCTGGAGGACAGTTCATTAAGTAGGTCAAGTGCAAGCATCTAACACTATGCTATTAATGCCAATGGCATGAAAGCCAAGAAAAAAGTCCTGAGGAATGTGTATTCAAGCTGGCTGGTCCTGACAAAGTTCTTCCTTTGAATACTTAAGCGGCTGAAGCAATTCCAGTTCAGGGAAAACATGAATCATAGAGAACAGAAAAGACTTAAGAAGTCTGGAAAGGAGAAACATGGTGCCTAGCTTTAAAAAATTATGCTAGGGAATTACAGACCACTCAGTTTAACTTTCATCCCAAGAAAAATTATTGAAACAAATAATCGAACTGTATGTAGGAAGCTAAAAGGATAAGTACGAAGAGATGAGTAAGAGACCCTGTTGAATTGTCAGAAAGAAATTTTGTCAAGCCAATTTAATTTCTTTGTGTGACAGGTAATGGGCCTTGGGCAAAGGTGACAAGCAGTAGATGCCATATATCTTGACTTTTAGTAGGATTTGTGACTGGTGCCTGTGATATTCTCTTCAGCAATCCCAGAAAACATGGACTAGTAACTACTCAAGGGTGGGTGTAAAACCAGTGCCACAGCCTGGCTCTGAGGGCAGCTCTCAGTGGTTTCTGTCAACGAGGGGAGCTGCGCTGAGTAAGATGCCCAGGGGTCTCTCCCAGGACAAATATGCTGAACATATTATCCTCTACCTGAACAGTGGTATGGAGTAGAGATCTGGTTCATAAATCATGTAGATGATACCTGACTGCTGAAAGCTAACATGAGAATTGAAATGGATCTTTACAATGTGGAGAAGAACTCTTAAGCATTGAATTAATACAACATAGATCAATTAAAGCCTTTAGCAGGAAGATACAACCTCACAGACAGAAGATAAGGGAACAATTAAACAGTCAAAAGTTCTTCAAAAAGAAAATAATCTGAGGTGGGCAAAATGTAGTGATTAGCCAGCTGGACTTATCCGAGCAGTATTATAACACTGTGAAAAAAGACAAATATCATGCAAACATAGGGATCTGAACAATTGGTATGATCTTTCCACTCTACCAAGTGTTGAGGGGCTTCAGCTGGAATACTGTGTCCTGCTTTGGGCATGACACTTTAAGAAAGATGTGAAAAGAGCCTACAGGAGAGCAAACAAGAATATGTTATGCTTCTAGAAAACACCTCTTTCAGGGCAAATTGAAAGTCAGTTCAAGACTGGGGGAGGTATGACAAGAATCTTCATGTAAATAAAAGATAGTTTAAAAAGGGGAAAGATCACTTGTTGTTTATGTCCACTGCAGACAGAGCAAGGAGTAACTGGCTTAAATTTCAGGAAAAAAAAGATGCATGCTAACTAGCAAGCAGAATGAAAGCTGTATTGGTAAGCATGGGAAAGTACTAGAAAATCTTCTTGGGAAGGGCATAATCTTTCTGGTACTGGACACCTTTCAAATAAATCATATGTCAGGAATAACAGATGTACAGGTGACTGCATCAAGGTAGAGAGATTGGTTTGTGATTTTTTTTAAGGACTCTTTGAGTTCCTTTTTTAAGACTCTTCGAAAATGTTCACTTTGAATGCTGGCATCAACCTTGCTTTCCCCTAAAAATGATGTTTGAGAGATGCAATCAGAAAAAGAAATGCTTCAGTTGTATTTCCTAAAATGTGTTTTCTCTGTCACTGCTCTGCAGGATGTAATCACCAGACCTTTGCCTTCTGAGCTTCAGTGAGAGACTGTGTCATAGCAAGGGTTACATTGGCATCAACTCAAAGATAGTATTTATCAGAGAAAACTAAAACTTTTATTGTGACTTAAAGCCTGTTAACATGTGCTCTCAGAAAGTCCCAAGCATCTGTGCAACATGTAGAGAGAAGGCATAAGCAGATTTAGGTAAAACAAGAGACACTGTGTGGGACTTAGACTGAATGTGATATCTCCGATTTCCATTGTGCAGACTGTCTTCAAATGTGTTGGTGGGTAAAGAGACATGCTGAGATCTTAAGGGAATACTTTTAAGCACAATCTTGAAGTAATTGAATTAAATCACTCCTCCACACACCAAGTTTTTACAGAGAGAGCTAACAATAAATACACAAATATCTATATAAGGGCTTCATTAAGATCACTTACATTTGGAGTTATATTTTTTTTTCACTCCTCTCCAAATGCCACTGATTTTCTATAGCAAGCCTTTCCAATTTCTTGACAACCAGGACAGCAGATTCTGCTAAGGCAGTTTATTTGGGAGGCTGAGTGGTAAAAATACCTTACAGAATTGCATACTGGCTGGAAAACTACTGTAGGCATAGCAGGGACTGTCCCTGTGACCACAGTGCAACCTGGAAGCTACCAAGACCCTGAGTTCTAAGACAGAGACATGGACTCCATCTTTAGGGATAGGGAACTGAAACAAGGGCCCAGATCCCAAAGGATTTCCCGGGCTCTTCAGGGCATACCTGCCTTTGTGGATCTGGCTTCATATCACTTTAGTGCAGATACCTGTGAAGGCAGAGCATGGCTGTACCCGCTGCCACCCAAGATATCACAGAACAGACAGTTTCAATTAGTCCTGACACAGAAGCAGTGATTTCCCAGCTACTTCATTCATACAAACTTCAGAAATGTAGCTAAAAGGACAGAGGTGGGGTGATGGCCCTCCCTTCCACAAAAGGCAAGACTGTGAGTTACCAGACACCAGAGAAGCCCCAAGGGTTGGTGTCATTGCAACTGCCCTAGCCAAATGGACAATGGACCACACAACAAATGACAGCGCATCACATTCACTGGAACTATGTGTAATTTTAGCATGGTTAAAAGCAATTTTAGGCAACTGTCATTGCCAAATTTGGAAAGACTCTGGCTTCCAAAGGAAACCAAACCACTGCCAAGTGGTCTAAAAGCATGACAAGCGTGAGATCCATCCTGGATGCGAGGCTATGCCCTGCTCCTCCCCTCAGCCCACTCTGAGGGGCAAGGAAAGCAAGTGTGTCAGGCTGGGGGGGGCAGGTTTTGGTAGCAGGGAGGCTACAGGGGTGGCTTCTGTGAGAAGCTGCCAGAAGCTTCCCCCATGTCCAGCAGAGCCAATGCCAGCTGGCTCCAGGTTGGACCTGCCGCTGGCCAAGGCTGAGCCAATCAGAGATGGTTATGCCTCTGTGATAATATTTTAAAAAGGAAAAAAAAATGTTATTGTGCAGCTGTAATTGTGGCCAGAGAAGAGTGGAGTCACTCTTTTTCCTGAGCAGCATCAGAAGCAAGGCGTGATGAGCTGACCACAATCCCACTCCCCGTCTCCCTGCACCACTGGAGGGGAAAAAGTAGAGCTTGGGAATGAGGGAGAGGTGGGAAAAAGGTGCTTTTAAGATTTATTTTACGTCTCATTATCCTGCTCCAATTTTGACTGGTAATAAATGCAAAAAAAGTCTGTTGAATAATTTGAATCTGTTTTGCCCTTGATGATATTTGATGAGGGATCTCTCCTGGTTCGTATCTCAAGCCATGAACCCAGTGCTGGATTTTCTCTCCCCTGTCTACTTGTGCAGGGGAGGGATAGAGTGGCTTTGGTGGGAATCCAGCCAGGGTCAACCCTCTACAACAAGGCAGGAAGGGAGAAGCATCCCCCCATCCTCCCCAAAGTCCCCACACCATGAACTGCAAGGGCCAGGGCTGAGGCTGCTGGCTTGTGCTTATGGCTGGCAGCTGAGGTGGTGATTTAATGGGAGGTGTTCCAAGCCTGTAGGGAGCAAAGCCCTGACCTGACCTGTCCTGTGCCACCCTCCTGCATTTCCTGAGAGCCCCTGGAGAAGGGGCAACACTAGAGATGGTACACCCAACTCCTTCCTATGAGCATGGGCATCTCCGAGGGCTGCTCACACCTTTTAGCAAGCCTTTCTGAGTACCCAAAGGGCTACTATTCCCTGCTACTTCTCTCTGGAACTTAGCATGTTTCCAGGATGTCTATATAGCACTGTGTTAGGAGCTTTAGGATGGACACAGAGGGCTTCAAGACTTCACAGCCACCAAGAACAGGCCACAGTGGTCTTCAGTACGTTCAACGTGTGGTTGGTGGGAAGGAGCTACAGCACATGGTGCATGTAACAACTACACCTCAGCACTGGAGAGCAGGCCACAGAACAAACAGGGAATCAGAGACTTGCAGAACTCAGCAGGTGAAAAGGGATCTCCAGTCCAAGTCCCTGCTCAAGGCATGGCCAGATAGACCATTATCAACCCAGACTTGCCTCAGAAAGCCAAGACGTATTTTGGCTTTAATCCTCTGCATCAGTGCATCTCTTCTGTTCTCAGAGTGCTTATTTTTCTGGTTGCTTGCAATGTGAGTACTATTCTACCTGGACTGCTAGCTGGCTTGCATCAGCACTTGTTTATTCTGAAATCTGTGAGAGCAGAGGATGCCTGAAATGCCATAGAAGGAAGAAGGTCCTGTGATTTGCTTGGGATCCCTGAAGCAGTTTCATTTCCTTGCTCTGCCAGAGATTGCCTGCAGAGTCACAGACACCTCCCATGGATGTGCACTGTACAGAGCAGGATTCATCCAGTCTAACGTCCTACCTTCAACACGGACTTCTACCCTAAGCTTCCTTCATAGGCTACAGAGAAAGATCACAGGCCCAGACAACACTGCATCCCATCTTGAACTGGGTATTTCATTTGGGTGGTTTGACCCATCTTTAGTCTCCCCCTTTCTAAACTTCCCATGAAGAAGGAAAAGGTAATTCCTATTATTTCACAGGGGTAGTAAATGCAGTAAATATTTTCAGGCCTGCAGATACTAACCATAACTAGCAATATGGAAGAACAAGACAAAAACTTCTGTGAGAACTTTTGCTCTTTTTTATTCATCCTGATCACCACAGCTGGACAAATTATTTGCAGCAAAAATTTGGCAAAGTTTCTTCACGAAATTTTGGCACATGGACATTTTTGATTAATTTGTTCCTTATGCAAACACATTCAAAACAAAATTGATGAGAACATATTTCAGCCCATGGACTAAACATAAAAATTTCCCCATGGCTAGAGCAAATTAAAACTTTCAAATGTGAAATGAAATGTATTTTTGGCAAGGAAAGGGACAAAACAACAGCATCCTCACACATTTCTATTTGAATAACTTGAAACACAATGTCCTACCATAATTCTTCCAAGAATTCATATGCTCTTCAAAAGCTGGCTAGTAAATCATTTGGTATGACAAAACAAAGTCAAATAATACTGATAATTCTCCTTGGTTGAATGAGTTCAGCCTGACAGGACTTTTATAAGCACATACATTTTTTCACTGCTTATTTCTGTGATTCGATAATGTTAAACAAAATTCATCCAAGAAACACTTCTGAAAGAAAAACAAGCAGAGTACTGAAAATGAGGCTTGCCAATATGCAGGGAGAGAGTCACTCTACTCTAGAGTGAGAACACCTCTGAAATGCTGCAAGCACAGGGTGCTTGGGTGGGTTAGGAGAGCCAGGGGTAACCTATGGTAGCAATGGTGGCCTGTCAGGTTCATGAATGAGATTAGAGGCAGCATGATAAAACCTGTACAAAGAAACACCTCCCTGCCTGCTGCAGCAAGAATTACACAGATTTACTAATCTGGTTCAATCTCAGGGCTTCTGTAGAAGGTGCTGAAGTAAACCAGCTCTGAGCACTGTCCTGCTGGGGAGAGCTTGGTGCAAGGCCTGCAACCACCCTATTGAGCTGCTGTTCCTGGGGAAACAAACATTAGCAAATGCTTTCTTACGGAATTCATTTACCACAGCACATCCTGAAGACAGGCTGCTGGGGAGCAGAGTTATGACATCCAGAAACTGACAACAAGAGCAATAAAACCTGACATATATCATGAAAGCCAAGCTATGGTACTACATGTAATTAACAGAGAGTGTAATTATTCACCTTGAGAAAGACTTTGATGGATGCCTCATAGTTAATTCTTTTTTTTTCTGTGTTTCATCTTGTCTGGTTCATGGCAGCTAGGAAGGCTATCTTGCAACTTTCAGATTTTGCTCTATTCCTCATACAGAGATGTTGTATTTTTATGGCTCATAGTCAGACTTGGTTCAATCCTGGGCTGGACACTTTGTCTAACCCTGGAGGTGTTTAGTTTCAGGCCTAGCTTTTGGAGCTGACAAGGCATCACATTAACACAGGATGGACTGTGATAATGGCACGTGTATTAATATTCTAAGCCCAGTATCACTCAGATATTTCCAGGATCCCAAGTATACCCATATGCAAAAGAGCATAATCTTCTTTTTCATGACAACAGTGACATTCTTCCTTAGCGCCCACTGAACAAGTTAGAGATGGGAGTGTTTATTTCCCCCAAATTCTCTGAATTGTCAAGAAATCTGAACAGAAAAGAGAGCATCAGGAAGAGTTTGAACAGTTGCCCAGTCCCAATAAGCTGCAGAGGAGGCTCTATAAAGCTGCAGTACCATACACACGGTGGACTGGGTGGTGTTTGTTGGCGTGCACTGCTTTTGCATGGGAGGAGAAGCAACTGGGGAGGATTTGGCTCAGGCTCTGAAAATCAGAGCGAGAAGCTGCTACTATACAAAATGTGATCATTTAAAAACATTGAAACCATGGGTAATTGGTCTAGCTGATGCACTGGGGACTGGATAGAAATTTATGCTCAGCCACATGAATTTGAAGAGCTCCACAAGCCTTAAATGAAAGAGAAATTTGTAGCCATGGGACAAAATGACTGAAGCCTTATTTAAAACTTATTGAAGGCAAGTTGGATGATTCTACAGGCTTTTGGGGGCATTGGATCAGACCCCAGATGGATGCAAACCCCTGAAGAAGAGGGTATATAACCTTAACGCAGGAAGAGAGACACTTTAAAAGGCAGCAGAATGCACAGTTGGGGCTCTGTATGTCTCAGTGATGAATGAGTGTCCATATTGCATAATTTCAGAAAGCCGGAGATTAAGGGAACCCAAAAAAGAATCCAGAAGGAAAATAAAAGTTTCTCTGATAATCACAACCTCCTAGCCTAAATGCAAAGACAAAAAAAAAATAAAATAATAAAAAAACAACAACAACAACAAAAAAAAAACCCATAACCAAAAAACCACAAAACAAAACAATTCAGAGCTGCAGCACGCACATTAAAAACAGGAGAGTCTGCACATTTAGAGAAGAGAGAGACAATGGCACATATATTTCTGTAGACACAGAGTGCAAAATAAATGGCTCAGACAGGCAAGCACAGCTAAACATTAATGGCATGGTTGTATTATTTTAAATTGGGCGACTGCAATGTGTTCCAGGGAAAATACTGGGACTTGAAAATGACACAGTCCAAGTTAGTAAAAAGTGATGTGTGTTGTAAGCATTTCAGAATCCAAAACAGACTACACAAATCCTCACGTCTCCAAATACCACTTTGATAAATTAATTGCTCCCATGTGATGCCCATCCAGAAAAAGGCACTATTCACCCTAATGAGCAGGAAAACTGAATTTAATCATGGGAAAAAAAGCAAGCATTTATTGGTACAGAAGAACAATTTACAGTTTGAAAGAATTACGTGGTTGTAACTGAGAAGTCAAATATGCTATGGATGTGTATCGATTCACATAACTGAAATGAAGCCATAAAGTCTCTATAGCATCTGATCAAAATCACTAAAGAAAGGACAGCTAGGATCTGAGCAGAAAAACAAAAATATTCTAAAGAATGAACATAACACAGGCATTTTTGGAAGAAAAAAAGTTAGCTTGGGCTTAAAGCTAGTGATTTTTAATATACCATTTGGATACTATACAGTGAATTTAAGCAAAGGCCATTTGGTAAAAGTTCTGATCCCAAGGTATTACAAAGAGTAATTGCACAGATCTTTGAGGGATTATGAGATGACAGACTTTTAATGGATGATGTTTTAATTTGGGTACAGGGAAGTTAATTCAAAGGAAGACTTTGGCAAGTATTGCAAGAAGCCAGAAGGAGATGCCAGTAAGTAAAATACCTGTGTTCTATATCATTGTGGCCAGAGTTTGGGCAAAGATGACTTAACTGGGGCTACAGATAAAACAAATGCAGCAGCAGGCTATCCACCTTACAATGTAAATTACATCTAGAGAGATTAATGAATATAATAAACTCTATTCCATTATTCATTCCAGTTCTAACTAGGGTCAATATGTCCTTAAGGAATTATCGGAAAATTAAACCACCTGGTATTGGGGAGATTAATACGATTAATACCAACATGGAAATAAACAGTTAAAGACAGTGACACTAATCCACCAGCTTAAAAATATCATAATGATATTTTCTGAAAAGCCGTAATACGTGCTCATCTTACCTGTTTAAACTGAGATTTCTAAGCAGAACAGACAGAAACTATTGCCAGGTTGACAAAGAAGTGCCAGTAATTTTATTTGCTCCTCTAAACTTGCTTCAATCTAGATAAATATGAAAGATATCGAGAAAAGAGACTACAGAGCACTTCAATGTGGCTGTAAAAAATCTTTTGCCTAATTTTCACAGATACTAAGCATTAGGTTGAGTTGGAAATGCAGACAGTAAGCACCTTGCAAAATCAGTCCATTTGTCTTTGGCATCATCTACAACTCCATAGATAAAGCTGATGATCTTTTACCAGGGAAAAAGAATTCAGAGGCATGAATTGCTCTTTGATGCTCAGTGTCTAATGCACAGCGTTCCCAGCTGCAAGTTGAAGGTTTAAAAATTTACTTTATTTTCATTTGGACTGTAATTGGATTAAAAAGTGCACAGCAAACATTGCTATCATGGCAATGAAAAGTGGATAGCATTAACACAGCAAACTGTGTTTTCTGATACATTCTAAACACATACAGTAAAGATCATATCAGCAAAAACTGAAATGTGGCTGTCTGTGGTACAGAATGCAGCAACTGCTCTTCAGTGCTGAACCAGTCTGGAAAAGGAAAAGAGATAGAAATTTTAATTGCAAAGAGAAGAAATTCAGAAAGTAGCATGTAATGACTTGTATTGGAATTCGGTGAAATTGATGTTAACATCCCTGCTTTTATAGGAAATATCACATGATCTCTAACAGCAACAAATGATCCACACTTTATATCCATCCAAAGGATGATTCCTGCATCAGCATTGGGATGCACAGGCTGCAGCAGAGCACCTGATCAATCTTGGCTCCCAGAACTTGCCTTCATGGAGTTCCCACCTGGATGTTCTCAAGCTTCTCATTTTTGGGCAGCTCACCTTATACTCTTCATGTTGGAGCGATCTATCACCATGCCCCTACTAGGGGATATGGCTTTGTGTCATATGTGCCTTTACAGGTGGGTGAAGGGAGGCAGCAACCAAGGTTTAAAGTTGGCAGTGTACACAAGAAACATTAATTTAGCAGCTTTCAACAAATGTCTGCATCACA
The DNA here is from genome assembly GCA_013399225.1 of Rhipidura dahli. Classification (NCBI taxonomy): domain Eukaryota; kingdom Metazoa; phylum Chordata; class Aves; order Passeriformes; family Rhipiduridae; genus Rhipidura; species Rhipidura dahli. The sequence continues at coordinate 97,808 of VXAC01006424.1, read as the reverse complement.
AAAGACAGAAAATGTGGTATCTGTTTCTCAGACTCACAGCACTGTGATAACAAGTCAAGATCCAGCGTATAAACTACTCTCTTGTGTGAAGCCCAGCACTAGCATGTCAGAGGATCTAACAGGATGGGATAAAATTAGCAGGCCTGTAAGAAATGTATAAGGACATAAAAGGTACCAGTCGTTAGATGTGAAATACTCTGGGAAAGCTGAGGGTGAGGGGTGCAGGGCAGGAGGCAGAGCTTTTCAACATGTGCTTGTTTCCAGTCAGTTCTGTTCCCCCTCCAGTTTCAGAAGCTGTGCAGTTTGGGAGCATCTACAAGAGCAAACATGAGCCCTACAGCCCCGATCACTCTGCTTTGGTATCTGTGGGGCCTTTATGGAAGTCCCTTTAAGTCATCCATAGGATTAATGCACGAAGCCTGCTGAGCCACTTGGTGTGGCTGAGTGGCACCGAGGAGCAGCGAGCCCTGTGCCAGGGACAGAGGTATGCAGATGTGGTGCCAAAAGCCTCCAGCCCCCCGCTTCCTGCTGTGACACTGCCTTTTTGATATTTTGCTTCTCTCACCCACTCATTCTCAGCTACTGAGTCATAGGTTCCTGAGGCTTTTCCAGATCCTCGTGGAAAAGCTATTGCAAGAGCGTGCAGGTTCAAATCCTCTGCTTTGTGGCCTCCTTGGAGCTCTGTTTTCCTTTCGGCACCCACCTCTCCATCCTTTTTCTTTCCTTCCCTCTCCCCGTTATTGTGGTAAGAGAAGGAAAGGAAACACTTCAGAAATGAAAGATTAGTTTGCTGTATCATAAAGATGAGCTTTGTAATCACTTTCCTTTAAGCAAAGAATTAAAAGATAATAAAAGCCCTAATTAAGGACCTCGTTAGCTTAACTAGATTTTCATATGCAAGCGATGTTCACCACGTGCTGCTGCCGTCTGAAAATGCTGCCTGGCACTTCATGAGAAGCACCTGTGCCAACTCCCCAACTGTATTTTCCTTCCTCATTTTGGTTACCTGTCTATCTTTGCCCCTCCTTTCCCCTCTGTGCCAGGGCTCAGCAGGCTCGGGCTGAAGCGGGGCTGCCTCGAGCTGGGCACAGGCAAGACAGGCTTGGCATGACCTTGTGAACCACAGAAACACACATGAGGCCAAAGGGCAGGGGAAGATGGGGAGAGCAGATAGGACTGATGAGGGCTGAGCACACAGACACAGGAGGAAGGCAGAGGGAGAAGGTAGGAAGCTCTCAGGCCAGACTGGTTCGATGACAAGTGGAGATTATACAGGTTGGAGGATCCATCTGAGTCAAGCTGAGCACAAGAACACTTTGGGTGAGTCTGGATGCCACGGGGCAGAGCTGGAGGGAGAAGATGCTGGCTGGGGCTCACCCACATCTTGTACAGAACCTAGCTATGATTTAGGCAAACTTGTATTAAGGGTTTGGTTTCATCCTTGACTGGAAACAAAAATTGAATCCTTAGAGATCCTGTCCAAGGGGCCTTCCAGGGCTCTGTTTTTAATCCCACATGGCCCCCAGTACAGTCTGGCAGGTGGACAGGTAGCTGTTTAGGGATATGCTTAATAGAAGCAATTAGGAAATCATTACACCGCAGTAATGTGAGCAGATGAGTGAACAAAATGACTGCTTGCTGCCGTGTGAGAAATCAGCCTGGCCTGGCTGAGTAGAGAGCACTCTGTTCTTCACAGCACAGCCAGCAGGCACTGCCCAGCAGAGGCCACGGCAGAGCCAGGAGCCGGAGTCCGCCCGGCTGGAACAATCTGATAAATTCCTACAGCTGGGAACTCAGCACGAGATGGGAATCAGGATTTTCATCCTCGTTAAAACTGTAATTGGAGCCTCATTCTACTTCGTTTAGAGCCTGCTGTGAACGTGAGCAAAAGCTGCAGGGTGCTAAGCAGGGAGGTCACCCCGGGGCGGTGGCAAGCAGCCGGCCAGAAGCAGTGGGAGGCTGCAGGGAGCACAGCGAGGCAGAGGCCAGGCTGGCCCGTGTGCCTCTCCTGTAGGGATGGAAAGGCCCCTGTTGTGAGCTCCCCAGCTTTCAACTGTTTCTTTTGGACTTTTTTAATATGGAGAATAAGAAAGAAAAGTAGAGATGGGTTTGAAATGGAACCTCAGGGCTCTGCCTTCAGCTTGAGTCTCTCTGCTGGGTGCTTTGACCTGAAACCTGGTGGACCTCAGATCCCCATCTAAACCACCAGTGACAAATCTAATAGTCCTTACTTCAGCTCTTAGACCAGGGCAAGACTTAAGGAAACCTGATACAGCGTTATTAGGCTGTAGACTGGGCTGATCCATTTATTAGCTGAGAATTTTCTTTGTTTAATAGAACTGATTCTTGACTTTTCTCTACAGAACGTGGCACTGGCTTAATACATTTAGTTTGCAAACGGAGATCCCGAGCTGTAAACTAAATCCAGATGTTGCACCAAGCACTCACACCAACTCCTGCCTGAGCCCATCTCAAATCATCACAGGTATTCCTGCAGTAGAGGAAATGGCTAATGTTCCTTAAATATAGTTTAAAAATAATCAGCAACACTCAAATTACTTCTACTACATTATGGGTTGTGAGTGAGGCAATTCGTTAGTGAGAGTCAGACAAACTACCTTAATTTGGCCTTCTACCACTTTCCACCTCGTGGACCAACAAGTGTATCATAACTATTAGAACAACTTCAGTGAATGTTACAATTACTCATGTCAAATGAGAACGTAATGCAGTTAACGTGCATGCTGGCTCCCCGCTGCTACTGCTGATGATTATTGCTATTAGAGCATGACCAAACAGTCATTCAAATATAAACAGCAGATTTGTTTTCATTGTGTTTGTGGCCCGTTTTACTCGCTTTCTGCGAACATTAACACAAATGGTTTTGCTTTGCAAGACTGTCCCTGGGGAGAGAAACAAAGTCAGGAGCACCGTGGTGCTGACTTCGTGTATCAGCTAAACTACCTGAACTGGAAGTGTTTGCATGGCTCTCTGGAAAATCTGACAGCCACCTCATCAGAGAGAAAAAGCAAGACTAGGCAAGTCTGAGTGCTGGTCTCGTAAGATGAGTACACAGTACCTGAACAAAAAATCATGGCAGTCCACTGGACAGGCAGCTCTCACATTCCTGCCAGTCATTCAGTAAATGCTCAGGAATGATAGTTACATCAAAACAGGGTACCCAACTCTCTGGCCAGTGTTTCTGATGCAAAGACTACTAAAGGAAAAGGTGCCATTGACTTAAATGGTTTGTGTGCTATAGAGTAACACGTAGGACTAAATTCACTAAAAGCTCTGCTTGCTGCGAAAAGATTGCCTGCTTAAGAAGATTAATTATTATTATTATTGCTCACATTTTTGTGTCGCCCTTTAGTGGAATTCCTTATCTCTACATCAGTTTCCAGGATGGGAACTCTTTCTCTCTCCTTCTTGTCTGAGCTGTTTACTCCCCTCGTAAAGCCAAGAGCTAATCCTGGTGGCCACTGATGCGATTAGGTTGTGCAGCTGACTGCAGAACCTCTCCTTTGCAGAAGGACAGATGCAGAAGGTGGCAATCCCAGGATGCCAGGGATCCAACTAATTACCTAACTGCATCGAGGCCATGACTCTCACCAGATGCTTTGATTACAGCTCCCGTTTATCTCTTCTCCAGAAGCACATGCTCAGGAATATGCACACTGAGGAATGACTAAGAGTCTTGCACATCATGGGGCTGACCTTGAGGCCAGGCCAGAGACTCCCAGCTTGCATTAATTTTGACAGGTTTGTGAGGTGTCAGCCTCCTCTGAGGAGCAGAGTGCTCTGGGGGGAGTTGCTGCTTGGTGCAGAGAGGACAGACCAAGGGCCAGAATGAGGAAAATGAGTAAGAATGCAGGAAATACAGTCAGCACATGTTATTCAAAAGCCATTTTGGTGGCAAGTTAGATATAGGATAGCAAAATCTCTGGTATATGGAAGTCAGACAGAGCACAGAAGACTGCTGGTTTGGATGTGAATATGGAGCTTTGAGAAGTCATTCACAGGTTGATTTCTAGAACCAGTTTGAAGGAAAGGTTACTGTCTGAAACATGCTAAGAGCTAAGGATGTTTAGAGTGCCTCCTTCTGCTTATTTTTGTTTATTTGTTTCTTCTCACAGAAGAAGATAGGTTTCTTCAAGCTAGAGCTTGGATGATGGAGAAGAAATGTGACATAGAAAAACAAAATCATGAGCATCATACATCACGTAAATAAGAAAGATCTTCCAGTGTCTCTTCCAGTGGGAGCATTGGAAACTCAGTGAAGCAGACAGGTGATGATCAAATGCAAAACAGAGCAGGTAGAGCAGAGCTCAGCTGTGGAACTCATTGCCACAGGACACTGCAGAACCTCAAAAAGCTGTGAGGCAAATCCACAAGGAACTTGTGCACAAAGTGAACACTACCGGCTCAGGAGATGCCTGGGCTGCAAATCACTGGAGGCTCAGCAAGTGTAACAGAGAGGCATCATTAGTTACATCATACACTTACAGCACTCTACATTCTCCTCTTGGCATCTACTATAGGTCACTGCTGGAGACATATGGGGGAGAGGCAGCTAGACAGATTCTTGGTTCTGCCTGGTATGGCAGTTCTTATGTTACTGACTAATTGGGTGAGCTGGATGGCTCAGATCCTTAAGCAGGAAGTTAGGCATGTCTGTGCTTAGAGAGCTATGAAATGATGTGTTTCTTTTTCTTTCTTTCTTTCTTTTTTTCCCCATTGCATTTCCTATGCCATGGGCCCAAGGACCATCCCAAAGAAAGAGCAGGAGCTCCTGGCAAAGTCTGAAAAACAGGATTCTCACATCTACATGTGATCAGGATGAGATGTGATAAGGGGACATCATCATCACCCACATCTATACCCACTCACTGACTACCAGCAGGAGAGGGTGTGTGAGCAGTGATCCTGTTCTACATAAATTCAGGAGCTGAAAGTGACAGCACAGCACGGCAAGGTACTCTGAGGATGATCTCCCTATATCTCAATGTGAGTGCAAGATAGTACGGGCAGGCAGAGCAAGTGCAAATGTGAGATAAAAATATGGAGGTGCACAGGTATCTACAAAAAGAAGAGGGGAGAGAGAGTAGTTTGTTTGCAAACATTTTTTTACAGTGCACGTAGTTTAGTGTTTATCAGAATCCATCCATCCATGCACTCTACAGGAAAGTGCAGCCTGCAAGGCAGCAGTTTGTCTGAAATCAGGTGTGTGTGAGTATCTTCCAGGACTGTGATAAAGTATATGCATACCAATATACCAAATAAGCAAGCAGCAGAGAGCAGCAGAAAGGTAAAATTCATAGGGCTGGGGAGCAAGGTCACTCCCTGGGTGGAGAAGAGGAGTATCTAGGAAGCAATCCTCAAGGAGACTTTTCCTATACAGACAGAGTGAAATTAATTGCAATCATAGTATTTCTGTGAGCAAAGTGAGGTATTCCAGGCACACAGAAGAGGAGGGCATCTGTCCCACTCAGAAAGCAAAGAGTTGAGCAGCTGAAAATACTTGTGTCAAATCCCCACTTAGGCATCTCTTCCCCCTCCAGCCCTTGTCCTCCCTCCCCTCCCTTTCCCATTCATTTCTCATTCTGCAGCTCTTCAGCACTAGGCCCTTGTCCTGATTAACATTTCAAACCCATTGATAGTTTGTGCTGGCTTAGACAAACTAATCATCATTAGCACTCCAAAAACCTGTCCTGCTTTCCCTCCCAGAGTCACAGGTGCCACCCTCAGCTGCTTGGAGGAAAAAAAAATAAATTCACCAGCCACAACACACTCTTGGCAAGGCCATCCGAAGGTACCAGCTCACAGCCCTGGCAGGCAAGGAGATCACAGTCCCTGGGCTCTGGGCTTCCATGGATCCAAGCTGCAGATAAGGCATGGGGCCATCTAGGAGGCAGGCAGAGGGCTGCAGGCATCTTCTCCTTTCTAGGTCTTAGAGCAGTGCACTCTAGCACACTGGAACCTGTGCTGGAAGCACTTCTCACTTCCCAGGGAAGAGCAGAGCCCATGTGCTGGATATGGCTGTGTTCTTCCAGCCTGGCCAAGCTAGAGAGATGTTCACAGCTGGGGTTTGAGAGGGATTTGCTGGGATACAGTCTGCATACAGAAGGCTAGGTGCTTTTCCCAGTGACCTAGTGACCTGTATCTCTTCTGTTTATAGAGCAGGAAGAGGCAGAAAGTAAATACATAACCCAGGAGGACCAGGAATGATGCAAGAACGGGTGTCTGGTGAGCTGCTCATGTCTGGCCTGAGCTGCAGGCAAGAGATACAAAGGCCACAGATAAATGCAGACTAACAGGAGAAAAAGAGCGATGGGCTGGAAGATGCTCTTTGTGACACTTGTGTACAAATCTGCTGCTGAGCTGCCAGGCAGGCTTGGATGTGCTTCTTTACCATTTTCCTGGAGGTACCTAAATCCTCCCCATCAGGCAGGGTCATTCCACACAACACCTGTTTTCAAAGAATGACACTGTGCCCTCTGCAGCGGGGACCAGGTGGCCCTAACACTGCCCTGGGGATGAAGGCTGTAACAGTGCCCATAAGATTTCTACCTCACTTCAGCTAATGCCAGTTGGGCCCTGGAGTGAGCTCGGGACTGCTCCAGAGACAAAACTCTCCTGACAGCAGCTGAAAAGAAGCAGGTTTGCCCAGCAGACCTGTTTTTCCACTGTGATGGAAGCACAGGGGTCAACGTGACTCTGAAGCATACATCCTCCTAGGTCTGCCTTGGATCCAAAATTTCATTTCAGCCAGTTAAAATAACAACTAGGCAATCACTGGGAAACTCCACACCGCTGGAATCATTGTACCTTGGGCAGCTCTCTGGGCCCTCATATGAAATGTTTGTTGAGCACACATCCATGAGGAGGCTCAGAAATGCCACTAAGCCTGTGTGCTTTGGAGTCGTGGAAAAGCCACCACCTCTCGTGTAGCTGCTTAGCAGCACACACAGAGCCTGCACAGAGGTCGTCCTAGAGAGAAAGGGATTATTTATAAGGCAACTAAACCTTCCTACTAAAGCCCAGAACTAATGCTGAACATCAAAATAATGGAAGAAAAAGCTGCCCCATGCCTCTGCAACCACGGCCTGAGGAATGCAATTCCTCAAGCAAAAACCATCCAGGCAGACTGGTTGGGAGATAGCACACACCCACAAAACTGCACAGCTGCCTGTTCTCTACTGCACAGGACACAGTGAACATCCCCCAGGCACATCTCCTTCTCCCAGACCTGCTCTCCTGACATCCTCTCTGCCTAACACTCACTTCAATGAACACTAAGATGAGGCTTATCTTATAATTTTGCATGGCCATTATCTGACAGCAACTGCAAATTTTGCTGGCATGTGAGGTACAAGGGGCTAGGGTAGGGTGGGAGTTCAGTGCAATCACAGATATTACTTTAGAGGCTCCAGACTCTTCTGCTATCCACCAGGAGACTGAGCCTGTGGGTGCATCCTGCCTCCGTGCTCCTGTGAGGCAAATGCTCAGGCACTGACAACATTTAAGACAGCAGCCTATTTCCACAAGTGAATCTGTAGGCAAAAATATGTTGCCATCTTCCAAGGCCTTTTCAGACACTGACAGTCACCCCTCAGCTAAGTGACTCCCTTGTTGCTGCAAAAATCCATTCCTCCCACACCCCCACCAGCTTCCCTGCCCCAGACCACTATCCTCTGACCTGAAAATAAAATACCCCTGTTTATGACACAATGGTGTGGCTTTAAAGCTGAGCCCGGACGCTCCTGTCACAACTCCTAGCCTCCCTGCCTGTAAGCAGCAAGAGGCTGGGCAGAGGCTGCAGCAGCACCCTTACAGCCGCACACACCCGGCTCGGCAGCGCAGCGCCGGCCCGAGGCAGCAGCAGCAGCGCCGGGCTGTTGCAGGATGCTGACAGAAGGGGGCAAAATCCTTCTGCAGTCAGCGCTTGTTCCCTGCTCCTGCTGCACTCGCTTTCTCTGGCACCCTTGCATCCCTTCAGCCCTGAGCCCTCTGGCACACTCCGGAGGAGGGGACACTGTCACGGCCCTCGGCAGGGGTGGCAGCCAGGACAATCTGCAGCCTGGCTTGGGGTGCTCCTCTGAGCCCCAAACAGCCCACAACAGGTGCAGCTCACCCCATCCCACCTGTCCTGGAGTAGCCCCAGGATGATGAGGGTCAGCAGGTGTGTGCTGTGGGCAAGCCTGGTCTCTAAGTCTCTGTGCACTTATTGCTGAGATGGCTGTTGGTGCTGAGAGCAGCAGAAAAGCTGAAGGGAGTTGCAAGGAGGGTCCCCGGGAATGGGTGAGAAAAATGGGGCAATGGGGATGACAAACTTCCTTTTGTGGAATGGAGTTGGATTCTCCTTCACCTTGTACATGCTGTAGTTCAAGATATCCTAGATACAAAACATGTCAAAGGTGGGATGGCATAGTCCCACTGGCCCCAGTGCCAAGCAGTGGTCACACAGGGATCACCCATCTACAAGATTTGGGGCAAGAAACCACAAAAGGGGTTTGGGACTCAGGGAGCACAACAGCTTTAAATCCTTCTCCACACTTCTTTTGGACTCAGTTTCCACTTTTGGAAAAGTCCCGGTGCCAGAGATACCATCATGTCTCAGGGCACTGTGACTTTCAAGTCACAGTGAGTCTTGAAACTCCAGTCTGTGAGCTGGTAATCTAGGGATTCATGAAGAGTGACTTCCATCAATTAAAAAAGTCTGGAAAAACAGGACCAGGGAAGGGATAGAAAAGCAGACAATACCTCTCAAACACTATAAAAGACATCACACACCCCCTTCTTTGTTTTTTTTTTTTTTTCCCTGTGAGTAAGCAACATTTTCTCTTTCTTCAACTCCTCAGCTGACCTGGTGACTTCTATTTCTGTATACATCAGTGAGTCCCTTCTCCTTACATCATCTGACATGCCTACAGCCAACTCCTCTGAATTTCCTGCAAGCCTTACTATAGCTGGCAGCTGCCCTTGAAGCCCCTCAGATAGCAGACTTGCACAGCTCACTGGGAAAGAGCTTTTACTTTCCTCCTCCCTGTCTTCTAAGCTTTGCATTTGCAGAGGACAGGAGGAGGAAAGAACAGAAAATGGGGACATCCCTAAGCCCCAGGCTGCCTTAACTATTTCTTCTACACCTGTGGCACAGCAGGGAATGAGAGCTATTATTATCTTCATTTCCAGTTTCTGAGTTACAGCACGGTCCCAGTGTGACACAGGAGGTTTTGGGGCTGCTGCCCATACTGGCAGTGGGATCTTCACCTGGCAGAAAGGTGCAGTGACCTCTGGGGAGCCCTGGCAGCAGCCACAGCACTGCCTAGGAGAGAAAGTGAAGAACTGCTTTGTATCTAACAGAGATGGCAAAGGTGGGTAGGATGAACTGATAGCCACCTCATACCAGGATTATCACAGGTAGTGTAGTGGACTTGCCGTGGGATCTCAAGGGGGCACGGTCTCAGTTTCAAGATTTTCAGCTTGCAGCACCCACCTGACATCAGCCTTAGGGACCAGGCTCAGACACAAATCCATGAGGAAATCTGGCTGTGATCTCTCCTTCTCTCTCAAGTGGCTCTAAGGCTCTGATCAGGATGACAGAGGGCTTATTTTTGCCTGTCCCTTAGGACAACAACCTACTGAAGCTCTCAGGCTGGGCAGATGAGGGGTTAGTAGAGATGCTGCTAGATCAAAATGCCACCAGAAAGTTGGGAAGGCCTAGATGTCCCCAGCCATGAAGCCACCTGCTTTACAAGGCTGGGCTATCGTTGGGAGTCCCTACATCAGGGTACCTTAGCAAGCCTTAGCAGGCTGAGGGAGGGAGGGAGGCAGGAGAGGGAGGCACAGAGCTGGAATTAAAGACTTTCATATACAGACTCTGAGGGCGCCGTCCTGACATAACACCCCATATGCAGATGTGTGCAGAAGAGATGTGTGTGAAAGCTTAGCAGATAGACAACCTGAAATATTTTTTGTTTCTTGCACACGGGATGTGCTGGAGCAGGGAGGTTTTGCACACTTTGTTAACATAGTCTGCAACCTGTTTCTGATGATCTGAAGTTTTCCTCTCTTTAAAACATTCCTTGAGCAGACAGCAGCCCCCGTGTAAAACAACTGTTCACAGCAATTACAGCAGTCAGAGAAGGAAAAACATTTCATACCTTCAAAAGGAAAAACCCTTTAGGGAAAGCTGTGTTTTTCCCTGAGCACACTAAAAGAGGGGAAAAGAGGTGCTGGCCTGTGGCAAGCAGAAGATGGAAAAGCTTGGCAATATTTTCTTAGCCCCCAAAACCACCCTACATACTGACATTATGGGGGTAGGCAGTATGTGACAAAACATCCCTGTCTGTCTGACTCTGTCCTTACAATGTAAGAATGCTTACATTGTAAAAACTTTGGAAGCATCTGGTTGGCCAAAATATTTAAGAACAGTTTCCTGAAGATGTTCCTTGCAAATAGTAACATGGCTGTGTTACCACAGTGTCTGATTCCTGATGTGCCCTACTGAAGGGATTAAGTTGCTGGTCACTCTTTAGTCTTATTGTCAACTATGAAGATCTAAGAAAAGATATATGGATTACACTATTGCTCTGGGGATTTTCCCCCTCCTCATTTCCAGGAAGAACCCCAATTTTTCATTTAGACTTTAGTTAGCTATCCTGCTGAGAAACTGCAGGTCTCACTCCTGGAGCTCAGTGGGAAACAAGAGAAATGGCAAAAACTTTTTTTTCCATCTGTGAGCGAGCAAAACTGACCTGGAGTCATACAGAAATCAGAGCAACAGAGGAGGAAGAGGCTATTTTTATCAAGTCACTATTTCTTTCTTTCTTTCTTTCTTTTATTTTTTTTATTTTTATTTAGGCAAGAACCACATTTTAAGCTGCTAGTCCCTATTTTTCTCTAAATCCTCTGAGGAGCTGGCAACGGATGGCAGGGCCTAACCTCCAAAAAGAAGAAAGAGCAATTAAGAGGAGAACAAATTCAGGGTCATCCAGGAATTTTGCAGCTGTTGCTGTGTAGCACATCACAGCTCCCCACCAGACCTCACAGCAGGAGCAAGGACAGGACACTTGTTGCTCTGTTTGCAGCTCCCAGGGTGTCTGAATGGAAGGAGGTGCTCCACCAGCTGTAGAGATGTAAAAGAGGCTCGGCATTCCACAGCTGGGAAGGGGCAGAGGGAGAGAAAGATGAAGGGTGTTAGGTGATGAAAGACTGGTTAAGTTAGGATGGCTGTCTAAAACATTTCAAAGAAATTAAAGAAAGGAGAAATTAAGGAAGATGTTGAACCGTGAGCCTAATTAGTGTAGCAGTGTAGTTATAGTCATGATAGCCTAAGGATACAATTAGACATGTCTAGAGAGGGAGGCTGATCTTGCTGTTAAACCATAAAGGTAGGGGACAGGATGATGTGGGTTGCAGTCTGGCGCTGGCTCCTGGATGATTCTGATGTGTTGCAGGGATGCCTTGTGACTCCCACAGGAAACTTCCAGTCTCCTGATACCTTGGTTTCAATGTTTCCAAGTGCTTCTAAACGAACACCAGGAATTCCCAAGACCAAGCTGAGGCATTTTTATGGCATCTAACCACTAGGGTTCCTTTTAGTACACCTTGGACTTGCCATTGGAGATCTTAGGGCAAAAGCTGCTAAGAGAAAGCAAAGCTGGTTGCCAAAAGGAGACAGGAGCAATAAAACACCAAAAGAAGATGCCCTAAATTAGCATGACACATCCAAACCAGCTGTTCTGTAGTCTCAGATAATCACGTCTCAGTTTTGTGGGAGAGATGTTGAACGAGACACAGCCTTTCACTTTGATATTACAGAATGACATTCCTAAGCACGCTGACTCCGGTGACGCTCAGTCTGGGCCTCAGTAAAACAAGCCAAGATGTCACGGTGTTCAGGCATCGTTCACACCTCAGCTCTGAGGCCCCAGCTGTTTGTCAGTCCCTCTGTATCCAGCCCTGCTGCCCTCTTCACTCTGCATTCTCAGGAAGGAGTTGTGACAGCATGAACAGGAGGAGATAAATCGGAGATTGAGGCTGACACAAGCTATGTCTCTACAAACCTCAGCAGCCAGGCGCCAGGAGCTCAGCCCACCCTGAGTGCAGCATCCACGAGTGTGCAGGGCCAGCCCCAGGCCAGCAGCAGCAAGCCTCACCCAGCAAGCCTTGGCAGCCCACCTCAGCAGCCCACCTCAGCCCACGCCTGGCACAGTGAAGCAGCATCCTCCAAGCCTCCACCCGCAGTCACCGTGGGAGACCATGCTTTGTTCTCCCCAAAGCACAGCAGTGGAACTTTTCTAGCACCTGGAAGTGAGAACTCGTGGGATGCAAGGGGAGATGCTGGCAGAGAGCATCTGCCCTGCTGCAGAGAGCCAGGAGAGATGTCTGAGTCAGTCTGACATCTGACGAAAATAAGTCCTGTGGCTTACATGGACACGAACCCAAGGCTTCTCAGGAAAATCCTCAGGAGCATCGCAGACACATCCTGACAGAGGATTTGCCTTGAAAGCAGATGCCACCCCGCCACCCAGGCAGGTAAAGGGATGTGCATTGGCACCATCCCTAGCTACATGGGCAGAGATCCTGCAGAGGCCCTGGACTTTGATCCAGCCCTGAGGGGTCTCAGCAGGAGGCAATGTTTACCACACCATTTCAGTGCCAGCTCTACATTGTCCATGGCATGAAATGACTGACATGCCGGCGCACAAAGGTAAAAAAGGACAGATTGATTTATTGATCAAGGAAAGACACAGTCTCCTTGACAGAGATGCGCTGTCAAACGATGGCAGGACGTGCTGCTAAAAGCCCTCCAGATTGATTACTTTACCTGCCACCTGATCCTTCATTGCCCTGGGCTCTGGCAGGTGAAGAGCAAGGGAAGATTTACACGTAGCTGGGAGTCAGGACAGGAAAACACGCAGGAATGAAAGCTCCAGGGGTCTGGCCGGGACACAGTGGCCCCCCTCTCCTCCACCTGCCACAGGGCTGGAAGGTCCCTCAGCCCATGGGCCAGCCAAGGTGGCAGGAAGACCAGCAAAACCTCATTGTGCAGCCAACCAAAAGTGGCACTGTGGCAGGTAACACCTGCACATCCTGAAACACTGCCATTTCTCTTCCCCATCTGCTCCCTTCTCTAGGATTAAACCACTCCTGTCTGTATGATTATACAGCCTGTGCCTGCCCCGGGGATTGTAGAGAGTGCAGCCAGGCACTTGGCCTGGCGCTGCTGTCAAACCCTGCTGCAGGAGGTAACGCCACAGCCCACATCCCAGCACAGGACATCAAGCTGCTGCACCCATGGAAAATGGCCACTTCATCAGCTGCAGCAGGGCAGTGCCAGTCCATGAGGGAGCTCTGTTCTGGGGGCTGCTCTCCTTTGTCACTGCCTGTGCACCCTGGGGCATCCAGAGTGCCTCTCTTAGTGGGGGCTAATGACAATAAACCCAACCTAAGGAGACAAGAACATTGGAAAAAACATTTTCTTGAACTTCTAGGGCCCAATTTACTATTTCTACATTGGTTCCCTCTCAAGATACCCTCTTGGTTAAACAGAATCCTCCCCTACTCGACGAGAAGCACAACATCCTTTCCGTCAGCTTGCTCAGGAGACAGCTTGAGCCCCATTAGGGAAGAGGCAGGGCCTCATCACAGCAGCAATTCAAGGCAGCCTGGTTGTAACATGACGTGGATGCACCACTCAGCACCACATCAAACCCCAAAGTTACTCGGGTGGCCAGGTCCCAACTTCACTGCACAAACACGCTGAGCCAAGCATGTCACAAATTTGTAATGAGCTTGTTTAGAGAGCTGTAGCATGAGAGAGGCAGTAAAGGAGAGGCATAACAAAGAACGTCCCTTAAATGATTCAGTGCTGCCCAATTTACCAGGCACAGCATGTTGGGAAAATGCCACTCCAGAGCTGCTCTCATACCTGTTAAAGGGCTTGATATTCCCAGTACATGGCAGCTCTATCTTAATTCTGTGGATAATCTGACCAGCTCTGGCTGCGCACCAAATCCAGATGGCTCGCCACCTCTCTTGTGGAAAGTGTAAATAATACAGCAGACCAACCACAGGAAAAACAGTGATCCCAAAAAGGCAGAGATGTGAGAGGCTAATTTGACTTTTCAACAAGTATCTAAATTAACATCCTCCTAACAGCCTCCTTTTCGGACTGCAGCAAATGCCAGGAGTGATTGAAGAATGCCCAACCCAGACACACTGGGAAAGGCAGGAGTACAACAGGAGGTGGCATGAGGAGCAGCTGTGCACTAGACAAGGCAGGATAACATTTTTATGGACACAACTGATGTCATCTATCTTTACTTCTATAATGCCTTTGACATGGTTCAGGCCAACATCCCTGTTGATAAATTGGAACAATATGGGTTTGATGGATGGAGTAGTAGATGGATAAGGAATTGGAATAAGAATGGATGGAATAAGTTACACTCAATGGCTCAGTGGTCCAAATGGAGATGAGTAACAAGTGATGTTCCTCAAGGGGCCATATCCGGCCTGGGGCTGTTTGACACCTTTATTAATGACTTAGTGGGGTTGAGTCCATCTCAGAGAGTTTGTACATGGCAGGAAGCTGAGGGACACTATCCACGAGGACCTTGACAGGTTTGTGAAGTGGGCCCATGAGAGTCTTATGAAGTTCAACAACAACAAGTATAATGTCCTGCACCTGCATCAGAGCAATCCCCAGTATGAATACAGATCAGAGAATGAACTGATTGAGAGCAGCCCTGTAGAAAAGGATGTGGCAATACTGGTGAAAAAAAATATTATATATGAGCTGGCAGTGTGCTTTCCCAGCTCAGAAATCCAGTTGCATCCTGAGCTGCATGAAAAAACGTGTCACCGTTTGCAGGGCAAGGGAGGTGGTTTTGCTCCTCGACTCTGTTCTCATGAGACTCTGCAGCCACCTCTGGGGTCCTTGGCACAGAAGGACATTAACCTGTATGACTGAGTCCAGAGGATGGCCACAAGAAGGGCTGGAGCATGTCTCCTATGGAGAACAGCTGAGAGACTTGGGTTTGTTTAGCCTGGAAAAGATAAGGCTCCAAGAACACCTTATTGTGGCCTTTCAGTATATAAAGAATGCTTATAAGAAAGATGAAGAGCGACCTCTCACCAGGGTCTCTAGTGACAGGACAAGTGGCAACAGCATTAACCTAAATAATGATCCCATCCAACCCAAACCATTCTGTGGAGCTCTCTAGCCCCTTATGCTGGAGTTCAGTTTGGCCCTGAGATGTGAGATCATCTCCCAGGCCTGGGATTGAGCAAAGCAGCAAAAAGAAACAGTATCAATAAGAAGAATCATAATTCTTTTTCTTCTTTCACTGGCACTTCTATTCAAAGAAGTTGAAATCTTTTTAAAAGTAGTGTGAGATTAATCTCATTTATCACCTCATCTCATTTCCTTCACATGTCACAACCCAATTTCACCCTGAGCTCATACAGTTAAGCAACAACCAATTTTATGGAAAGAAGATGGTGATTTGAGTGTTTCTGGTTTTGGAAGGTACCTGGATATCCAGAACAGCTGCTGCATGGCAAAGCTATGGCCCCACGTTTGAAATACAGCATCTCAGCACTTCATGGCAGAAAGAGGTGTGATTTCCTGACTGGACAAAAGAAGCTGGACCAACAGCTTCTTTCTCAAAAATTTTTTGTAGTTGAATGTATTTTGGATCTTGCACCCCTTTGCCTCTAGAGCTGGAAAAAGAGGTAACAAAAGGAAGCCAACTAGAAATCTGCCTACATTCACAAGAGAAATAGAAGGGAAAAAAAATATGGTAAAATTTCCCTGCAACAAAGTAATGTTTTGCCTGTGAAGGGATTTCCATTGATAATCTTGGAGATGGGAGAACAGGAACAGAGGGAGACATCTGTCATCATATTTAATGGTGCTTCTTGTTGTACAGTTTAAATAATTAAAGAAGATTCATCCAAGTAGAAAGAAAGATAGGATTAAGGAAAAAAAAATGGAAAACAGAAAAAAAATATCCTAGGCAGTTGTGTAACTATTTTCCCCCTGGGCCTGGGAAATGTTTCCACTAAGTAATCCAAGACACTGCTTAAGATTCAAACTATTGCTTGCTAGGGAAAGGGAGGGAGGGCAGAGGAAGAATACTGCAAATGCATTTGACTACATCTGCTACCCACTCATTATTGTAATAGAGAGAGGTAGGGATAAATCTGACTGTATGTGTGAGGGCAGCAATTGGTTGTTAGATTTCAAAGATGCTATTACACCCTGGAGGAGCAGGGACATACACAGGTGACATTCACCAATTTCAAGGGGGTGGAGGGAAATCACACACTCGAATGAAGTTAATAAGCAATGAAGAGGGCAGGGTCCATGATTGCCAACCTGATTTCTATAATTGGTGTGATTACTACGATTGTAACTTAAACACAACAGCAAATCACTTGCTTAATTGAATTTTCTTTCTGTGTGCGGCTGGGAAGGGGGAGGACACAGAGGAAGATGCAAATTCCTCCTACAGCTGTGTGTGTCTTCTCAGCCATGAAACAAGCAGAGGGGTCATGGTGTGGGGGGCAGCCCCAGGGGCAGAAGGGGGAGGTTAGAGGGACCCAAGGCAAGGCTTTACACGCATGATTTTCATGGAGGATGATGCTCTGTGTTTCTAAACAGTGCCAACACCTTCACTGCACTGAAAGTGACAGTTTTGAACAGGACTTAGTAAGTGCCTCACAGCACACCACGAGATGACAAAGCCTCTCACTGAACTCCTGGGGAGTCAAGCAAACGGCCGTGCTGCCTCCAGTGCCCCCACTCTCAAATACATCCCCTTCCACCATCAGCAAAAACCAGAAAGGAGTATTTTTAGATCAGCCTGTGGGATCTCTTTATTCTCCCCAGCATTTTTTCCTAAAAGACATTTGCAACAGCCAGGAGACTCTCCAGGAAAAAAAAAAAAAAGAGAACACATTGGCCTCTGAAATGCCAGAAACAAACATGACCTAAACACACGTGTTATCTCTGTGTCATGGCACTAAATCTCTGCAGTATCTTACCTGGAGATTCACACAGAGACAACAGAAAAACAGAGCTGATCATGCCCCCTATACCTCATCTGGAAGGGGCACCTGCTTGTCTCATTGACTGTTTTTCAGATGATAACTCATCTGTTTTCAACTTCTATTTTGAACTTGTCATTACAGACAGACTCATCAGCACCTTTGTACTTTGGCAGGATGAAGAGTAGTGGGGTTTTTTTTAGGACCGAGCAGTATCTTGTATTTGGAGATCTTGTGCAGACTGTCCTGTTGAGGGGTAGTACAGACAAATTTAAGTGTGGATCCAAAACTTTTAGGTCACCCTGTCTCCTCTGTGAGACCAAAACCACAAAAATATCCACTGAATTGATTAAAATTCAGTGCACTTGAAATATTCCCAATTCCCTGGATGAGAAATCCTCAGGTCTGCTCCAGAAAAAAAAAAAAACCAAAAAACAAAAACAAAACAAAACAAAACAAAGCAAACAAACAAACAAAAAAAAAAACCACCCAAAAAAACCCCAAACACAACACAAATGAGCAGCAAATTTTGCTATGCCCAAGACTGCAATAACACAACATACTTCTTTCCTTAGGGTTTTTCATGCATGTACTTTTCAGCATGCTACACAAATAGAGAAGCATTGCTTTTTGACAGGGATCCTGAGATGTGCACAGAGGCAAAACCCAAACCTGCAGGCAGGGCTTTGAGCAACACACCATTCTTCTGACCACAGCCAGATCTTGGGCACCTGTATAACTTATTGAGAGCCAAACTCGATGTCCCTGGCTCGTGGGAGCCTTATTAATGAGTATGTTAAGCAAAGTAAGACAAGAAGGACTTGAGGCATAAATGAAACCTTGCAGAGGGTCTTACCATGAGTATTTGGGTAGAATTTTTGGAACTTCCACAACTCCAGCCCTAGAAGTCATTGTTTATTTTTCTCTTTAAACTTGCCTTAATCTAGCAGAGAAAACCAGGGAATGGGGAGGGACTCTGGGAAAACATGATCCCTGATCCCTTCAATAATATATCTCCCCTACAGCTGCACAAAAATAAAATATTAATTTATCTGATTTGAAACAGAAAGCAGGGCGGAGAGGGAAAAATTGACTGCGGCTATGCAGTGTTTTCTATCATATATTTATGTTTATGTTCATACATAATGCTTCCATGTATCATCTGTTACCTTCCACTCCTATATCTGCTTGTCACTCCATGTTTCCTTCCTTAAGAAAGGAGACAACAAAAACTCTGCTGTGGCCATCACACTGGGAAAGAGCACTAGCGGTAAAAATTATTTTTCCCAGAGAGCCTTAGGTTGTATTTTCATGGACTTCATCAGAGCTCTTACCTATTTGACTGTCACATCAAGCCCTCTTCATGCCCTGAGCTTCTAAGAGGACTGAAAGTGAGGATATATGAGACTTCTTTGTTACCTAGAGAAGGCATGATGAGTTTTGGAAAATAAGCCACTTTCACACCATCCCAGCTCAAGGAAAAATGTTAATATGTCTTGATGGGATACTAAAGTCTTTATGATGGTATAAAAGCACTAGGAAGAGACATAAGTATGAAGCATGTCTTTCAGATCAGATTTGGGAAATGGGCCTCCAGTAATGTTAGCATTTCAGTTGGGAAATGTGCAAATACAGGCCATTTATCATCTTCAGGTTTTTCACTCTGTCCAAATAGATATCTGTCTAAAATAACATGTTCTAAACCCCAGCACTCTCCACTCCACAGGAGAAAATCTCTGTCATTCTACAGAGTCAGCCCAGTTTATCCCCAAGGTTATGGGGAAAAATACCAATTTTTCTTTATTTATCTCAATTTTGAAATAGGAAAAGAGCCCCAAGGAAGTCCCGCTATTAACAAACAGGGCAACAAAAAGGTAACAAAACTAATGCAAAACCATTTTTCTTTCCCCACAGACTCAGCTCTCCCGTATAAAAATTATCAGCCTGCCCATCTATTCCCATCGGAGAGAATCCCACTCCAGCTGCACTAGCACTCAACAAATGGCCTGTCAAACAGATGGGCTTTGCAACAAGCTCGTTAGGTCTTTCTTTTTAAAGACACCACTACTACATGGCTAAGTTTGGCTTCTGTTTCACCTAGTTTTCAGAAGGGCACGTGCATGCAAACATATCTACAGCACAAAAAAAACCTCAGCGCTGCTAAAACATTAAGACAGAGAAATCGAGCTCAGAAGTCAAGCCATTCCATATGTTAAAGTTTCTCCTGCACCATTGATTCTAGGCCATTGTACATCCTATTTATCACACATTATATATGAAATTGTACATTTCACAGGTAAAATAAGAACAGAGAACCTATATATATTCTAGTGTGCGATGCAATCAAGTTAATGTTGCAGAAAAAAACCAAGCTCTTGGAATATTCTCAATTCTATCTGAGATTTATACTCTTAATATTACATTACGTTGTTACCTTATGCTTCCACCTATATCTTTGTTGTATCTATTTCTTATCTTTTCCTCATTTTATACATAGTCTCTGCAAAGCCTTACACAGGCACTGAATTTATATGCACTGTAAGAAATCCAACAGAGGGTCAATGCTCAGCATTTTGACTGCAAACTTGCTGCTTCTGGAACTCTCCTTATTGTGTATTATTAGAGCGCTCTGTAGCCTGGGTTCCTGACTGATACTTGGGAACTGCATTTCCCCACAACAGCATTTTTTATCAGTTATAGTTGCAACACACTGCTAAGCAGATTCTTAATGTTTTGTAGGATCTGGACTTTGGATCACAAGCTTTCTGAGGACAGGACCAGTTCTTTGATATATCTTTGCACACTGTTAATAATGACACCAAGGCTTCTTAGTATCATTACAAGACACACAGTAAGTTAGTGCTTCAGCTAGGGGCAGGTGACAGACTGCATTTAGATTCTACTTATCTTCTTTTTAATGACAAGAAGAAAAAAAAGAGCCAAAACAATTATGCTGTTTCCATAACCTGAGGCATTCAGCAGCAGCAGAGCTTTAAAACTGTACAGTGTTTACCACAATTTTCTATCCCAGTTACTCCAACCTCTTGATTATCTACATGCCAAGGGTGATGCTCAAGTTAAGAGTGAAGGTCAGGCCCTGTGGAGTGTCCAAGACCTCCAAGAGTGGAGAAGCTGAGCACTTTGGCCTTGAAAACTTGTGACTCTCATCATGCACAGCTAATTTCCCTGAGCTTCCAGGGTACATAAGCTCCATACAGAGCAATTTAGTCTCTGTAGGTAACAAGTCCTGGTAGATTCAGCAGCATAATTCTCCACCTGACTGCGTGGCTAAAATAGCCTGGCAGTTAAAAGGTCAAGATTTCACCTGTTCACCTGTACATTGCTTTGGTGTCCAAGTCAGCCACTTTTCCACGTACTGGGATGACTCTTTCAATACTTCTGAATAATGAAAATGCCAACATCTTTCTTAATCACAAGTAAGATGTTTGAACTGGGAAGCTGTGCAAGTCAGGATTCTGACATGCTGCTGGTACTGTGTGTAATTGCAGAAGTGAGCTGTCCTATGCCATCAGGAAACAGTGACTCAGTGCAAGTCATGCCTGGGTCTTCCAGCAGCCAAGCTAAATGTCTCAATCAGCCTCACTTTTATTTAAAATTAAGGGAACACCGCAGAGAGAAAGAAGAAAAGAAAATCTCCACTGAAAGAGAGCCAGCAAGTCTCTACCTGAACCAAGACACAAGAGAACAAATGCCCACAACACAGAGGCAATTTTCTGTCAGAAAAGATGCAGAATGCAGAGAGCAGCTGGCAAGGAAGACAGATGCTGAAACCCAACATTAACGGGTGCCTTAAGAAACGTAATGCTGATGGATGGGTAGACAGATGCTAAATATGTAATCTCCTTGCAGATGGACAGTAACACGCAACGGAAATGCTATCAAGAAGGAAATGCTGCATGTTTGAGAAGATATCTGTAAGCACAGGGAATCAATGAATGCCTGTATCTTTGGCTTTTTCCATTTGTGTCCTGTTTAGCCTGAAACAGAGATCTGCGTCGAGCTACCCAGTTCATGCTCTCTTTCTGTCATTCCATTGCCACCGACCTGTTCATGTCTGATACTGAGTGCCAAGGAGGATGGATCTGTAGATCTTTCCAGACTACCAGGGTAATTCAGGTCGAAAAAGAACCAACCACCTGTGAACCTTGTTGGTCCAAACAAGAGGCAAATCCAAACCTGATTACTTCTACATTTCATGGCTTCCATCCACTCATTCTCAAGCACTTCTGCTGTTTTAAGTCACACAGAGAAGTTGATCTCTAATGGAAATCCCCCCAGGAAAGTGTGTTCTTTGCTGATTTCCAGATCCAAGAGCCCAGACAAACGTGTGCAAACCAACAAGACCCTCTAACACATCTTTTGAAAAGATAGAAGATGCTACCAATCCAGTATGCAGCCTAGCACAAAAATAAACCAAGCAGCAGCTGAAGGACCATTTGTACTCCTGGGAGTTAAAACCAATGTGTGGTTCATTGGTATCCACAAGCAAAACTCATCCATGTCATTAGCAAGCACAGCTCTGTTCAGTCAGATTGTGCTCATTCCAGTGGATTTTTTTGTCACTTGTCTTGTACACAATTATGTGGCCAGCAGACCCTAAACTTCCCAGCATACGTGGCTTTGTCTTGCCATGAAAATTTGTCTGCACATTGTGTGGAGATGGGGGCTCATGACAAAAGCAGCTGTGATCTGTTCTTATCTTGAAGGTAATGACAGATACCAGCCACTGCCTGTACCAGCTGGTGAATGCCCATGTGCCAGCAGAGCTGAATGTGCTGGAGCTGCAATGATTTTTCAGAAGAGATGGTTTCTAGAAAGAGCCCCTGCAGTGGTGGTGCCAGCATCCTGCAGAACATGCTACCTACCACTGTCCAGTATGGACTAAGCCATTGAGTGGCACAGGCCTGGGAAAAAGCACTTTAAAGCAGCCAGGGAGATACTGATTTGTCCATGTAACCCCTCGTTCCCTAATGGGTAGTCTTCTCCAAGTGACCCCCTGAGAGCAGGCAGTCAAACTATGCAGCTGAGGGAGGCAGAGATCGCTATCAATTCGCTGAGCACCGTGATCATAAACTGTAAGGGAAAAAGATGCAGAAGGTTCTGGAAGTTTGGTTCAGATCTCTCTTTGCCTTTCTTCTCCTGGGACATCCCCTGACATAGCCTAAGAAAGAAAAGGTGGGTGGGCAGAATCTACTGTGGCTGTTCATCTGTCTTGGAAATGGAAGAAACTTCTTGTAGCCCTTCCAGACTCCGGACTCGGGGAGAAGGAGACTGAAAAAAAAACCTCCTGAAAACATAAGGCAATGACTGAGGCAAAAAGTAGTTATAGAAAAAAAAAAAAAAAAGGAAAGAAATAAAGAGAGTGGAGAAATTCAGGAGAAAAGTAAGGACCAGAAAATGCAGAACTAGCTGTGTGACAAGAATACTGGCAGACACAACAGTAAAGACAACACTTGTTTTTCCAGGTATTTTAAAGACTTCAGACTCTAGTGTGTGGGCTTAATAAGTCTTTCAAACAATCTTAAACCACTTATTTTCCTTATTTTCCTACCTCTTTCTCTGTCCCTTTCCTCTTTCTGTATGTTTTGGGGGCTTTTTAAATTTTATTTTTATTTCTGGTTTTTTTAGTGAATCTTTTCCTTCCTCCTCCCCCCTTATACAATGCCTTTCCCCATTTTTTCCAACCACATGCTGCCCATTGTCTCACCCTCCCTTCCCATCAGAGGGATACTTGCAGGAAGGCAGGGGAACACATCTGATCTGAACTTGTCAGAGGAAATTTGATAAATGTCACAAGAATGAAAGATGATAGAAATTTAAGAGGTTTCTCTTTCCCTCTTTTCAGTAACTGTGCCTGAGGAGCCATAGCCCCCCACTGCAGAGCTGACAATCTAAACAGAGCTGAGAAACGAACTGTCAGTGTTTGGATGGGAGAAGCTGCAAATAACAGTGTTAGTGACTCAGAAACTCAGCAGTGCTGCCACAGAATTCTAAGAGGGACACGCTGGGTGCAGCTTTGAAGGGTCTCCTCCACGAGCTACCAACCCCTATGCTACGTTTTAAGAAGTGACAGGCAACTGATAACCTTCATTTCACCAAGTGGGTCTTTGGGTTTTCCTGTATGGGAAAGCTTTACCACTCACATGTAAGGCGTGATTTTGAGAAGATATCCCTGCACCCATTAACCCCACTGTGTAACTCATCCTCCCTCACGAGTGGCCTCAGTCACCTGAGCTCCTCCTGAGTGGCTTTCCCAAGAGCCTGGGTAACCCCAATCCATCACCACAATGACAGCCACTAAAATCCACCTCTCCCATTACACCAGCACAACCTGCTCACAGGGACTGACCCTTGGGCTCTAAAGTCACTCACAAAGATGGGATCCAACACCAATCCAAGAAAAGAAATTTGCTGATGCGGCGAATGTGCTGCAATCCCTCTGCTGTACATTCTATTTGTACACAACCTGCCCAGACATTCCTGGTGGAAGCAGAGGCAGCTGTATGTTGGTTTAGCTGATGTGGTGGGAGGAAATTCTCACTCTGTTAAACACCTGTTATATTCTGTCGCAGAGGAGGCTGCACTTCGGTACCGGTACAAATATCACGCACGTCTGCTGTGAGGAACTTTGGGATCAATGAAATGAAATGAGCTACTGAAATATATGCTAATATTCCAACTAGATACATAAACCAGAAGACTGGGTGGTTTGAAATGTGGTTTATGAATATGCAACACTCCATTTAAAATAATTGTGCAGTTCAACAAATACAAAAAGGGAAAATTTGGGGACAGACTCTGTTTGGTAGTCTTGTTTAATTGGCTATAATTTCTACTTCACAGCAGTATGGATTTTAAAATGTGTCATAACCAGAGTTGGGAAAGTTATAGAATCTGTGTTACAGGAGAATTTTCCCCAGTTAAAACATGGTTGCTCTCACTATCAAAACCCCCTCTCTTTTGCATTTGCTTTCTGCACTCACGTTCAGCAGTTGGGAGCTGCTCCCATTAAATGCTGGCACAAAGCCATTTCCAGCTTGCCAACCCACGTAACAGCAAAGGGCAGAGAACAAAGAAGAAGCTCAAGCATATGCACACATTCGCATCGGAAGTTGTGCTTTATACTGCACCAGACACTGCTGGTCACAGCAAAAAGAAAGAGCTCCCAAAATCTCCCGCTGCAACTCTGGTCCCAAAGCAATCAGAGAAGTCAGTTGCATACACCTAACTGTGCAAAATGTTTGTGTGCATGGACGTAACTGGACATGCACAGACTACCTCTGAACTCCCACACATCCAAAGAAATGCAGAGATGCTCAAATTTCTGAGGAGTGATGCTTGGGCACAAGTCTGGAGAGAGGAAAAACCTTTAAACGAGTTCCAAGTAATCTTATGTTCTTATGTGTTCTATTTTCATAAATTGATTCTTCTTCCAGAGAGAGCCAAAGCCACTGTTTTTTTCATAACACCCTCTGGCTGCAGGAGATATCCTCAGCAAATCATGAAAACGAGGGAAGAGAGTGTGATCTACCACAACTAAGGTAGATTCAACAGCAAACCTCTGATACTTGCTGTTTAACTGACTTAAAATACATAAAAAGGAGGGGGAAAAAAAGCCAGGGAGTAAAAAGGGGGAAAAAAAAGGAAAGCACAAACACAAAAAGAGCCGTACAAGTAAGCAAACAATCATTCCTTGAGTAAAGTCAAGGCAACTGCCCTTGGCTCACAGACATTTGTAACAGGTCATGCAAAACTGCAGAGCCAGTAAATCTCTGTGAATTATCCTTCCAGGTCTAACCACCAACTCGATGCTTTTCAAGGAAACAGAGACCACCTTGTTTACAAGAAAATAGTATGAGGCAAGTGGGAGATAGAAGGTAGCAGGCAAAGGGAGGAGAGGAGGTGATGATAGGCAGATTACTTTCAAAGCCTAAGAATTAGGCTTTCATTTGTGCTGCCTCAGAGGACTTGGACAGGTGGATGCAGTGCTCTGCTGCCGATGGAGAAGCAGCCCCTGCAGCATCTGAGGTGTTTTCACAGCACTCTGGTTTGATATGCTGCCTTCTGCCCCACCCTTCCACTTTTTAGCTCCCTCTTTCCTTGATGCCACAGGTGTGCTAATGGCATCGGGGTTCCTGACTTCCAGAGTTGGCACAGAACTAGACAAGGAGCAAGGAGAAAATCTGGAGCCCCTGATGCACCCCAGAGTCACCACAGCCCTTCCCTAACACTTTGTCACCTATCTGTGCCCATGATTGTCTGGCTGTAGCAGAGACTCAGCAGGGCCAGACTCCAAGGATGCTAGGGAGGCAGGTCAGGAAGTAATACTCAGTGTCCTGGCTGCTGCAGGAGAAAGGGAACAGATGAGAATAATTAAATAAATATACCTCTGCTCCAGTTTAGCACCTTCTGACTTCACACTTCCCAGTAATTCCAGTGTGTTCTTCCACTGGATTGATCCTCAGCCTGCCATTCCTTGGCACATATACACGTACTTCATTATCCCTGATGAACTGCTTCTCCTTGCACATGCTCTCCCTGAATTTCAGACACAACTTTTTCAGGCAATTTAAGCAATTTTTTCTAGCCCGTTCCACAAGCATGGCTGCAATCCCATACACATTAAAAATAGGAGCTTCTTTGCTATCCCTGTCATCCAACTCAGGAAAGGAAATACTGAGCAGTGACTGATGTAGGACTGAGCCCTGCCACTCCACGCACTTCCCAGTGTGACAGAGAGCTGTCGGTAGCTCCTCTCTGAGCACAAGAGATGTTGCAACTACCCTTTGGTATTTCAGCTGACCTTCTCTGATTTGCTTATGGGGATGCCATGACAGTGTCAAAAGCCTTAACAAAGTGAAAGCATATCAGACACCTGGCTGGTTAGAACGGCATCAGTTTAGCTGGCTCTGCCTTGGGGCACAAGGAATCACTCCCCTTGATGTCACTTCCACCTCTGAGCTGACCCTGCAGCACAAAGAACTCAGGGTAGCAGTGCCTCAGTGCAGCACTGTACCAGATGACATAGACAGGTTTGCCTGAGGCAGCTTGGTGAGGAAAGGGTGCCTTTGACATGCAGGGAGAGCCACCAGACCTGTGAGACACATGGTGCAATGACACAGAGTCAACTGCCACGTGTTTGAGATTTCCAGGGAGATTCAAAGTGCTAAAAGTGCAAGTTCTCACTGTACACATTATTTGCTGTGAGAAAACTCTGCATTGCCATCACCACCAAAGTGATCTTCTCAGTCCTCTGCCATCACATACCAGCAACTACAGAGGCATTTGCTGCAGACTGCTCTCTCCCTGCCTACCTATCCTTCCCATTGAAGGATCCCACCTTTGTCTGCCTCACATACCGATGTCTGTTTACTTGAAAAGGAGAATGAGGTTGGAGAGGAAATTCCTATATATTACTAAGCTGTTAAGAGCATCAGTGAATGTGTGCTATTAGTCTATTTTAACCTAATTTATTGTTGAACATACAATAACTGTCAGAATAAATCATTTGTAAAGGCCAACAAAACTCCCCTGTATCTTAGAGAACAATGTTACTGAAAAACACTGGCAGCCTTTGCATTGCTGGCATTAATTTTAAGCCTTCCTCCCCAAAAATCCCAAATAAAAAGGAATCCGCCCTTGCAAATGGATCCTCTTCTGAAGACGATTTTGGGTGTCAAAATCATCTGTGTCACCTAGTTTATACAGCCTGTTTCTGACCTGCCAGTTATGAAGCACAGAATGATTTTTAAGGGTTTCAGCTGCTCTGCCACCTCACTTTCTGCTTAACCAACCTACTTTCTCTGCACCAACACCTCCAGCTCCTGCAGCCATCCCCAATACCACATAGCCCCTAGCTGGACTGTGCTCCAGGCAGCCTCTCGCTGGGGAGGCATCAGTCCCTGTAAAGTACAGGCAGGCATTGATCCCGTTTTCCACACACTGAGCTGCCCTCAGAGCAGTGCCTGTTCCCTGGGGCTCGCTCTCTGATTCTCCCCCAGCATCCTGCCAACACTCAGACAGTTGCACAGTCTTGCCCAGGCAAACCTGTGGCAGGGCAGTGGGGACGGGAACACCAGGAAACAAAGAAGCCACAGCGGCCAGAGTGGAGGAAGAGTGTTTGGAATGAAGCCAGGCAAATCAGATGATGAAAGAGAAAACCTTTTTCCAAGGTGGGGGGGAAAATCTCCCTAATCTTTAATTTGCTGGGCTTTTTGGTTTGTGTTGTTTTTATTTTTTTCTCTTGTTTTTAATCTTGTGTGTTTTCAATTTCAATTTCTCTTTCGCTCTTTCTCTCCTTTTTCTGAATATATATATTTGCATCAGTTCCACAAGAAGCAGTAGAGATCTCTAGCAGAGTAAACTGTTTGGCACAGCAACCTGATAGCTGAGGATATCAGCAGATGAGAAATGCCACTGCTTTGAATATTCTAACCTTAGTTCCCAAAGTCTAGGCCAGAGTTTTAAAAAGATAGTATACATTCAAAACCAGAGTACTGCTTCAGCAGTAAGAATTCTTACCTCTTATCCTGGTGCAATTTGAGACAGCAGCATTTTTGCCCACAGCTTAATGGTGAGACATTTTGTGCCAATGATTTAATTGCAGGCACAAAATTGATGACCAGGCAGGCACTGATCAGGGGCATAAAAATTGTATCTGAAAGCAAGGTGGGACCAGGGGTTTTTTTTGTTTGTTTGTTTTTAGTTTTTTTTTTCTGTGTGGAAAAACTAGGAACAAAAATTTGAAAAAAATTGAAGAGCAAAGCATGTGCTCAAATGAGAGCTTCTGCCTCCCACACTTCTGGAAATATATCAGTGAGCAACATAATTTCATTACTGGGTAAAGGCAAAGGGCTGTCTGTTACAACAACCCCATAAAGCCAGAACTGAACATCTCACATGATGCAAAATAACAAATCCTGCGCTGGGATGCCAAGATCAGCACCTGCAAAGGGATGTTTGCACACCATAGTGCTCCTGTTGGTCTCCAAAGGCAGCAGGAGCCAAAGGAGCCAGGCTGTGTGCATGGCAGTGTGCAAACATGGAAAAATGCTCTGGTTGCCCCAAAGGGCAGACACCCAGCACCTTACATTGGAGGAACCTGCAATCAATAGAAACCACGAGTCACAGCACACTTTTATTTCCTTCCGCTTCCTAACCACTTATCTGACTGCCCTTCGGCCAATATTCAATTAGGGGCTTAATTAGCTGTTAGCAGTAACTCAGTTGGGACACAAAAAAAAAAAA
>VXAC01006424.1:59436-69458 GCA_013399225.1 Rhipidura dahli | reverse complement strand
AAAAAAAAAAAAAAAGGATAGCTCCTTTACTGCTGTGCTTTCCAGTAGAGCAGCAGGATGAGGGCCATGGATGGCCAGCTCTCACCTTGTCCCTTCTGCTGATGCCTCAGATCTAATCATGCCACCCAGGGCTGTCCAGTTCTCCCAGTTCCCCAAATGGCCTTGCTCTGCAGAAGCTTGCAAACCAGAGAGATTACAAATCATCATTGCCTTGGACTACTCAGATCCCCACTGCAGTCCTATGGCACAAATGGAACCACAAAAAAAGACCAAACCAGGGAGGAGCTTGAGCCCAAGCACGTGGCAGCTTCACGTGAAGAGGATGAGGATGCTCCTAATCCTCCTGTTCCCATATCAGCTGCTCAAACGCTCTCTTCTCCCATCCCCTACTCCCCAGTTTGACAGTGCAAGTAAACCCTGACCTGCAGCCACACCAGTCTATTAAGCTCCTTTCCAGTAAAACACCATCCATCTGTTTTCTTCAGCTGTGGCACAAACCCTGTGTGTGTCAGGTGGTGCCCTAATACAGTGCAACAGATACAGTGTCTCTTCCTGCATTTTTCACATTTGTATTTCCAAAACAGTCTGGCCACCTGCAGCACCTACCATTTTATCAGACACAGTGAAAAAACACATTACAGACACATGCTATTTTCTCTTCTGAGAACGTTGCTTTTGTTCTTCCTTGTTCTGTTGCTTTTCTTTGATTAAATAAAGGCATCCAGAACAGAAGTGTAGGTCCGCTCTTCGTGCTTGAACACAGACAAACAGCAATGTTGCAATGGATTTTTTTAAACTCCAAATGAAAATAAACAAACATATCTTGGCAGTGTTTGGAATAGAAGCTAGTGAATAATTCACAATGAATAATTGATTTGTTGAATTTAGCTTGGTGGGTTAGTTTTTTGGTTTTTTTGGTTTTTTTTTTTTGTTCCACTGGTGGAATGTGCACTACCAGATGGTGAGTTCAATAAATGTATTTGTTTTTCCAATTTATTTGATGGATTCCCCCCCACCCAGTTTCCCTCCCCCTCTAAGGTGAAGTCTGAAATTCCAGATGGTTTGACTAGTGGCCAGATAAGTCACAATGTATTGTTTCAGCCTCCTCTTTAGAAAGGTGGAAAGAATGAGAACAGGAGTGGAAAAATGCATATAGGAAACAGGAATAAAAGAAGGGGGGGATGTTTGTATCAAAGAGAAGACAAATAAGTGGAGGTGTGATAAAGTCTATGAAATAGTGAATACTACAGAGAATGGAGGTAAAGAGCTAATTTTCTTTCTTTAGAATGGAAGAAAAAGTGAGCAGTTAATGAAGCTGAAAGGTGGTGATTATAAATTTACTGGAGATTTTTTTTTTTTAACAGAACACTGAACTTACGTGAGAGAACTCACTGGCAAATCATATTAAAGCCAAGAGTTAGCAAAGTGGAGCACAGAACTGCATATTTGCATGGAGAACCAAAACATCAAAATATAAACTATCAGGACTGATGACATGGACTATATTACCTTATGCTTTAGGGAATACACTACTCATTATTATTGACAAATATGTGATATTAACTACCAACTAGAGTGGTTCCCTTACTTCTCAATTGAAAATCTGACGCTGCTTATTCTGATAAGTCAAATCAGGGCTCAGGGGACTTCAAGACTGATTCTCTTTGACAATTGCTAAGGTTGGCCAAATGAACTAATCCTTCTATGCTGAATATTCTCTGTGGAATTTCTACTATTCAGTTTCTGTGAATATTTCCACAATGCTGAACTTCATCTTTTTCCTTTTTTTTTTTTTTTTTTTTTTTGGGCCATACAATTAAATTGGCCAAATATGTGCATAGGAGGGATGTTAAAGTGGCATTAAGTGCAGACAAAACGTAGTCACTGACAAATTCGATCTGGTGTTCATAAAAATACAGTTTGCCTTATTTACCAGCAACTGCTACATGCTGGGAGAAAGCAGTTAGCATTTTGCACAGGGTGAAATTTCACTAATTACATTGATATTCATAGCAGAAGGGTGTTCTTTGACTTCAGAAAGCATTCCTTCGGGGGAATAAAACTTAATTTTGCAAATGTCTACACAGGAGAATCTGTGGTGCTCAGCCCAAAGCTGCAGTAAGACACCAGCACCTGGCGGTCTGAAAGTGAGAGTTGTTTAGGAACAGAAAGTAGAGGTAAATCAAAGAATTTATGCTAACTGCAAAAAAAAGCAAACCACAACAAAGCAGAAGTAGTAGAGAAAGGCACATAACAGTTTAATGATGTGTTTGTTCACTTATGGGCCTGAATCTGATCCATCTAAAGTTCATGGAAACTTTCCTTCTACTATGAACGAACACAACATCATGTCTGAATTATTCCCAAAAGAAAATCCTATCCCATCACGTACCAAAAGTACATCAAGTACCACGCTGGAATCTGGCTTAAGTCGGCAAAGAAGTGACTGAAGTGAACCATATTATTCATCTCCACGAGTTCACAAATCACTGTTTTTAACGAGGCGATACCAAGGTCTCCATAAACCTCTGCTGTCCTTCTGCTCTGCTTCTGCTGACTCAAGCTTCTCTACCTATTCTCCTATGGGAGCTCCATTCACTCACATTTTCTATATTTCATTCATATTAGAACACAGAAATACAGGCGTATAAAATATATGTTTCTTTTATTTTTATTTTTCTTTTTTACCTCAGCAGTTTCTGTGTAAACTCAGAGTGATCTAATGGGCATGCAGTGTGTAAACAGAATGGAGGAGGGAGATGGGGATATTGTTATATGGGCTCCATCAATCCCACCAAACACTATTTGCTCCAAACCCAGCTTCTCAGTGGCCTGTAAACAAGCTTGCTGTCTTGTCCCTTGAGATCCTGCAGCATTCCTTCACTGCTGGCTTGCTTTCATCCTCATTTCCTACTCCAGTTTGTAAAAACTAACACTGCAGACCTGCCTGTGTGTGAGGGCACCAACGATGGGACCGATTTACTGTAGATTTATTCCCTGCTGTGTTCTGTGCCTTGAGCTCACACTTTAACTGCCTCTCACAATGAGATCCTCACAATCCCAGAACTGGGCTGTTCCAGGGCTCTGGTTAACCCCACTCTAGGGTCACTGCATCCAGGCATAACCACACTAGAACTCAGGGGCTGCTTCCCACTGTACCGAGCCACCCTGTGCCCCTTCCCTTCCAGAACTTGGAGACCCCTGGAAATGCACTACACCTCCCTGCCTGTCAGTATTCTTCCCAAAGAACAGCGTTAAAGCAAAGAAAGATGTGCACATGGGCCCCTCCTGAACAGCTGACTGAGGACCCAGCCTGGGGCACAGGGCAGACACCAGCCCTCATAAGAACAAGACCTGCTTTTGGGCAGATGAGCCACAGACAATCTGCACTGAACTTTCTCCTTGGGGATATCTGAGCCCCAGCAAATGCCTGGCTCACAGACGACATGAGTTTTCTTGGCTCAGTCATCTGGAAGGGTGCTGCTGCAGGGCAGAGTTAGGGAGCAAGGCCAGAGCTACTCATCTTGTGTTTGGGAAGAAGAGACTGCTCCTTCTAGCTCCAGACAGGCCAAGGAGGTCAAGGGCCTTGTTTTCCCAGCTCCTTAAAGCTGACACCACTCTCATGAGCTGGCAGACTACACTGCTCAGTTCCCACAGCAGTTTTACATGACAGCTCCTAAGAAAAACCTGCTCGTGTGCTCTGCTGTCACCCCCCAGGTCCCCAAAGCATTTTGGCTGCCTTGGACAAAAAAATTAAATAAATAAGAGATGCATAGAAGAGAAGCCTTCAAAGATAGGCACGCAAGCAGCTGAGTTGTCAGGGGACTCCCTGCGCTGCCGGCCTCCCTCACTTCCCCCTCCATCCTCTTTCATTCCCCTCAGCCAGCAAGGATGGTGTGGTGGGACTGGAAGAAACCTGGCAAGGTCATGCTGTTTGATTTCAGTGCCAGTTTCAATTACATCCTGGCTTTTATANTTAATTTTCACCCTGGGTTTTAAAACCAAAAAAAAAAAAAAAAAAAAAAAAAAAACCCAAAAGGGTAAGGAAAAAAAAAAAATAGAGGGTGGGAGAAAGACAGGAGAGGCAGCAGCATCCAGCTGCAGGCTGGGAAATGACATTTCAATTTGTCCATATATCCTTTCCCCTGGGCCCCCTATTTTTTTTTTTTCTCTTCTTATTTTAACCTGTAAATTAATTAGCCTGTTTATCATGTGGAAAGACTGCAAACAGGGCAGCCCAGATACGGGCTGAGCTAGAAAAAAAACTTCTTTCTGCTTGGATATGGGCACCAAGGTTGTGGCCACAAAGCATCGACAGCCAGGTGGAAGAAATGTCTTCATGTGTTGAATTCTTAGGTTTCAGGGTGTCCTGGAGAGATCACAGATGTGCTTTCCAGAATACCTAGGCACATGAAAAGTAAGTAGCTACCTTTCTTCATAAGCTTAGACTTTTGCCTAAGCTTAGGAAATAAGGACTATAAAGGCATTCAGCTAAATGAAAAACGGAATTCAAAGGCGCTGGAATACATTTTTTCTGAATTTTTTCCCCCTCTCCACATGTTACATTATTAGATTTTGGGACTGGAAGCTAGAGGAAATAATTGAAAGGAAGATTCTCACAGTATTCCAGAAGGGGCAGAAATGAGACACATCGCAACATCCAGAACTGTGACAATAACTGACAACGTATTTTTGAAGTTCCCTTAAAGCTTCAGAAAGTAAATTAGGTCCTGACTCTCATTGCTAGGGATGATACTTGGCATGGGATCAGATCACCCCAATGTGCCACCTTCCTCCTTTTCCCTGACGTATCTGCTCCCAACCGTCATGACACGCTGGGTTTCTGAATAAAAAGATTATCAGATCCAACCCAAACCTCCATGTCAGACCTCCCAGCCTATGCAGCACCTGCTGCAACAGGGAAGAAGTGAATTTTCTTGAAGTCTTCTCGAGATCTTTTCAGCTTCTGGCAAAGTCTGCCATGATAGTCCTGTGTATGATTCAAAAATACAGGTACTGCTGTGAAGAGGAAGCTACACAGTCCAGCTTGAATCTTTGATTCTGGCCTGTGGCTCAGTTCCTCCAGAGTTGAGGATGCCTGCAAATTTGAGAACTCTGAGGATTTCCTACCATTTGTCTGCAGCCCAGGAAATTTCATGATGACAGGCTTCTTCTCAGAGCCTCCTCAGATTCTAATTATCACAACCAATAGGTGTTTTCCAAAGCCTCAAAGGAGACTACTGCCCTACCATCACCCTGCTAAGCACCACAGGATCTCTGCAGTAGTGATGTACCTCTGGCACACTGCACACTAATTCTCTCCTCTCACATCCTAATGAGAAAGAACATCCTCAGATGAGACACCTGGGGATTTAGACAAAGTAAGCAATGTGATTTAAAAGCAAAACAAGGGGCTAAGAGCAGAGTGGGTGCAAGTGAATAAAACTCTGCTGAAGTCTAGACAGTTTTCTCAGGCATACATTCAGCTCCATATATTTTCAGATATTCAGTATTCAAGCATTCTTCTCTCAATCTTCTCTTCTTTTTATCCATCCATATCTATGCAAATCTCATTTCTTCAATCCAGCTCACCACAATAAGTATCTCTCTCACACACATAAAGCCTAAATTTTATCAAGCATTTTATTTACTTCTGTCCCAGTGGAGAGGAGAAAAAATGGAGAGATATAGAAAAAGAGAGAGGAGATTACTGCTGCTTTTTTTTTTTTTTTTTCCCATAATTGGCAGGTACTAAGACATTTCCATTATTGGCACAAACAAACAAACAAACAAAAAATCCACGGCAGATCAGCCCAGCAGCAGCAGCAGCTCCAGGTGTGGACTCCAGGTGACAACACTAGCTATGGGCAGTGGTGCCTCTGTATGCAGCTGACAAAATGCAGCCCGCAGACTCAGCAGAAAGGGAGGCAGAAACCATCATTATCCACTCAAATCCTAACAGGGGGCCAAGCCCTCACTGTGCTGTGCTGGGTATGCACATTAAGTTAAAGAAAGACCCCAAAGAACTCATCCACAGCGTGCAAGGAAGGACAAAACTGGCAGGGAGAGGAGGAGGGAAGGAGGAAAGGCAGAGTGCCTGCCAGCTGTCTCACTGTGCTTCAGTGTTTGCTCTGCTGGGAAGCAGGAGAGGGGCAGGTTGGTACGAAGAACTGTGAAGGAGCTGTATTGTGGCCTGAGGAAGAAGCACAGACAGCAAAAAAACCTCAACTGCATTTGAAATAGTCCCCACACACTTTCTAATTCTGTATTCATAGCGTGGCTTGGTACTGCATCCCTCCTGCTGGTCATAGTCAGGCTGTGGGGAGCTGTGAACCCCCTCTCCTTCCTCACACAGTCTTCTCACTGCAGCGATGGATGGGATGTTGTCACTCACCCTCCTGCACCCTGCACAGTCAAAAGCTTAGCACTGGGACTGCTAGCTTACCCATCCCTGCTGCTACTCAGCTCTTCTTTAGGGACACTTTTTTCCCCCAGAAAACACCATACAAAACACCCTGCTTCCTTCATTCTTCATTAAATACTGTCCGGTGTTGCCCAAGACAAGCAGTGTTTAAAACCCCTCTGGTGGAAACGATGCCGCCAGCGAGCCCGAGTTAAAAATCCCCATTGGGAAACTCAGAGACTCGTGTGTGGCCAGCACACCAGAGCCCCCTCCCAAAACTGCAGCCATCCCCACCTGCTGCAGAGCAGGTACTTTTGCTCCCAGCCCTGGCAGAAGTGCCTCTTGTGCACTGCACAGGCAGGTTTGTTTCCCAGGTATTCATCCCACAGGAGGCCGCTGAGACAGCTCAGGAAGGGTTATTGCCAGCGTGCTGTAGCCGTCGGAAAGCGAGGAGGGAGCCATTCCTTCCTCATGTTGCATCCCAGTTACTCCCCCCAGACCTTGCCACCCCACGCAGTCATTCCATGACTCATTTTCCCAGGAGTGCAGTGCAGATGATGGTGTTCCCTGCCTCAGCTTCGGCTACAAGCTTCTTTGGTCTGCTGTTCATAACACACATCAGTCTCCCTCCTCTTTCTTGCAAACGAAGTTTAATATCCAACCCTGGAGTCATCCAGTGCTTTGA
The DNA here is from genome assembly GCA_013399225.1 of Rhipidura dahli. Lineage (NCBI taxonomy): Eukaryota > Metazoa > Chordata > Aves > Passeriformes > Rhipiduridae > Rhipidura > Rhipidura dahli. The sequence goes on along the minus strand of VXAC01006424.1, from coordinate 62,370 downwards.
AAAAAATATGATGTGCTCCAAAGCTATCGCAAAGCAAGATGGCACTAGCAAGCAGTTCTCAATAAAATTGAAAGTTAACACTTCTTTATCTTTGACTTGATCAAAAAACAATACATACTTAAATATTTTTTTGCCCTTAAAAACTCTCCCCAGAGATGAGAAATCCTGCTGAAAAACATTTTCAAACCAAAAGGGGTTGTTTAGCCTGAAAAGATGTCTCTCTCCACCACCACACACACACACCATTTTACTGTGAACTTTTGCGTTTAATGCCAAAACATATAGCTGGCTAAAGGTCAGAGAAAAGTGACAAAAAACCTGCAACTAAATAAATACTCCAAATAAGGAGACTAACATTTAGGCTTACATTTGCTCAGAATGTACCTCTCATTGTGTGGACACAATTATACACCTAAGACCTGCTACATCTTTCAAAGTCAAGGACAGAAAAGCCATAACAGGAATCGTTTTCCTCTTCTTGCACCTCAACATTAATGAATTAAAGGATACCCCTGGCTCAAGACATCTGATCTCACTGAGACACTTTCAGCATTCCTTGTTTTCTCAGGGGAGTCTCTGACAGGAATGCTGAGCATTCAGAAGAGATCAACAGGAGGTGTCTGGTCTGAGGACCCACTGGACTTTGATCTTCTCTGTGTTTTAATCCTCCAATTTTTCACTTACTTCCTTCCCCTTCTCAGCTTTCCAGGAAGAGGTAAGAAAACTGGAGGAACTGTACTTCCCTCTAGAGCTGAATCCTGACACTTCTCCTAAAGATTTTACCCTCCTTTGGATGGGGGAAAAAAGGAGATTATCACAGAATATGCTCAACTGGGAGGGACCCACAAGGATCATAAAAGTCCAACTCTGCCCTGCACAAGACCACCCCCAATAATCACACCATGTGCCCGAGAGTATTGTCCAAACACTTCCTGAACTCTTACAGGCTTGGTGCTGTGACCATTTCCCTGGGAACCTTGTTCCAGTCCATTCTCTCATGTCCTGTCACTGGTCACCTCAGAGGAAAAATCAGTGTCTGCCCCTCCTCTTCCCCTCACAAGGATGTTGTAGAATGCAATGAGGTCTCCCTTCAGTCTCCTCTTCTCTTCCAGATGCTTTTCAGTACCTCCCAAAGTAATCTTTTCCATAACTTTATCAGGCACTGAAGTGAGACTAACAGGTCTGTAGTTTCCAAGATACTTCTTTGTGCCCTTCTTGAAAATGAGGACAATGTTTGTTACCTTCCAGCCAGCCAGGACCTCTCTCAAGTGTTCCCAAGACTGCTCAAAAATCACTGAGAGAGGCTTTGTGATGACATCAGGATATCTTTGAGGATTCTTGGATGAATCCCATCAAGCCGCATAGATTTGTAGAGATCCAGCTAGACCAGCAGATCCCACATGACTCCCTCACACTTATTTGGATCCTTGTTGGTCCTCTTGGCATCACTCAATCTGTGGACATGGAGTTCTAAGAGAATCTACATTATCCAACATAATGACGAAGCCAATTCCAAACCTTATACTCATTTCTTCCCATGTGAGTACTACCAACTCACACCCATTAATGCAAAGGGAGAATGAAGGGAAAATAGTTGTACAGGTGTCTAAGCTACATCTCAGAATGTGACAGAACCAGCACAGACCAGAGACTATAGGATCACTGTATGATTCACAGAATTGTTAAAAACCTTCTGCTGTTTATATGAACTTAAAAATCTTTTGAGCTTTCTCTCAGACCAGCAATAACAGACCTACCTATCTACACTGACAAACATCAACAAGACTCCTCAGCCCTTCCATTTTTGCAATAAAAGAGAGTTCTTCTCTTTCTTCTTTCTTCTTAATTAAATTTTTGTCTTCTCTTATTACCCTGGGCTGTTGCTTTGTGTCTAAAGCAGTTCTGCTCTGGACCACAGAAACAATAAAAGAATATGTACTCCATGCCCGTGCAAGGCCTCTGAACTGTCAGAGCTCTGCTAATAAAAGGTAAAAACAAAAATGTACCAAGATCAGCCTGCTTCCACTTCAGATTTCAAGAGAGTCCAGATCATTATAAATGGGGTGGAGAAGGAAAAACAGCTCAGATCATAGCAGTAGCTTACCTGTCTGCTGGAGACCTCAAAGCACTTTCTGATACTAATGAATGAACCTGTCTAGCTCCTTCTGAGTTGAATCAGCGCTGTTATTGCTCCGGAAGGGATGAGGAAACCGAGGCATTTGAGAGGGATGAAATCTGTGCAGAGCCTGAGCCAACAGCCTGTCCTGAGCCACAGGCCATCCCTCTCCCCCAAAATGGAGTTTTTGAAACCAGAAAAAAGTTACTCCCAACTAAAGCAGGCAAACACCACACACAGGCTGTGAAGCAGTCTACTGAGCCAATTAGCCTCTGTGCACAATCAGGGCCTCCAGGAAACAGGTAAAGCATTGAAGGGAGGAAAAACACAATCCCACACAAAATTGTGGAGTGGTCCAGCTTGTCTGTGGGTACACGGCTAAATTTTCTCTCACTCCATTGCTCATTGAATGGAAACCACATACAACTTACTACTTCACCTCTGGAATTATGAAAGCATTGCCTTCCTCAGCCTGTTTCTTCAGGGGTAATAAGAGTTATTAGGGCCAAGGGAACGTGAGGGATCTTTTGAGGACAAATGTTAATGAAAGGGTGACAAAGTTTGTTTTACAGCTCTTGGAGTACATTCTGCTCTAAGAATGAAAAATTACCCTTCCAAATGGTTGATTTGACCCTTTCCAGAGGCATTATTCTAGGGGAAAAAAAAAAAAAAACAAAGGAGGAAAAAAAGCCACAAAATATATGCATCAAATGCTCTAGAGCAGAGCAGTAGTCTTGGCTCCAGCACATAAAACATTTGTTCTGCCACTGGACAAAGTGTAAAAACCATTCTTATTTAAAAAAAAAAAAAAAAAACAA
>VXAC01006424.1:0-59398 GCA_013399225.1 Rhipidura dahli | reverse complement strand
AAAAAAAAGAAAATATGAAAATCTCCTAAATGATTCAATATTTTATACACACTCAGTATACTGCAGCCTTGAAAAATATGCCGCAGCATGACAGGCTTTGGAGACTTCATCTTGCTGCAGCAACTGAAGAAGAGCAGTTTGAACACTGATGAAATAGTCAGGCATGTGTTTGTTTGGTGGCTAGCCATAGCCAGCATCAGGGTGCTGGGGAATGTGTTCTTGGCAGTTTCAGTTTTGCACAAGCACAGGTTTTGTTCCTAACAGGCTCTACTCCATGAACACACATGTTCCAGGCTGTGTCTGGGTGTGACCCGCTCACACTGTCCCAACGGGGGTGCCAGAGCTGTGTGCATGCTTCTGGCACATGGCTGTGAGCATGCATCCTGCATGTGGGCACTGTGTGCATGTGTGGGCATGTGTCCTGGGCTCTGAGGTTCTGTTTCTTGCGGCGTACAGAAGTGCGCTGTGAGCGCCCCGATTTTGCAGGGTTTGCTAAGGCATGCTGTCGTTCTTTTCTCAGCTGAGTCTGCTGATAACCACCAAGATACACCTTCCACTCCTGCCCCACACTAAAGGATTCATCCGTTTCTTCTGCAAGCACTGCCAGAGCATTTAATGCTCATTTATGTTGCATTTTATGCAACAAAGTGTCCTGTACCAAGCAAAGACTGCCCCTACCCTGTACATGCTGACAGAGCTTTAGCAATGAATTTCTTCAGCTCTCTAGTATTTTGTGAGAACTCCATCTTTCCCATGCAAGCTAACTAAAACAAAGTTACCAGTTTTTATCAATATCCACACCTGCACTTGTTTTTCCCAGATTGTTATGGCTTCAAATAGAAAAACACTTGCCAACGGATGTGCTAGAGTTGGGCCAACCCCCTTGAGGTGTGGATGGCCAGAGAACCAATTACTTTATGCCATCTAGCTCACTCTTGTGAACCAACATATAAAAACCTCGGGGAAAATGCCATTAAACACCCAGCTTTGCTGCTTTTCTACTGTCCTGGACTCGTGTGGTTTTTCTACGTGTCTGCGTTACAACAGCGACGCCACCCTCCACACACCAACTGCCCCTCAAACGACACCAACCCAGACTTAACCTCCCTTAAGTCCCATTTAAGTCCCTCCTCAGTCCCAGTTCCAGATACAAACACTGTCCTGGGCACGTCCATGAACAGCAGCCCCTGTTCTTCACAGCCTCACACTCTTGGGTACAGTTTTCCAGTGCTGCCTGGGGGAGACAGCACTGACCAAGGGACCATGAGGTGAATAATCTGGTGAAGATTCTGCCCTGGGTCGTGCTGAAGCTAGATGACTCTGCTTCATGGAAGGACTTGACATCTCCCATATTCCCACATGGACCATTTCTCTACCACACCTTAAGGAGAGCCACAGACTCCCTCTGTCATGACTAGGAAGATGAAGCTCCTGCCAAGGGAAACAGCCAGGAAACCTTGCTCAGATTATCAGCTCTGGTAGAACAGCAGTACAAGCAACCTAAGCTTTGATATGGTGGGATGAGATATAGCCTTGAGGTAGGCAAAACATTCAAACTGCAACATAAAACATAAAAAAGTAGTTTCCAATGTGCAACTTTTGCCTTTTGTTTTCCTTCTTTTGTGCCTCCTCCACTATTCCAAATCAGGTTAAGATTTTTACATATCACAGTAGTCATTAAACTGAACTGGGATCACAGGAAATACCTCCCACTCCCGCTCATCCAGTAAATCCTATCAAGTCCATCTTCTATACCACAACACAGAGCAAAGGTTAGCATCCAGTGTAGAAAAAAAGATGTACTATCTTATGCAGAAAATCAGTCTCTTGTAACAAACTCTAGTTTATGTGGCAAGGCTGAGAGGGAAGGGAGGCTGCAGAAGTGGCTTCTGTGAGAACACAGCAGGAGCTGCTCCCATGTTGGACTAAGCCTGGTTTAGCTGGCTCCAAAATGCCATTCCAAACCTGTCAGAGTCCAAAGCTGAGTCAACCAGTGATGCAGGTAGTGCCTCTGCAATAACACTGTTAAGAAAGAGTGAAAAATAATTGTTCAGCATCTGCAAGAGAGGAGACAATGTAAGAAAAAATGCCCTGCACACACCAAGGTCAGTGAAGAGGGAGGGGAGAAGTGTTCCAAATGCTGGAGCAGATTCCTCTGCAGCCTGGGGAAGACCCACAATGCAGGAGGTAGCTACAGCCCTTGAAGGAAGCTGCAGCCCTTGAAAAGCCCCTGCTGGAGCGGGATCCTGACAGGAGCTGTGGCCATGGAGTGGAGCCTACACAAGCTTTCTGGCAGAAGCCACAACCTATGGGGAACGGATGCTGGAGCAACCCGTTCCCAGAAATTGTTCCTCATATGAAGGACTCGCATTGAAACAGCTCCCGAAGAACTGTCTCCCATGGGAGGGACCCCTCGCTGCAGCAAGGGAAGAGCACAAGGAGGAAGGAGCACCAAAGTGTTATGGACAGACTGTGACACATATTCCCTGTTCCCCTATGTAGCATGTGGGGGAGGAAGGAGAGTTGTCAGTGAAGTTGAGCCTGGGAAGAAGGGAGAGGTGGGGAAGATGTTTTTAGTTTCATTCTAATTTCTTGCTATTATTAATTGGCAAAAAATTAAATTAATTTTCTCAGGTCTAGTCTGTTGTGCCAGTGACAGTAATTGATAAGTCATCTTCCCCTGTCCTGCAGAGAAGGAGTGATAGAGCACCTTGGTGGGTGTGCAGCAGGCAGCCAAGGTCAGCCCATCCCCACCCCCAAACAAATAATGCCAAGGGAGAAAGAGAGAGGAGGCGTCTTTAAGCAACTGGTAGTACTGCTGTAGGTGGGGCAGGCAGAAGCATTCCAGCTGTGTGTAGCTGCTCTGGCCAGTCCCGAGGGCATGGTTACAGAAAGGACAAAGAACCAGTTTTAGGATGATGAGCATAATTGTTCTTAGGGACTTCAGACAGAGGAGGAGGTAGACTGCACTTCTGAAAAATCAAACCGTCACTCCTTGGACAAATGAACAATAATAGATTGTGCTGCAATCAACAATAGTTCACTTAATAATTTGTGCTTCAACCAAAGTCTGGGAAACAAGAAGACACCTTCTTTTGCCCAGGACACAGAGTGAGGCAGTAGCTGGGACTCCCTTTCCAGAGGCATTCCCAGGCCTAAAGTGTCACCAGCAAAAAGAGTGATCCAATTTCTTGGCAGCACAAACTGCCACGGGCTCATGAGCCACTTCCTTCCCTAGGACGTGATGACATGGACAGCTCTGCTCATGCTGCCTGCCGGTGTCTGCTGTCATCCCCACGCCTCCATAAGGCCCCCTCCTCCCTCTGCTACCCACTCCTTTGCTCAACGAGGCTGGCATTTAAGAAACACTTATTCCAATCCATTTCTACCCTTGTACAGCAATTGGGTGTCATTTAGTTTGATTTAGCCAATTTAGTCCTATGAATTAATTGGTTAATAAGCCATCTGTATGCATCAGGTGACAGAGTCGCGCTCTCACACACAGACACAGACAAGCTACTCTCTTGTCCTTGTTTAATAACAGGCTGTAGGGAGGAGGAGCGGGAGAGGAGTGAGGGGTAATGTCATTCCCACGGGGAAGTGCCAGCAGAGGGATGTGGCCATCACTGCACCGACCTTGACCTCTGAGCGGGGTGGGGGGGAACTGTCTGTTTAGGGTAATTCAGAAATAACCTACACCGTAGCTGGAGAGGAGTGCCAGCTACAGAACAGCCACAAGAACCATGGGTATGCTTCACACTGTAGGTTGGGCTTTTTTAAAAAAGCCAGGAAAAGAGATTTAGTTCATTCTTACCAGACAGTAGGAAATTCCCAGCTGCATTCCGAAACAGCTGAACTTTGTATGTGTGTAGGAGGGGGAGGGGGTGGGAAGTAGGGGAATAGGAGGAGAGTGAGGTCTAAAGCATTTGATTTAGGTACGATCTCTAATTATGAGAAAAATGTCTCATCTATTTTGATTTCTTTTTAAATGCCAGGGAAAAAAGCACCCCTTGCAGCCCCCAACCATTTCAACGCTATATACAACCCCCCAAGCTATTCAACAAACAACAATACAGCAAACCAAAATCAAATCCAGCAACATATCCCAACCCACACAACAGAAAAACATCAACTGTTCAGAGAGAAAAACAACACTCCCTCCCCTGGCTGCCCATCCATCTCAGGCAGCCCTGAGTACCCCAGAAAGCAGACAACTTTCTCTGTAAACCCTGAAGATTGACAGAGGATTTTCAGAGTGAGGGGGGAACTGAATTACAGGGCTATGGGACCCTTGGGGGAAAAGCCCTGCCAGCAGCTCCCTCTCTTTTATGCCCTGGGAACTACCCTCCATCTCAGCCACTGCAACTGCAACAACATCCTGTGAGGAAGGGATCCCTTGCTGGTGTGGGAAGCTCTCAAATGACTTGGTACAGTAAATGCCAGCACTGGGGCCAGAACCTACAATGCCCAAGCCAAATGGTAGCATTTCGGTGAGACATGCTGGGCAACACACTCCCATTAAAGAATTCTATCCCAAGCTTCTGTACTGAGTGATTTCCAGCTCAAGGTGCAGACTGCTATAAGATGCACAGTCCAGCTGTCCTAGAACAAACAAGGGGCAGCAGGGAGAGTCTGTGGCTGAGGCCACTGCAGGGAGAGAAGATGGGGCTTAGCCTGGGTTGTGTGGTGCAGAGCAGCAGTGCATCCACAAGGGCCCCTCCAGGGCTCGCCTGGCTCCTGGCGTTTTTCATTATCTGGGAGAGAAATGAGCATGCTGCAGATTCTTAGAGAGAGACACAGAGTGAGCAGCGGGGACATAGCTCTGAGGAGAAAGTGCTTTCCCCGCCTCTCCCTAAGGAAAATGAAATTACAGTGGAGTTGGCTTTAAACATATCCCATTAACACAACAGGCACCACAGGAAGAGTAACATCCTGCGTGTGCTTAAGTGAGATGCTGGCAGGTGAAGTGAAGCAGGCTGAAACAGCCCCTTCCAGGGAGGAAAGGTGAGAGCGTGCCCTGCCAGCCCACACACAGCAGGCAGGGCAGAGCCTTTTCACTGCCTGTGTGGGGAGCCCTGGCATGTCTCACTGGGGGCTAATCCTTAAAAAAAACATTCATTTGCTCTCACTAGCATGTGAGTGTGCATTTCCAGACACTACAAAACTATCAGAATGCAGAGGGAAGCTGCTCAGCTTGAACAACTGGATGCCCTGGCTAAGCCACCTCTGTTCCATCTGCAGCAGGAGTGCCTGTGGAATCAATGAATGAATATACCAACCTATCCATAACAAACAATTTCACTTGATCAGTGACCACAAAAAACAGAATGTCCCAGCCTGAAGCGAGCAAGTGGTGATGCAGCTTTACAGCTTCTTTAATGGCTACATGGAGCATGCAAATCCAACTGCTACACCTCCTTGGTTAGGCAGCTCACATGCAAAAGGCAGTTACATCACACTTCACAAGAAGTCTGATTTTTGCCACTTCCTAAGGACTCCAAGCCTAAAGTGTGTAAAACTACTTAGGAGATTAAAGGGTCAGAAAGATTTTTTTTCCCTTTCCCAGAAAAGCCTCACCAAAGTGAGTTCCTTAACATTCATTCATTTCAAAAAGAGAGACACCTACACTGCTTGGGAGGACTTGGAAATCTCACCAGCTGCCACATGACAGCTCCCAGCTCTGAAACACCTTTGAATTTGTGTGGCATGCTGTTACCCAAATAACATTAGTCACAGAGCCAGCACTCCTCTCCCTGCAAGCCTCACACATCCAGACACAGTGGTGCAAACACTGGCACCAGCAGAGCAAAGGGCAATGGGGCAGCAAAAGAGACCACCACTGGAGATGTGGGTGGCACAGGAAAGGGCTGTTAATCCCCAGGATACTGCCTAAGGAGAATGGCACACATTATGGAATGCAGAGCAAAAGCATTTGGGGACTGTAGAAGATCTATAGCAATATTTTTGGGAAAGACCAAAGGAACAGAAAGGAAGGACCAAGATGGTTTTTGAAGAAAAAAGCATGGTAAAATAGAGGTGTCAAGGGACAGAATGGATCAGTCACAATTCAACAGTTGGTGGTCAGTGCATTTGTCTGGCCATGCCCTTTCAGTAAACTCCACTTCTTTTTCCAGGGAGAGAGGACTGCTCTGTGTGCAAGCACCACAAAGCTGGAATACTAGTGACTGAGGAACCTATCAAGCATGCCCCTCTTTGGGAAATAGAAAACTGAAGTAGCTGTGTCCTGGAAGGACCAGAGAGGCCAATTGTCCAGCAGGACAATGGCTGGAGACACCAGCCAAACTGAGCTGCCTGAGTCCTGCCTCTTGTTGTCTCCATCTTCCACATCCTTTCCAGCCTGGGAACCACTTCTCTTAGTTTCCTCCTCTCTTGCCCTGTTTTTTTAATCCTCCAGACAAAACCTTAAATGGTTTAAAAGCATCCCCAACGAGGACGAGCGAATGCAAATGTCTTAGCAAATGTGTATTTGAGCTCCACACGCTCCCAGGGATGGCGTAGTAATAAAAACCAATTAGATAACGCTCAGCAGCTACAGTGAGAGGGAGTGGTACAATCTTACCACAACTAATAGGGTTTTTAATAATAGATAGGTCTCTCTGTGCAGTGCTGGAGAAGGGAAGCCAAAGTGGTTTCAGTTACATTGCGTCTTTCTGCCCAGTGAATTTGTGCAGAGGATTAATATTCTGTGAAAGTGGGGATTAACTCACCCTCCATGCTTACTGCTTGTACTGGGAGATCCCTGCAGGGTCAGTTCTGGGCTCCCTGTGATGGTGCAGAGTGGAGGAATCCCATGGAGAAGCATGCTGGGCTCATTCCTGCACATCCTCACAAGAGGACACCGGGTCCTATAGGTACCGACTTCTGAGCAGCTTGACAGTGAAGAATCTGGAAAAGCATGTGCCTTTGCTCTCTTGCTCTCTCTCACATCCCCAGGAGAAGTCCAAAGCCCAAGCTGCAACTGACAGCTGAAGCAAGGCAGAAGAAAGCCCCACACACCAAAAGAAGCCACGTGTGCCTGAAGTGGGTCAGTATCATGGGCAGGGTGCCACAAAGCCCCCTGCCAGCATCCCTTCCCACTGCCTTCTGTTTACAAACCTTCACTTCATGCCTCCTTGCTCAAAACACAAACAAAAGCCATTGGAGGGCATTTTATTGTTGCCATGGAAACAGTTATTATAATTTCAAACATACTTAATGCATCAGTCTTACCCCTCCAGTACCTTGCAACAGCTTGGTGTTTGATGGGAAGGCTACACTGTGAGAAGAGAGAAAGGGCAGGCAAAGGAGCCTTGACAGCTTCACATCCCGAACTCAAGACCCAGCACCTCTGCAGCTGCCCCTAATCTCCTTTCTATAAGCATAAAGATTCTTTCTTTCTTTTCTTCTCTCCTCTTCTCTTTTCTCCTTCTGTCTTGTTTTCTGTTCTTTGGAGTGTCACATCATTTACATTTATGAAAGAATTTTCCTGGGGGTGCAGAGATAGTTCAAATTGTCTGTGATCAGATCAACCTTGTGCATAATACATTTGTATGAAAATAAACTCCCTGGGGCCCACACTCGTGGCTGAAAGTCTCTGTAATGAAGTATTTCACTCTAATTTAGTTAAAGATGATGGAGATAGGAATGAGTGCATGCCTGCATGCATATAGAGGAGGGGAAGACAGACAGGATACTATGCACACACAAAAGCCAATAATTATAAGATTGCATGCTAGCTGGGAACACTATTGAAGCACCTCGTTATTACAAGAAGTTAATTTCTCAGCTGTTCCTTCTGAAAATCAGTCCTGCCCTATAGGACTTATTACAGACAAGACCTGGACAACCTGCCAGCCCTCAGAAAGGGTAGGCAGAAAAGTAATCTTCTATCCCACACCACTTGTTAAGATGTCATTCCCATTCCATACCCAGACAGAGCCAAGACCACCCTGGGATAATGACCTTTTCCCTGCTCCCCATTCTGTACCAAATGTGAAAGCAAGACATCACTCCTCTGCAACATTAGCCTTCTGTTTTCCAGCCTCTGCTCAATTTGATTCAGAAGGATGTCTTTCCCACAGGACTCCTTCCCATGCCTCCAGACCCAGCTGAGAAATTTGGCTTTCAGGTTCCTGGCTACTCCTGTGTGACCTCCCTGGCTTGGTGAGGCACTTAAACCTGGAAATGTGAAACTCTCCCTGGCAAAACCTTGCTGAAATGGTGACAATTCCACACAAGGTTTCAATTAACTGGTGTTTTCTGAGGGTAACAATTTTGCCTACACTCAAAAATATCAAATGTCAAAAGATCTGACTCATAACAAAGCTTAAATTATTTCAATGAGCCTTGGGTCAAGTCAAGCACAACTGCAGACAGATAAGTTCTAGTGAACTCTGCCATTGACTTGCTATGATGCTTTGCATACACCTCGGCTCTCTGTTTTGTTTCCCCACCTGTTCCATGCAGGACAAACTCGCCTCCTGCTCAAGAGAAAACCATGAGATCTCGTGGATCAGTCTGCCAGGGTTCCAGCCACAGACTGAGAATACCAAAGGACATCCTCGGATGTGTCAGGTATGATGAGTACAGGAAAGGGATACCAACTGCCACTGCTTCCAGTTCCAGAGGATCATGTCCTCCAAGGTTCTTTACTCTGTCATCACAGACCCAGTACTTCCCCATCCTTGAGGGATATGAGAAAAATGCAAGTTAAAGCTAAGAAAGGACAGGAGAGGGAAAGATGTGGAGACATGAGATGCTAGGAGTTCCTGACAAGTTGTGTAGGAAATGGCATGACAGAAGGCAGACAGCATTCCTAAATGGGATTTGTTGCAACTTTATATTTTCCTAAAAGCATTGTTGAGAGGATCTGCTTCAGATATTGGTGGTGCTGTGCAGGAGTCTCACATGTTTAGATCAGGATGACTACCCCACTTTTTTTCCCAAAGGCTATGTCACATGGGAACAAAAGAAAAAACCCAACTTTCTAGGATGTGGATGCAGATCCATATGTACTGTTGAAATACTAATTTTACCTGAATCTTTTTTTTCTCTTCCTATTTCTATATCCTGGGGGAAAAAAAATGTCTATTTTTCCTAGTAGGCATGAAAAAAATTCACATATCCCAGTGAAGACTTGATCTTCCACCCAATAAGAGATGTGAACAGCTCTTCTGAAACTACACAAAATACAAAATTGAAAATGAAGGCAGAGGACTAAATCCATTCCTGGCAAGAAGAAGGTGCAACTCCCTTTGAAACAAGAGAAATCAGTGCTGCTGAATTTGTCTTAGAGAGATAAATACCAATAACCAGTTCTTCCCAGAGGACAATCTGATAACACTGAAGTTGACACCCACAAACGTCAGGCAGGATATATTTCCTCCTGTATGCCAGCATCTAAGCTTATCACCCTTCTCTCCCAAGTCATTTTCCAGGGTCAAAGGCTATAAAGGGGCTCTAATTAGAATGCCATCGTAATGAGCTGACACTTAAATCAGCCTGCCAGTGGCTAAAGAAAATTAACCTTAGAGTCAAATGAGCTCCAGTCTGGGAGTTCATGTCACGAGCGGGCAACAGACACTTGCAGAGCTGATGTGCATGGGGGAGAGACAGGGAGCTAAACCTTGCATTCTCTTGAACCAGATCTACACTGGGCAAATCACCTATCCTAGCTGTCTCTGGTGCACAAATAAAAGAAAACAGTCTCCACTGGGCTTTGCACCCTGTCCTTGCTGTGCCAAGCCAAGGAGAAGTCAAAGGGAAGAAGTTAAATGGGACAGAAACTTCTTTTGGGCTTTTTGAGAAAGGATGCAACTTGAGCTCATACACACCTATAGATGTTTCACATGGGATAAACCATATCAGTTGCTATGAATGACTTTGTCATTATGACTATGATGATTACATCATTATTATGCAAGGGCTTAGACTGCAAATAAGGGCAGGTGCTTCACCCAGCTCGGGCCCTGTAAAGCTTAGGGAACAAATAAACATCAGGAGGATATCCCTTGCTGGTTAATAAATTGGAAGAGCATTCACAAGGATGAATACATACATGGGAATAACCTCACCCCTAACCTTGCGCTTTCTCTTTGCCTCTGATGCCCCTGCAACTGTACCGCCCCGTCCTACATGCATTTTGCACCTGTTTTTCCCTGCACCATCTTTTGGCATGACTCACAAAAATGCTGTACTGCCAGTGAGTTCTGAGTATGTTCTGCACAGTCAGTGGCATTTTTTCCCCAGTGAATCCAGATATTCCCTTTAGTATCATTTTTCTTTGCATTCTGAAGGCACCCAGTAGCCTAGAGAACAAATCCTACTGTGTGTTACTCACAGGTACCAGAGAATCCATAAAGACTTACTGCCCTCCTTAGAGCTGAACTGCCAGTGCTATAATTTTCCACATCTCTTTTATGTCACTGCACTTGACAAATACCTTGTGCCTCTCCACAGGTATTTAGAAAATCCTGCCAATGCAGGCATAGAGAACACACAAATGGATATAACATCTCCATCTATTCAAGACAGAACTGTGCAGCAAAACCAAGAGATTTTGCCAACCAAATCTGGCCACAGAGCTGCCCTCATATAGCAATTCAGCCCTATCTTCCTTGCCACAAGAGGACACATTTTCCTTTCATTAAGATCAATACACCTCAGAGGACAATTTAAACAACCCTCAAATCATTCTCAGTGTGTTTCTAGTACAACCATAACTGACCTTTCTCTAAAGGGGAAGTATCCAATTGAGAACCTTGGGAGAAGACTCTACATGTATTACATTATAAAGTTTAAAACATGTTCAACTCTGCTAGAGTCAATGAAGCCATAGTAAATTTACAAAAAGGATGTTAAAGAGTAGAATTTGCTACAGGGCCATTTTTTAAAAGGAAAGCTGAAGCCCCCTTCTTTTGCAAAAGTATCCTGTGAAACACTGGCTTCCTCTGTTGCCAATGACACCTTCAACTAACTTTTCCTGAAAGATTGCTTAACACCTTTGTCAATTCTTCTCCACTCACGGCCTTTTTTTACTTTCAGGATTTGACTGCACTACAAAGGTCAACTTGCTTTCTTCTTAAGAACAATGAAGGTCCAATGGGCTCAGTGTTATAGCTTCCAAATCAAAGTGCTAGGAATTTAAACAGTCAAACCCATCTTCCACTTCATCTAAGGTCCACTCACAGGTTTTCATGCCATAGGGGCTGTGATACAGAAGTAAAACAAACTCCAGAGTAGAATAGTTATGGGCATTTTAAAATTTAACATAATTTGCACAAGGGTACTTTAAAAATGGTGTAATTTTTAGTTTATGTTAAGCTATAATTTTAGTTTTTTTGAAAGTGTTCCTAAATCGCATGATTTGGACACAAGTCATTCATTTTGTGATAACTGCTGAAATGTTCATGTCTCATAAGGCCTCAAGAAAATGTCTGGGGTTTTTTGTTTGTTTGTTGGTTTGGTTTTGTTGTTTTGTTTCTTGGTTTGTTTTTTGGTTTGGGTTTTTGTTTTTTTTTTTTTTTGGTTTTGTTGTTTGGTTTGGTTTTTTTTAATAATGTTACTAACCCCTGGAAGGGTTATAATGAAAAGCATGAAATTTTAACCTTTTCCTTTCCAAGACCCAAATGTCTTGAACATAGAGGCAACAATAAGGACAGGTATCTGGAAACTCTTCCTGTGGGGTGCAAACTGGAGAGGACAGTGCTGGTTGTTTCTAAGGTATATGGTAATTTTTAAGACAGTCTCATGTTTTGGGGCAGCAAGGCAACTGATAGTGTGAAAGGACATGTCTGAATACCAGCTGTGAAAGGGAAGTAATCTTAAGGCCTTTCTTTTCCTTGTAGTTTTCTTCTCCTCTCACCAAATGTTGTAATATATGGATCTAACAGATGGTGTGATCTCTTCTTTGCTCTCTCCCCTCAAGTCAAAAAGTAAAATAGTAAATACCACTGTAAGCACTTAATGCACAAATAAACCATTGCAGTACAAGAAAAGGGAGAGTCAGACACTTCAAAATTCAGGCACTTAAAAATAAGACATAAGAAAAGACAGGTCCTCAACCAAGTCATAGTTCCACACAGAAAAATGGCATCTCTTTGTCTTCCTTCTGACAAGAAAGAGTTTCCCCCAGATTCCCAAATAAACCTCAGGCTATTGGAACACCAGTGACATTTTCTTTAAGGAGTTTTTAATTAAAGTAACAAAGTATGCCATGTTCAGTATTTGTCAGGCATTAGGAAAGGCTACTAGAATTACCACTGAGGGGCCTATTAAATATCATCATATGCTCCCAGAGTAACCAATTACAGACACTGTGAAAGGTTCTGACTCACTCATCCTGAAAATCCTTTAACTTTTTTTTTCTTTATTTACTTGCATCAAATAACCAAATGTCAACAACATGCTATCCAGCACCTGTCCTGCAGAACAGGCAGGCATTGCCCCACTGTCCCCATTGGCACCAAACAGTCTGCTGACATCTTGGAGTTGAGGAGCAAACCCAACAAGGTTTCTGTTACTTTTTGTTTATCCCTCTGCCTTCTATACCTGATATTCCCTATTTGCATCATTGGGACATTTGGGCAGGGGCCATGGAATACACTGAAGCTTGGAAATAAAACAGGAAAACCTCAAGCCCTTTGAGAAAACCCCAGGCTTCCTGATCTGCATTCGCACAGCACCTCGGGGAGCAGAATGATGCTGGGTGGCTGCTGCAACTACTGGCTACAGTGACTGCAGTAATTAACACTGAAAAGGACTTGGAAATTACACTGTCTTTCTGTAGGGGACGGTATCAGAACAAAACCAACGATGGTGGTTTGTTGGGTAGACAGGGTAGGAACAAGACCTGTGCCATTCGTCATGGACCTTTTCTTTGGAGCAAAAGGAAGCCACTTGCACCCAGGTCCATGCTTCATGCCACATCACATCCAGGCACACAGAGTATTCCCAGAGGCATACTGTCAGGCTTGATAACTGCAAGGTCAGACAGACTGGCCTTGAAGGCACCCAGGGAACACCTGAAATTTGACAGAGACATACGCAGATACAAGTGGTTGTTCACCCCACCTTTCCATCCCCCAGAGCAAGCATCAGTGTGTTGCTCATCAGTGCAGCCCATGTGAGAGGGCTCACCATGAGAAGCACAGCCCATGTGCTGATCCAGTCCAAACAGGACCTTCCAGCAGGAATCTGGAGCAATCACAGTGAATGATGTTGCTGCTCACCTTACACGCAGAGGCAGAGCAGTTTCCCTACTGACCTTTACAGTGCTTATGAGGAGGGCAAGTGTTTCAGCACCTACACCATCTGCAAACTTGGTCTTCCCCTCAAGGATACAAAAAATTAGGTCAGAGGCTTTTTTCTTCCTCTTCCATTCCTGCAAAGCACATTAGAGCTCAAATCCTCAAGACAAAGCATTATTATTATTGTTGTTATTTTTTTTATGGTGAAAAAAAATATTAACGTTACAAATAGCTGCCATTAGCATAAGCAGAGCTGCATATTAATATGCACATGGGTGTCTCCACTGTCAGGAAGCAGAGAGGCCCCAGAGGCCCTGCTTTCACTGGGGAAAATGATGATGGCATTAGCCCTAATGATAACGATAAGGAAACTGCCATAAATGATATGACGATTTCTTTTATATTCTTGTTCGGGCAAAGAGTTCTTCGTTACTCCCCAGTGTCCACAGAAGGATGCTGTATGAACAAATGGCCACTTGACTGATTTATGTAATTTCACCACAGCTTTAAGGTTTTCTTAAAAGTGACAGCTCTTTGGGTCATGTGACTAAGGAACTCATTTAAGCCTTTCAGACAAATTCCTAATCGCCAAGGTTTTGGAGAACTGGCTACTAAATAAAAGGAATCCCAAGTCTATTTATAGGTTTGAAAACCTTGTGAAACTTGAGCCTTTTCAGACTAAGGACACTATTATATCAAAGGACAGCAGGAGCTACGAAGGAAAAAAACAGGGATATGAAAAAATAACCAGTAAATAAAGTTGTCTCCAATGTAATATGTTCCCAACCCTATCACAGCCTTTCCCTCCCTTCACTTACTCTTGCCCCGACATGTACATCAAGGATGTGACCACAGAACTTCGTGAGACTGTGCTATGAATCAGATAAGAGAACTAATCTGGATGAAGAGTAACAAAGCAAAAGAGAGCACAGAGGGGATTTCCTACAGAGAGGCTTTGGATGTGCTCAACAGCACAGACCTGCACAGAGACATGCTGGTACGGCTGAGACGGCAGAGAAGTGGGCTAGGCTGCTCCTCTTACTGAGAAAATGCACATTGGACTGAGGAAAGAGATGAAGAGGGAAGACCTGGGTTCCTGGGCCCCCTGTGTCAAGACTATGTCATACCCTGTTGGGGCTCTTCCAGCTGTGGAAGAAACCTGAGATTCCTGTTTTTGTTTAGGCCAGAGGAAAAGCAGAAATTGCTACCCCCAGCTGTGAGGTTGAGGCACTGGTTATGCAATAGGACTTGGCTGCAACAAACGCAAAGGCATTTCTTTGCTGAACTCTGCATCTGAACATGGACAGGAGATGATTCTCTCTGGCTCTGCAGCTTCTGAACTAATTACACAGCTTTGTAACGATGTCGCTGCACAAGGTGTCTCTGCCCTGGAATCGTCTGTCACGGCTACAATGTGCAACAGGGATCTGAATACATTAAAGTGTCAGGGAGGTGGGGATTCTAGGTTTTGGTCTGTCAGCTTCTGCGCTGAAAACCCCATTGAGTTCAGCTAATATACTGCACTATCCGCTTTTCAGTTTTCACGTTGGTTCGTGTGATGTACATCCTGAAGCTCATCAGAGGGAAATGTCAGCTTTATACCAGCAATAACATTCTTTGCAGCAAGCTCAGTCCAAGGGGACTAGACAAAGCCACAAAGAGCCCTGCAGAAGACTGCTTCAGATAAGATGGCCAGATGAAAATTCCTGATACAAAAACAAGTCCAAAGCCTGGCATGCACGGGCCAGTAACACAGGTGTCATGGAAAGACAGCTAGCTCCACTCACATAGCCTCTAGGACACAGGGAATAGGCACAAGCCTCACAATCTGTCTCTCAGGTAGTATCTGCCCCAGATAATACAACAGCAAAAAGAACCAACTTGGCAGTACAAAACAGCCATATTAAATCTGCAGAACTGGTGGACTCATGATGGAAAAAATCAGGGTAGTACAAAATATAAATTCTATTTGTTCTTCTCTTCCACTCCTTACTCTCTTCCCCTTAAACTTGGTTGAGTGGTTCGAGTCTGTATCTCAAACTCAGCCCCCACATTGTTTCTCAAACCCTTATTATTCCATCTGGATTTCTCAGAAAAATGTTTTCTCATCCATTCCCTTGTTTTTAAACAGAACCTCAGTCATCCAACAGAATTCCTCTGCAGAGACAGCAGGAATATCCCAGCAGGAATGCTAAGTAATGATGACCATGCTTGGGAAATGCCACATTACCATAAACCGCTGTTTTTGGACATAACCAGAACAAAGAGCAATTCTTATTTTGCTAGCTAAACCCAGTAAGATAGTGCAGATAATCTGGAAAGCTTGTCTAAATAAACAGGAGCACAACACTGCAATTGTAAGCAGAAGTACCCCGTGCAAATGATGTAAATTGAAATCAGTTATTCAGTACTGTCTCCTGCTGTGAAAAGTTGAAAGAATTAAACTAATATATGAAGTCTGTTTGATATTTCAGTATGACTAGAATTTATATGTATACACAAAAGTCTGTAGTTCACTCGTATTCAGATTTCCAAACATGTTATTCGCTGGTCTCCCACACCAGCATTATGTGGTCTACCACATA
This sequence comes from Rhipidura dahli, assembly GCA_013399225.1. Lineage (NCBI taxonomy): Eukaryota > Metazoa > Chordata > Aves > Passeriformes > Rhipiduridae > Rhipidura > Rhipidura dahli. Next base: position 43,566 of record VXAC01006424.1, on the reverse strand, counting down.
ATGCCTGTGGGTTTAAAAAGAGGAGGAGCAACCCTGAATCATACACTGTTTGTATGATCCTGGAAGCCAAATGCACAAACCCAAAGCTATTCCCAGGAGAGCAGTACATAACAAGGTATATGGTATAGATGCAGCTGTAAGGAACTTGAAAAGCCAAAGAATGAACTACAGCGTGCTGCATGCTAAGCCCATACAGACATAAATCTTGGTTTCAAATGTTGTCATCAGGACTTCGGTGCCAAGTGGAAATAACAGTTATAAAAATATATTTTCAAAAGTACTTTGTCAGGCTCAGGTCATGCACCACAAGAATGTGGTGTCTGAAAGGAGAATCAGCCTGGCAAGCACACTTGCTACAGCCTGCTGTTCACACACAACTTGCACTTCAGCTGTACAGGGGCACTACATTCACCACGAGACAGAAATTGCACAAGTGCCTGTTCCAAGACCAGCACGCCCTTCTGGCACCCATGCTAAACAGAGAATGCATGGGTAATGCTCAGTGATCTCATTATAAACCAGCCTGGGGGAGAGGAATGGCGACAAACAAAGATCAGATACGCTTTTGACTGCAGATGACATTCCATTAGCCCAGGCCAGAACAACCACGTACATACGTATGCTGTAAGCACCCCAAGACAGATAATGACTTACTGGCATAAAGGTATAAAGCACTGCAGGTTAACCAACCCAATCACTGGATCACACAGTCACAAGACATCTCTTTTTGCAGCACTTTTTTCCAGCAAAGACTTACGAATAAACAGGAGAGCCATGAACACCTGAGGTTGGATGCCCCTCACTCTGGCCTTTGAGCCAAGGAACACATCACCTTTTTGGGCCGTCATGCCCCAGTCAAATGGTACTCTATGCACAGGAAAATCAAAGATTCACTTACCTAGAAGACAAGAAGAGAGAAAATATGGTTAGTGGATGTCCCTGAAACATACAGATGCTGCTTATCTTTATTTCCTGGGTGATTCCCACATCCTGGCACCTTGTTAGGAGATTCCTGACATATTAAGAAACAGGAGTGATCTATGATAGCTCTCTTAGCACAGCCACTCTCTCTCTTCCCTGCTGTAATTGGTCTGTGGTGCCATTTAATTTTATACAGGTTATTCATTAAGAAAAACAAAATTGAGCAGGTGTTTTCATCAACATCTTGTTTTATTAAAAAAAAAAAAAAAAGAGAGAAAGAGAGAAAGAAGCTCCATAACAACATTAACTACATGGACAGGCACAAATTATTCTGACTGTGAACAGCAGGGTGCAGGTCTTGAAGTCTACCAAAAGAAACTGCAGCAAGAAAGGATCTTGTTAAGGGAAGGATGGATTGAGTCACTCTGCCTTGTGGTTTTCTCATGTACTATCTTAACTACAGCTGCAATGAAAAGCGTTGGTAGTCTTGGTTTAGGCAAAGTAGGCTCTGCCATGGGATGAAAGGAGGGAACAGAAGATCTTGAGGTTGGTACCATCCCTGCATTTCAAGATTTTCCTGAAAACAAGGCATCTTTGTGTGGAACACAAGGACACAAACTGAAGATGCGCTCTGCAAAGATCTATCACTTGAACAAGCCAGAGGGAGGACATAAGGGAGAGCTCTTAGGCAAGATGAGAGGACGCTATACAGGCCCAAAGCAGTATTTTGTTATTACACAGCAGTTTCATGAACACCAGAGTGCAGCAAGGATGTGTCACTTCCTTGAACACTGATTTATAGGTCTATAGCCAGGACCAGCAATCAACCAACCAGGACTAAATCTTTTCAAGAAATAAATCACTAAATAAATAGTATTTATTTATTTATTCTCAAGAGTTAAGCTGCCTGTGAGAGGCAACTCAAATTTCCAGAGAAGATGGAAAAGTGACTATACCCAAGGGTCTGGTCCTAAGAAAGTAAGAGCCTCCCTTCACCAACAAAGCCAAATCAGCATTTTCATGTTTGGAAACTGTGTGTCACATTTTCCCCTGCTTGGTTCTACCAGTCCAGGATAGCACAGAGTGGTGCTAAACATCCCACACAAGCTTCATCTACCACCATGGGCTGCATTATTGGAACTGTAATGGAATATAGCTGCTATTACAGAATTCCCTAGAGGAGATGCAGCCAGGCTTGCACAGTATGGGGAAAGGAAGAATAGATTAATATACATTCATGGCACATTTGCAAAGAGATTACTTTTCTCATAGTGAGATTTGCACCTGTATAATTGTATCACTTTCAAATTAATCATAATCATACTCCCAACTAATATATGGTCTACAGAGTAGGCCTCATCCTTGGACTCTCATAATTGGGATAAAAATAGCTGGCTCTGAATGCACTGAGATTTCTGCTGGTATGCAGGAGGCAGTAAATCCCAGCTGACCCACTAAGCCTTGGTATTTTGTTTCTGCAAAGCCCTGGCATGGCACATATCGTTGCATAAGTAAGACCCGGGCTGCGCGACAGCAGCACTGTAACATTCAGTGACGACACGTTCCTTTGCAGAACACGACGAAAGTAGCACAAGCCTTACTTTTCTGAGGAGAACTTAAGCTCAAGGAGTGGTTAAGTGATTTGCCAGCAGCTACATCTTGCCTCTGTCACGTGGAGAGGCACGGGACCTGTAACTCTTGGTTTCCCTGACGTGCACATTTAATTACCGGGTATCTCCGCACAGGAACGGCGACCCGCAAGCCCAGAGCAGCATCAGCCTGAAGCCTCCCTAGTGCCGTGTCTGCCCCTCCTCTGCCGTCCCCTCCAAATGGCTCCCAGCGAAAGGCGGATTTCTTAATTGTGTTATTAGCTGAATTATTAATTGATATGAAAACAGCATTTTACTGGGCATAAAAAAGTCATTCGGAAACGAGATAAAATGTTCTCGGCACTGCCTGCCTGCAAGCGGAGCTGGAGCGAGGGCTCTGACAGCTTGATTATTATGCACATTAGTGCAATCTGGTGAGCTTCCAACACAGGGAGAGCGGAGTCCCCCAGTACTGTATCCATCAGGCCACATCCCTCTTCTTTTCTCTTCCTTCCCCCTGTCACTGCCTGCTTTGCATTTATGTGGGAGTCCTCAGGGGTAAGTTTTTTCTTTCTAATCCAGCTGTCATCACCGCAGAGCTACTAATTATAGCAGCAGTGGGCAAATAGTATTTTCCCCTCAGTCCTACACCGGGAAAGACAGTCTTTGTGCCTATTTCCCAAAACCTCCTGCACCCCAAAAGGGAAAATATTGTTTCCCAAGACTCTCCTTGCTGGAAAGAAACTGCTTGAATTTCTCTGTCTACAAGTCCCTTGTGTTGCACTGTGGAAATGGTGGTTTGTGCACATATACCTTTTTCTACAAAATGTTCCAGTATTTCATGGCAGAGTAGGGAGTGTGCACAGGTCTTAATTCCCTTTCAGCCTTTGTTCAAAACTCTGTCATTGGACAAGATACCACTCCAGATAGACTCTTTTCCCTGGTGCTGAGAGGAGACACCTCTATGGATGCTCACCATGTCATCCATTCCACTCCCTGGGTCTTCCCCCCCTCTCCCGTCCCCTTGCCAGCCCCCCAAGGCCTCACAGAGCTGCAGCAGGAGCAGACCTGCCTGGCAGATGGTATCAATTAATTTTGAACCTCTGTTAAACAGGCACAACGTGCGTCCTTTTGGTAGGGGAGTGATACACCTTCGGCAGTCTCCTCCCCTACCCTTCTTGATCCCTTTCATGGTCACCCCACCAGTGGGAACCTACCCCCCTGACCCACATCTCTAACACACAGCCAGAGCAGCCAGCAGACACCAGTGATCAATCCCGTCTCTTACATGCAAACCTTGTAATTTAGCAATAACCACTCAACCACCATTGACCTGCTAATTAATCCATGGATTTTTTGTTGTGCCTTTAATTGTTGGCCCCGATATCTGAGTCACTTAGACTGCTCACTCTGTGCAGAGCCTAACCAACTAAATGCTACTTCAGCTCTGTAGTAATAAAACACTGAAATATATTGACTCCCTGCCAGCTCTTGCACTCACTCTCTGCCTCTCTGCTTGCTGGCTGAGTGCTGGCGTGTGAAGGGAATATAGAGAGGGGAAAGCATCAGCCATGAGAGATGAAGTTTGGGACACAGGTGAGAGAAAGCAATAATCACTCACCAGTGACAGGCCACCAAGGACAGCCTCTGATCCCTGCGACAGCCCTGCTCTGACAAACTCAAACACACTGTTCCTCCATCCCAAATGGACTTGATGGCTCTGAAAATTCACAGGCATGCTGGATCCTGCCTCCTTTCTGCTTTCTGCCCCTTAATGAGGAAATCCTTTTCCTCATGACTGTCACTGTCACACTCACAATATATGGGTTGGACACAAAAAGCCAGATGGTATAGGCAAGAAAATTACTCCATACAGCAGAGAGCCAGATCTGTATTTTCTTGCTAGCACTGTCTGAGGATCTCTGTGTAAGCATGGAGGAATCACCACAAATGCAGTTTTCTGAAGTGACTGGCATTGCTTGGTACTTTGCACTGATTAGAAATTTTGGGGGATGGAAAGATTCGTTTGAAAGCCTGACATGGCAGGAGCTGCAGATGCTTGGCCTGCCTGAAGAGTGACTGATTGCAAACCAGGCCCTCCCAACACACATCTGGTAACATGGGTCACACTGATGGTGGGGGTGGGACAGAGATGAAGGGACTAATGGGTGACAGTTTGGTGCTAAGAGAAGAGATTTAGGAGGGGGTTGTTAACCCGGTCAAGAAAATTCTCCATTAAAAAGTATTCATTTTCATTTGGTTAAAAACAAAATGGAAGCCCTGTCAGCAGCAGCTTGTATTTACCCTCCCACATGGAAATAAAGTGGAAAGTGATAAACCCTTACAATTCCTGCCACAGCTTGCTGCCTTCACTTTTGTTGCAGCTGATCTGGAGTCCTGAGCCATTCCCAGTGCCCACCTTGTGTCCTGCTGCAGGCAGGCACACCACACAACTGCCTTCCCAAAGAGCTCACGGGCTCCTTCCAGCTGAGCCCCAGGAGCAGCCCAGCGAGGGGTGGGAAAAACAGGCAGCAGGGACAAAAGTGTATCTCAGGGGGCTGGTGAAGATGAAAGAACTCCACAAACAAAGTCTCTGTGCCTTCCCCACGCTGGCACATGGCACTGGCAAAATGAGCAGTGGTGCCCTTGAAGAGCATGGTCTCAGAACAGCTGGAAAGACTCCAACGAGATGGGGTTGCACTGGCCCTGTCACAAAAACCTACCATGCCCCCTACACCAACAGTGTATTGACACTGTGACTGCAATTGAATAGCACAAAAAGCATTCTGCTAGCACACCCGAGATGCTGTAACGAGGGGGCAGTGGCAGGACAGAGGCACTTATTGTCAGAGAAGGCTATTGGGAAAGCAGCCATATGGTGGCCCTATACTTCCTGATCCTAACACCGCTGTTTCCATGTAAACAGCAAGTGTTCCCAAGCCTGCTGCATCCCCCCAACCTTTTCTGTTTGTCTCTGCAAAGAGTGATGCCAGAGCATGTTTGGGGTACAAAGACTGGCCTGAACAAGGCCTCCCAGCAACAACAGGTCACACTGGCAACTCCAAGGGGATTTGGCAGCAGCACTTCTAAAAGTTTCCTTGAGGACTTCCTGGGATCTTATTGTCCTGATCTGCCCTCTCTTTTTTAATACTGCAAATAATGTTTTTGAAATGAAGGTTATTTGGGGTAATTTATGACATCTTTCAGTGCCAAGAGAGTCTATCAGCAGTCAATCTCCTGCTGGTCAACTCTTCAGGACTTTGAACAGAAAGGATTTTTTCTGTGTTTCCCTAAACTGTATAAAGGCAGCATGGTTGTCTGGAGGAAGCTGAGAATTGCTTGAGTGCCGGCACACACTGAGTTTGGAGATGCTGCACAGTCCATGCAAAATATCTCAGTGAAAGGATGTCATTTTGCTCAATAGCTTTGTCACTGAATTGCTTGATCAAAGATACCAAAATTAACTGAGTCGCCGTAGGCATAAGAAGAAACATTTTCTCTCAGTTATAGTCTATCTAGTTCTTCTACAGAGTAATTATCACTGGGAGAATAATTTCCATCTTTACAAAAAGATATAGATTACAAAAAGCCCAGGATTTTTAGGCAGGATGGACCCTAACATTGTGTTTTAGTGAAGAGTTGTTTACTGGCTTCAGTTTGGAAACACACTACTTTACCATGTTCTTTCTGCCAAGCATATGGGAACAGTCTAATGGCTGGAAGATCAAGACCTCAAGCTTCAAATCTTCCTGAGGAGAGTGTTTTCAGTCTGTTCTTACTAAGTCTGTTTGCCTGCAATCCCGTGAGCTGCCTTGTCCAAGACAGGCGGATGGAGCCCTTGTACCTGATGGCTGCCTGAGAGCCCAATGCCAGCCTCAGGCAGGACTGTAAGGATCATTTAAATATTCTGCAGATGGCTTCCCCTCCCTATACATATGCATTCAGAAGTCAGGAGATGCTGTACTGCTGCATCTCCCTGCCATCCCCATGTCCAAAACAAGTCCTTAACACCAGGGGACTGTGATTTATGTAAAGAGCCTCCACACTCATGTTTTGCTGATTAAAGTGCTACTTTAATGGAGTAGATCTCAATGGAGTGCTTTAATCCCTGGTTGTAAAAGCAGACTTTTGTTTAAATTAAATCTCAGCTCCACAAAGAGACAAAGGAACCTGCACCTATGTTGGTTCAACTGCAAGAACACTGTTCTGGGGAGCAGATACACCACATCGAACGAGCTGAACAATGGTGACTGTGCCAACTTATTTCCAAGTGAACATCTTCTCAGAAAGGAAAGTTGATTTGCATGCAGGGTTTAAACTAAATTCAGCCCCCAACAGCTTTCTGATATATCTTTGGGGTTTGTCCTATGAAGGTGCTGCCTCCTCTTCACTCTGGAAGGGCATCTTCCTCTCATCATTTGACTGCCTTACAGGGCCCAGTAGCCCTTTGCTTTTACATTGATTTATCTTGGAAAAAGAAGAATTATAGAGTAAAAGGAACAGTAAATTGGTTCAGGACTGACACACAATGCTCAGCTTGATGTGTGATTTCCTATATTCCAACAGATCAGTTAAGGCTATTAAGAAAAATATCACTGCTTGGGACATATACATGCAATAACAGCATGTAAGAAAGAACCTTGTAAGGAAAGAGAGAAGTCAGATGGGAGTTCAGTGTTTTTACATCTGTGGTTGTTCACCAGGAACTCTAACAAGGCATATACATCCATCAGCAACACCCTACCTGGGCACCTTGCATGTGAATTTCTATTCACCAGCCTTCCTGACATGCAAAAATGACTGTGCTCATTTGAAAGAGGAAAACAAGATTCAGTGAATTCCTCAAAATCAAACTTGAAGCCTCTAGCAGAGATGAGAATCAAACACAGACTCTCCATGTCTGGCATACAGTTTGTTGTATTTGAAAGTGGAATAAAAAGTTGGGGGTTTTTTTTTTTTTTTTTTGCTTTTTGATTTGAGTCTCTACAGCCAAACCTAGGGAATGAGCTGGACCCTTCCCATCTTAGCCCTACCCTGTCCTCATATCTCATAAAACCATAAAATTCACATCATACTATGACATCACAATAGCCCAACAGCACCACAGGAGCATTTCCCAAGCTTCCATCCCTCTGCCTGAGAGACTTCAGCATGGCTGGGAAAATCTGACAAGGATGATTTCAGCAGAAGGGATCTGCCTCATTTGAATTAAACCTCAGCCATCACTTTTGTTCATGCAGGTCCCACCTTTCCAATGCCTTATCGTCACCACAAGATCTGAATTTGTTTTGAAGCTCCTGCCTCCTAAAGCAGCAGCAAGCCATCTGAAGCCTTCCCAGCTATCTGACCATGCTCTTGCAGCACAGGAAAAAAATTCATCTCAGTTGAAAGACTAGGGTATAGGAAGTTGAGTGGCGTTTCCCAAGTGTCCTCCCCTCAACTCATCGTGGCAGAAGGAGGGAATGGACCTGTTCAGAGAGAAACAGACGGCATGACTGATTGCATCCATGCCACTGAAAGATGCTGATGAGAAAAACCCAGGCTCCTGCCTGTCATATTTTCAAAACCCCCAGACGCTGGCTCAGAGCCTTTCCTGTCGCTTTCCTTAAGCCTCTGTTGAGGAAGAAGAGTGAAGATCTCAGAGACAGCATTTAGTGTCATAGACAGTTCGGCAAGAGACAATTTTTCACCCCGTTAAATCCCTCTGCAGAATATTATCTGCTGGTTTTCTCTCTTTTTTACGATTTTCTTATGATTATCTCCTGCTGTTTCTGTCCTCAGCAGCCAAATAAATAAATAGCAGTATAGCTGTCAGCAGCTTTAGCTGAGTAAGAAGGCCCTGCAGACAGCCTTGGTGGGCTGCATCCCTCCTTGCCTTCAGCACTGCTGCCCTCCAAGCACATTCAGGATTCTGAGACCTAATGGCAAGAGGGGAATGGGAAGGGGCTAAGAGTTCAGACACTTGCTTCTCTGCCCACGTTCTGCTCTGAAGACTGGGACATGTCACCTGTAAAAGATGATGATGATGATGATGATGATGATGATGATGATGATGTGATGATGATGATGATAATAATAACAGCAAGTTAATGGGGAAGAAGGGCCGTGAATATTTAACATCCTCACCTATGCTTGGAGCATGTTTTTATCATAATCCAAAGGCTCAAATTAAAAAAAAAAAAAAGGTGTCAGAAAGGTGAAAGGACTTACATGGTGTCACAAAGCCAGTCTGTGGCACAGGCAGGAATAAAACCCAGCCAATCTGATCGCAAAGCACTGGTGTCTTCCCCACAAAACAATTCTGCCCTTCAAAAATAGAAACGTGCTTTCTCTTGTGCATGTGTCCTTTCTTCCTGCCTTCCCTATGTTATCTTTTCCTCTAGTTCATTGTACAACAGTTTATTTGTACAACAGTTTAGTTTATTTGTAAAACAGTTGCCCAGTCCTGAGCACTTCCCGCAAAAAAGCAAAGACAAGACGTCCATGTAGGGGCACCTACGAGTCTGGCCACTGTATTCACTCAGAGCTTGGGAATTCCTTTGCAGACTCATTTTCTACACTGCTCAGGGATTCTGGCACCTTTGGGGCCATGTTTAATTCATCTCCCGTGCCTATGAGATCTTTTGAAAGTACCGATTCTGTCTTTTTCATGAGCTTGGTGTTCAGATGCCAGGCTTTTTTCTTCCACATATAGTTTTTCTTCTTCCTACTCAGCTCTTCCTCTACTACAACTTCCATCTTTGGTCTTACTCTTTATTAGCTTTTACCCCTTCTTTGCTTTCAACATTATCCTCCTCATTTTTGCTTTCTAAGAGTTCTTCTCTTTGCCTCAACACAACCTGTTCTCTTTTACAAGTGTCTTTACATCCTTCTTCAAATACCCTCCCCAGCCTCCACATCTATCTCTGCCCATGCCTCCTCTCCTTCCCAACTTGTTAGGCATTGCTGGATTTATCAAATAGGGGTGCACTGTATACAATAACATGATTAACTTCTCACTGCATATGCACCAAATTGAGCTATTTTAAACAACTATTAGAAGGTAAGTCTCAAGGCAGTGCTAGCAGCTGCAACAAACCAAGATTGGCTAGTTTTGGACAATGTGAGAAACCTTAAACCAGCAGTCACTTATTTAACATTCACTTTTCAAGGGAAAAAAACATTTACTTCCTATTTCTGCCACCTCATATAACACATAGGAAAAAAAAAGAAGAGGAAGGGTCAGAGACCCATGTCTGGGTATCTACTATTCCATGAACATGAAAAGGTCTCACACTTCTAGCTCTTCTCTCAGTATTTTCCAGACATCAAACTACAGTGCTGATGGGAACAAAAGCAAATTTATTTGCTTGGGGAAGAGGAAATTTCTTACCCTTTTTTATATAGATGGTGTGATTTCAACAAGCAAAGAAGTGCCAACCCACTCCCAACTGTCACAGGAAATGGCTTTTTTTCTGACACCACTTTGAGAACCCAAAGTTTTTGAAGACGTGAAAACAGGGGCTTTGTGCCTTAGCCTGCTTTCTGATTGTAATCTCTTTCCTAGCACTGGAAAGATAGAGGATCAAATCAGTTACTTTGCACCTATTTACACAAATTTTTAGGTGCTCCATTCATTTGATGCAATGTTTTTTAACTGCTCCCCTCTATTAGGCACCATACCCACCATGAAGGATTTTGTTGAGCTTAGGTAAAAACTCAAGATGTGACTGTCAGAAGACAAAACTACCCCTCATGAAATTGGAGATCACAATGCTTTCAAACTTTCTACACCCATGTAATGGGTCAATGCAGCAACTTCACAGCTACTCTAAGTTGTGCCTAGATGGCCTGAACTGCTGCAATGCAGGCAGGCAACTGGACTTGTGTAAGTACCAACAATCCCAAGCTTAGGCTTAAAAATAAATTTTAAACCTCACCTTTTTTGAAGTTGTTTACTTGGTTTTGAATGCTTTGATCTCCCTTACCTATTGCTACTAAAATTTATAAAAATATATTGCAATAACCACTGTCCTAAAACTGTAGGGCTGAGCTGATTTGTACCCTGCTGCACGAACTACCATCCTCCTAACCCTATAGAGTTTCCACCTATCCCTCTGAGTCCTCCAGTGCTGCTTCTCCTGGCCCCATGCACCTCAGCTCTGCTCCTCCCACACCTGCAAGATCCGTCAACCTGCCACCAGCGAGAGCCCAATTCAGGTGAGGGCCATTCACTTCTCCAAAACCTGGAGCCAACACAAGCCAGAGAGAAGACAAAAGCAAACAGGCTGGGGAGGCTGAGCTCTCTCTCTTTGTTGAGGACTTGTAGCTGCTTATTCTTCTCCCCAACTGAAAAACAACTCCAACATTGCCAAACTCTTTGGATGGGTTCCAGGAAGGAGTCTGCAGCTACTACCTGTGAAATTTCAACATCTCCACAGAAGACCAAACCATTATGGAGCTGCCTGGGAGCAGTTGGAAATAACTATGGGCACAGACCTTTCCTCAGCTACCACAAAGCTCCTCAGGTAAGCCCCTCTACCAAAGCCTGAGGCTGCTGCTTGGGAATTCACCCATCTCCAGAGAAAGCTCAAAGGCTCCAAGAGATGACTCAGAGAAGCCCTGGAGAGCTACAGGGCATGGACCTGCCTTCAACACAAAGACAAAACTCTTCAACTAACTAACTAGGAAATTGTGTTTCTGTTACCTGAAACTTTTCTTGTCTGTAAAGAAAATCAAAACACTCTGGCAGATGTATGAAAAAGCCCTGAAGAAAAAAAAAAAAAAAAAAAAAAGGAGAGCATGAGCCCTAACAACATCCTGCACTGCTTCCCCATACAGCAGCAAAGGCAAGGGCAGCCAAGTGGAGAGGTCTTTCCTCAGGGTATAACAAGGAAGAACTGCTGGAGCCACAGATAGGCAGAAGTATTTTTGGCAGGGATCAAATCAAGAATACTTAAAAATGGCCTGGCTAGCTAGAGAAAAAACAGCCATAGCAGGTATCTCAGCTTGACATATATTCCACCCCAAAGACAATCAAACCAAAGTGATGACTGCCATCTCAGTACCCAGGTCTGAGCAAACATGCTTTGGGATCCAAACCACAAAGCCTATCACCTCCTGGGAGCTCTGCAGCTTTTCCTCAAGTCTTTCTATGCTTTACACACTATTGATACTACTTCATGATGATGTCTCAGAGGCACTACCGTCCTCCCTACCAAAAAGGAAAAGTTATACCTCAGGGGATATGAAAAAGGGGCAAGGCAAGAACACTGCTACAGGCACGGGGGCAGACTGGGAAGAAGGGAGGGGTGGGTTTGCCAGACAGTATTACCAAGGATGCCCTGTTGTTACAAGGTCAGCCTCAAAGCTCACTCTAGCTGCTCCAAGCTACAGGGGGCTTTTGGCTGAGGAGAAGGGCATCGAGGACCCAATTCCAGAGCCTGTTGAAGATTGGTTGGCCTAAACCCTTGTGATACCCTGGTTCACAGACTGACAGGAGCTCGCTACAGAGAGTCTGGCCAGCCCACAAGGGTGTCTGGGCATCAAACATGGCTGGGTGGGCAGCACAGGACCAGGGAAAGCAGGAGGGCAGCAGCCATTGGACAGCTAAGGCTACTGAAATGCTGGCAGGCAAAGCCAACAGCACAGGACAGCAAGCCTCAAGGAAACACAGATAGAGCCCAGCCACTGGCTGTGCCATGACAGCATTGGAGCCACGAGCAATAGAGCATGGCAAGAGCTCCAGGAACAGTAGCCAGCACCTAAGTAAGAGTCCACCCACTGGCACAAAGCTGGGAGAGCTGGGCAGAAGCCCAGCAAGCAGAGAGGAATCGTGCTCTTGGGTAAGCCTGGCCATGAAGCGAAAAAAGCAGTTACTTCATGCCTTTTACACTCAGCCATCCTCCACCCAGCCCCAGGATCTGGCCCTCCAGCAGAAGAACCTCCCCAAGAAGAAGACAGAGGACAGTGGGGTAAAGCAGCAAGAGCACACTGCTTGTGTACACACACACTGGTACAGATCTGCTGGGACACTCTGAGGTTTGATAAAGGAAATGGAGAATACACAATGGGACCAAGAAGCCATTGTGCCCAACCCCATGTGAAGACAGATCAAAACTGCAGACCCTGCTGCAGATGCTATACAAGGTACAAGGCAAGGGACAGTCACTGAACCCCAGAGAGGAAGGAAAAGAATCTTTAGGCTGGAGCAAAGCTGCTGGCACTCTGGAACAAAAGCAAAACCACCACTCCCTTTCCTGCAGCAATCATCAGACTTGTATATTGTGTTTGTGCGTTGCTATTTTTCTCCATCCACATTTTCCAGTTACCAAGAAACTCAGTTGGGAAAGCTGTTGCACAAATATGTATTTCTTCTTACCCTGTTTCTGCCACAGATCAGCTCAGAAATGAGTTTTACCCCTGCGACCTCCAAGAAGCTTTCATGCTAAAAGAGTGTCGCTGAGCACCTGTCACTACAGGAAAACCAGCACCGAAGCGCTGATGAAGAGCTTGACTGTGCCTTGTTCACATAATACCTTAACTGGCTTCAGTGAAAGCATTGCGGGAGTGCAGCAAGCAGCCTCCATCCCCAGTGCAGAAATACAACTGCCACACTCCTGAAGCTACAGCTAGATGGGAATTGAGCTGTTCCCTTCCACTGCACTGTCAAATGTAATTTACTCCTTGGCATTGTGTGATCAAGCAAAGGACGGGCAATAACAAGCAGCTTATCCCAGAGAATGGCAACTTCACCTCTTCAGCTTTTAACTGAGTCTGAATGCAACTTCAGACATGTATCTGTACCTCTGCTGCAGTGTTCCCATCCCCAGAACTTGTGGTGGGGAGGCACAGAAGGCAGCAAAGGTCCTTGGTTTAAACTGGGGAAATCAGCATGACATTAAAGGGAAAATCCCACGACTTCCCTCTGGAAGAGTAAAAGCTGTTTAAAGCATCGTGTAAATTCATGGCAAGAAGAAATAAAGGTGAGTTTTATACATTCCCATTATTGCTTGTACATCTTTGCAATAATGTTTATTGACATGTTTGAATGGAGCACAAGCTGTAGTTCAGTTCAACTGCCTGTGAAAATGGGACATTTGTCAAGAAACAAACCTCACAGATCTTAGCAGCTCTTCTCTTCCCTGTTATTAGTTGGGAAATACTAGAAAAGGTCAGAAGCACCAGGGAAAAGGTATCCACCAAGATGCCCAGGGTGCCTTGGCTAGCAATCCCTGAAGTTCAGAGAGGCAAAGCTCAGCAGGTTAATGAGGAGCGTCTTAACTTTGCATTGACACTCATTCACAGACTAAAAATATGCATGCACATCAATTACAGAATCCCTACGAGGCACAATAAAGTTAACCTTGCATGGCCAGAGAGATAGACTACAAACCTGGCTCACTGAAGGCGCTTGGCACGGCTTCAGCCAAGGTACCCTGTAAGAACTTGGCCATGACTTCCCTTGACACGCAGAAATGCCCTGGCTCCTCCTTTCCGCCAAGCCCTGTTCCATGAGGTGAAGAGCCTCTTCTGAATTTTAAAGAATTTTAATTCCTCTGAATTTTAAAGACCCCTGAAGACACGCAGCACATTTAAAATTCATTAAATGCAAAAGGCATTCGTTTCAGGAGTTACCATGTCAAAACTGAATGCCCCAAATTTTGACAAGGCTTGGACTCAGCTCCAAGACTGGTTTGCTACAGACACAGAAACAACATCAAGTCTTCCTGCACGAAAACTTTTGTATCTGAATTCCTGTGCTGAACTTTAAACAGCTGACGCTTCCAAATGTATCATGCTCTGTGATTCTGCTTCAGGCACACTTCACCTCTCATCACCCTATTTACGTTAAAAACTCTTAGTATGGGGCTCTGTTTCCAAAAAAAGCATGGCTACCATACAGTTCATGCACTTTAGTCCCCTCTCTGTAGGCAACACTCTCTCAGCCTGTCCCAGCACCAGTTCTGCCAGTACTGCTTGTTCCTGAGTGAGAGTTATTCCAGTCATACATCGTCTCTGCATGTGGCACTCGTTACTGGACAAACCAGACCTAGCCCTGTGGTCCCCTCCCTCCCCATCCTGCAATGTCACTTTTCATTAAGCTTCATAAACCATTCAAGTGACAATTCTTTCTGCATTCATTGCTGCAGCAGCCCAGGGAGTACGAATGGCCTCTGGTTAACATCGCATCACTGCCGTGGCTTTGTTTTTGTGCATGTTGATCACAAATTACCTGGCTTAGAGAAAGTAATTTAGTGATAAATGATTGCTCATTCAGAGGTAGCTAGTTTCAGCCATAGCTGCCAGGTATTAATCTATTTGTCAATCCTTTCAGATCTCCTGCAATGATGAGCAGCTCCCAACTCTGGAAAGTGAAGCCCCCTCTTCAGAGGGCAGGTAAGAGGGCATAGAACTTATTCCAAAAGTAGCTGAACCTTTTCAGCTACATTTGCAAGGTGGTCTCAAAATAAGGGGGACCAAGTGGGAGGGGTTAGTGAAGGCCAGGGTTCCAGCTTTGACCTTCAAAGGGACTTTTGAACAGACCTCAAAACCAGGAAGAACATAGATTTAAGTCTCAAAAGTTCCTGGGAATTCTGGATGAAATACCGAGTGGGAACATGCCAGCTCATATAAAAACTGTTATCAGCTTTCACAAAATTTTGAACAGGAGCATTTCCACAATGAAATTTTTTGACATAAAGGAGCTAAAAGTTAACAGAGTAGCTGGACTCCTCATGTAGGACATACAGATCTCAAGATCCAGTTCCTCTTCTGCAACAGCAATTCAAAGTTCAGGCCTCCTACCTTTTCGGAGCAGTGACACCTCTCTTTGGTACAGTAACTCCCTGTAAAGAGTAGGAGCTTTATACCCCTTTTATACCCACCAGTGATTCTCCCTAAGAGAGAGGAACCCAGAAAAACAACAACAGCTTTCCAACACCAATGGACAAAGAACGTAACCTCCGGTTTCTTTGGGACATGGCATAAAATCAAAGTCAATCACCTAAGCCTGCTTGCTCACAGCATGCTCACGGCTTAAATAAGGATTGACACATGCAGCACACAGGTCACCCTGCACCTCTCCAGGTAAGACAGGATCTCCCAGAAGCCATGGGGATGAATCTGAACTCTACATGCAAATACTTCTGAAATTCTATTTCATATGTGGATCTAACTTTGACATTTGTGGTTCCCAGATGTGGAGAGGTCACAACATACACCAAAATTTCAAGCTTGCAGGCTATTTTCATCATGCCAGTCAGAGTTCAAACTCTGGAAAAAAATAATCTGTCTTGGCACTATAAGACAATAGAAAAACCCATGGCTCTAAATAATTGTCCTATGAAGAAGTTTAAAGAGCAGACAGATATCCAAGCCATTACCAGAGGCCTGACAATGAACCACACTCACACAGTGACCTTCATGAAAGCTCCTCTTGAAAAAAATGATAATATTTTGATGGTGTTTCCTGATGCACCATGTGCAGGCTTACTGGAGAAAACTGCTTCCTTTTTGTGACAGAAAGTTTCTCATTCTCATTGGAGCAAAAGGTCATCTTCCCTTTCCTTCTATTCCCTGCTGGGCTGCAGTCTTGTTTTCTTGAGCCACCCAAGTTTGGAGACTCCAGCAGTGAGCCAGTGACACATCCTGAACAGCCTTACTGAGCCCTGCAGGTAACAGGGCGGCATGCATGTGTTCTCTTGAAAGCAGATGCAAAAGGCAGCTGGGACCCTTCCACCAAACCCCTCTTCTTTCCAGCCTACCCTGCTTCCTTCCATCTTCCCCTTGCTCTTCTTTTCTTCCTCTCTCACAAGCCAGGGAGAGTCAGTATTTGAAAGCAATTATCTCTGATCTGGCCCCTAACTTCCCTCTTCTGTTATGTGCTGATTTTAGTTGGGGTAGCGTTAATTTTCTTCGTAGTAGCTTGTGTTGGGCTGTGTTTTGGATTTCTACTGGAAAGTGTTGATAACAGAGATGTTTTAGTTACTGTCAAGCACAGCTTACATGGGGCCAAGGCCTTTTCTACTTCTCACAATGTCCCACCAGTGAAAAAGCTGGGGGTGCACAAGTTGGGAGGGGACACAGCTGAGACTGCTAATCCCAGCTGATCAAAGGGATATCCCACACCATGGCACATTATGTCCAGCATATAAAGTAGGGAGGAAATTGGCTGGGGGCTGCTGCTCAGGGACTGGCTGGGCATCGGTTGGTTGGTGGTGAGAAACTGTCTTCATTTCCATCAGTTGACTATCTTGGGTTTCATTTATCTTGTTTTGAACTTGTTTTATCTCAACCCACAAGTTTTCTCACTCTTACCCTTCCAACACTTTTATTGCCCCCAGCCTGCTGGAGAAGAGCAAGCGAGCAGCAGGGTGACTCTCAGTTCCTAGTTTGGGTTAAACAACAGCACTTGTGACCATGCCTCAGGCAGGCTGCTGGATAAAATGGCCTGGGGAGGAGCAGGGCTGCCCTTCCAGTTGCAGCTGGGATGGCTTCTCCCTCCACTCAAATGAGGGATAATGATGAGGAGGGATCACCCACACTGCCTCCGGACCTCAGCCGTGACAACTCCCCGTGGGCACAGGCGTCCTGCCCGGGGCCGGCCGGGACTCCTGCAGGTGCGAGGGCATTGGCGGGCGCTCGGGTGGATTCCCACGCCTCGGGAGTGCCGCCGAGAGCCGTTCCCCCTGCCTTGGAGCCGGCAGGTTTACAAGCCTCTAATTCCCAGCTACAAGCACTGCTGCCCGTGCCAAGGAAGCAGTGGCGCGTGCTGTCACTCACGCGGCTGGAAGGCCGCTCCTGCCAGCGTTTGTGGCTATCGGACCAGCTGCTCGGGGCTGGGAGCAGATGGCAGGATGGCACACCTGACAGGGAGCAGACCTTCCAAGGACGAAGGGGGAGGAAGAGTTGGTGTGCAGCGTGGCCAGCCACAATTCCCAGCCATGCAGAGAGGGAGCAAATGTACCCACCTCTCCCTCTCTGCCACCCCCCAAGCTGTAAGAAGAGATTTTCACACTAGGGTAAACCTGGACAGGTGTCATTGATAGCTCTACATTTGTACACTTTTCCTGCCTCAGACAAAATGCCTTTTGTTTGATCTAATTACCAAGCACATTGAGCTAATTATCAAGCAAAACCCCAGTTCAGCCTTTCCCATGAGATGTAAGAGCAGTTTCCAGGAAGTCTCAGCTACTTTAAGCCCACTCCACCCCCTAGAAACAATACTACTGGAAAAGGTGAGAGCTCCAGTCAAGGGTGAGCA
This sequence comes from Rhipidura dahli, assembly GCA_013399225.1. NCBI lineage: Eukaryota > Metazoa > Chordata > Aves > Passeriformes > Rhipiduridae > Rhipidura > Rhipidura dahli. The sequence continues at coordinate 25,812 of VXAC01006424.1, read as the reverse complement.
TATTTCTTCACCAGCCTTAGTCCATTCTGAAAAGAGATGAGGACAGAGCATAGGCTACAGAAGTTAATCCCAGTTCCAGCTCCTCATCTTCCCATCTCTTCCAGATGAAGTTAACGAAACGAACAAATATCACAGAACGCAAGAGATATAAAACAGTGATTATGTCGCATACAATCTATCCTGAAGAACTGATATGTGAGCGCACATACATTTAAATATTTGAAAAGCATCTTTTACAATGAATATCAAAATGACTTACCATCCAAGTCAGAGAAAAAATGCCCTTACTTCTCCCTATCTCCCTTTTCTCATTACAGAGATAAATCCCGGGTGCATCTCTCAGCTGCAGAGGGAGACTGAAGCATATATATATAAAAACATATATGTGTGTGTATGTATAAAATATACAACAGTAATAATCTCAATAATTTTAAGAAAAGCTTGCTGCATAATACAGGCAGTCTGGGAGATGAGAAACTCCGGGTAATAGCCGGTCTCCCTCCTCCCATCTGGAAAATGGGTGGGAAAAGATGCCGGGGATCAAATGCATAGGCTTGTATTGTGTACCAGAAAGTGAAAGGAAAGAGGGAAGAAAGGAGCTGGAAGGATGGCCACACACATGTGGCAATAGTTTGTGGTCCAGCAGCCACAGTCAGCACTGTCAACACCAAGGATGCAAGCAATTCCTATCCCAAGATTTTAAATTATGTCAATTACAGAGTGGCCCACTTTCCATTGCATTATTGGTTTATAATGAAAACTGAAATGAAGCCTGACTTGAGAAGCTCAGTCCTGTTTGGTTTTTATTTTGTTTTGTTTCTTTTCTGCCAACCCCCCCAGACACTGTGGAACTCAATCAAGAATCTTGGCAGCACTGCTACCATTGCAACCATACTGCTTCCACACATCACAGGGGATGATCTGACTTGAGGGGAGTAATTCACACTCACAAGCACTGAGATGGAGAGATGTTGCTCTTTTAATTAGAGAGCTACACCTCTATTCCCAACCCTGGCCACACCTGAAAGCATATGCAACAGTACAGCTATATCTCAATGCACTTGTCTCACTCTTCTCTGTGATTCCTATGAAATTCACAGGTGACTTATTTGACATATTTTGTGCCTGAACCTCTCAATTCTGAAGTGCTTTTCCCTGTGTAAATACACATACATTTGTAGGTTTTGAGTGCCTTCACTGCCAGCATGGGGGCCCTACTCTATGTGCACCCCTGCATTGGCCCCCTGGTACAATGCAAGGGCCTGCGAGGCTGCAACGCCTTTCTCTGGAGTAACACACAGCATCCTGCCTACACAAGACTGAAGAATCCTGTCAGTGCTCCCACAAACACTCTCAACCCTGAATCACACCAACATCGTTAATCAGGGTTCTAGAAAACAGAAAGAATTTCTAAACAATAAGAAAAGTTCATTTTGCCCCTTCTTTTTGTCATTAACGAGCCTCAAGGGTGGTTGCAAGCCATATTTTCAAGCCTTGCTCTGTCACCAAAACCACAAAAGGTTGAGAACAATTTACTTTCAAAAACAGACACATCTGGTAAAGCACAAATTATCATAGAGACACATGACAAAAAATTCCAGAATTGGTAGTGCTGCAACTGCCTTCTGTATAGAAACCAGGATAAAAAGACAGTTCTGTAAGTGTCTTCTCAAACTGTCACAATAAATAAGGGGGACAGTGAGAAACGCAGAATAAATCTCCTGACCCACAAATGTGCTTTTCCAACCAGACCAGTCTGTCACCACAACATGCACCCTCGGGACCCTGTGCACCCAAATGAATAGTTCTCTGTTGTATTTCTAACCACGCATGCAGTGGATGCCAGGATTCTATAGCTGTACTTGCTGTGTAGGGAGCGCACAGGCTCCTCCTCCCATGGATGCACCTCTGCGTTTACACAGCTGGACACACCTTTCCAGGTATGGATCCAGCAGCAAGGCACGGTGCCTGAGAAGTTACAAGCACATGCTGAAGTTTCCACACATGCAGGATGCCAGAGCGCGGTACATGTGCCCTGGGTGACTGAAAAGAGCCCTGTGCCTTGGCTGTGTCTCTTACTGTTTGAGATTTGTAAAAAAGTGACAGACACGTGCACTTCTCCTCAGCTTTGCCTCCTGAGTACAGCAGTGCTTGCATGGGCCCAGGTGTTGAACAAATGATCAGCCAGCTGTAATGTAACTTTAAATGCAAGTTTGTGTATTGGCTCTGGGAACAAGACTGAGAGATGCAGTTGAAAGGAACACAGTCACTCTGAGTACAGGATCTGCATAAATCACTGTCCAGTATATTCATTCCTATTGACAGATTAATTCCTTTCTCAGGTTTTGCTTAAAAGTGTACCACTGAATACTAAAAACAGTTCCCAGAGCTGCAGTAATGTCACTCAAATCAGGGTGAAAGATGCCGGAGGGAATGATCTACAGCCTTCTTGACGGGGGAAGCTCCCAGCTGCTCTGGCTCCCCAGGCTGGCAGCTGGCAGCAGTGAGTGCAAGGAGCCACCTCCTCACCCTTGTGAGTAGAAGGGATTACCCAAGTCTCTAATATTGGCAGGAGGTTGTTCTGTAAGGAGGAGAGCAGAGACTCTCTTTAGACCTGGAAGAAAACCTCTCAATGTCTGTCAGAGTAAAATTGGAAATATCAAAGCATTCTTCACCTCCCCATAAAACTAGCTGCCCATGCAACACAGAAAGGCCACTGGCCCAAGAGGCTGGGCAGGTAGCAGAGCAGGGAATCTCTGTAATGTCTCCCAGCCCCAGATGACTTCTTAGGTGCCTTTCATTCTCTGCACCTGAAAAAAATGAATGCAAAGATATTTTCCTTTAATCAAGCCTCCCAACCGAGGTGTCAGGCACAGAGAAATCGCTTGTCACTCCAGTGCTTCCCAACATGCACTCACTGCACTAAGGAACGGAGGGCAAAGGGATTACAGAATTAAGCGATACTGGTACAGCAGCCAGAGAGTGGCCAAGATTTACCTGTCACTCAGAAGAAAACTCCATTTCATTTTGTGATTCACTAAGAGTGAAAGTTAAAGTGGTGGGGCCTGGCCAAGTCCTGGGATCTATAAGCAGGCAATGTCAAACCATCAGCCCGTTGCCCGCACCAGGCAACTTAAAGCTTTCTCTGGGCAAGGCAAGAGCAGCTGCAGGGTAATCCCTTGGTTCAGGTTTAGGATAGGCTCCTAGACCCCTATCAGACTTCATCACTGCCTGCCAGTCAACTGAAGGACCTGCCTCACACTCTTGCAGAGAACCAGAAGCAGTGTTTTCTGGGAATTGGGATAGTGGCATTAGCCCGGCAGGGCTGGGAAGGTGGCTTCCCATCTTCATGGTGTTTGAATAAAGACAGCAGGTCTGAAGGGAAATGGTTGTTTAAGCCCGTTGGATTTTTTGTTGATGATAGCACCATGACTAGCCTAGAATGGTCCATCACGGGTGAGGATGAAGTGCAAGAGCCCAGCTAGCGCACTTCCTCTACCCTATTTCTCCCTTTCAAGCTGGCTGCTTGCACCAGGCTGTCTCCAGCAGCAGAACTGTCAGGACTGTGGGAGTCATAGTGTTGCATCTGCCCCTGGTGATGACCAATGACCGTTAAGGTAAAACTGTTTCTGCCCATATACTTTCTTCAGTGAAAACACTCTTTTTTTCTCCCCCAAGAAAAGTTTTGACCTCCATCACTCCTAGCTCTCTACTCCACTTACTCATACAGAGATATGATCAAATGCCCTTGGGACAAAGACCTCAAAAATAACATCTTGCTCTGCTATTTTTTAAGTGCACACCTCCATCTTATTTCAACTCGTCAGACTTCCCTTCTCCTCCTGAGATGTCACCTGTCTCTATCTGTGACTGCTTCTCTTCCTTCTCCAAAATCCCCTCCCCTGTTGTACAGAGGCTGAATGGTCTAATCAGGATGAATACCCATTACACCTTCTTTGCAAATTATCACAGTCTCTTTGTTACAGTTTGACTCAGATTTCTCCCCACATCTTTGGATCATGGTGCTCCCATTCCACCAGAACTGAGAGCTCAGAAGGACAAGTGATGAGCTCCTGCTAAAAGACACAAATCAGCAATTTCACGGGTACTGAGGGGAGCACTTGGATGAAATTTATAAGTTTGCACCTGGCTGGCTGTTTTTCTCTACTTGGCTGAACCAAACTCCAGAGCTGGACAGCTCTCAATTTGGAGAAAAACCCAGTTCACTTGACTCTATTTCAGGCTGTAAAAAGCCTAACTAGAACACTTTTAAAAGCCAGGTGTACCTAAAGGCAGATTAATCCCCAAGTGCCATGAATCAATGCAATGCAGCTTCATACCACAACAATAACCATTCTCAGGCTCTTTATCTGTCAGCCAGCTTTGTTCCTATTGATTGCATCCATCATAAACTCGACTGCACCTTAGTGCCAGGCAGGGCTTCCTCCCTACCCTGTTTCAGTGCCAAGGGTGTGCTGCCTTGCAGCTTGGTGCAGTGGTCCCAGTGGTTGCACAGCTCTGAGTCTTCAAGATTCTGCCTGCTGTTCTTATTGTAGTAGTTTTGATGCTCTGCTCTGTCCCCCTCCTTCCATGTTAGATGCTGTGCTTTCTTCTATTTAGACAAAGTCCTTGAAAACCTTGAAATCCACCAATGAACAATTACCTTTGTTGTTTTTCTGCTCCTTCAGTTTATTTCCTCGGCCTTTTTGCCCTTCTCTTCCTGACTCCATTCACCTGTATCTCTGCCTGTACTCACACCATGCATTTCAATCCCTTATACCTCTCTCTCATGTCTTTCCCTACTCCCAAGCTCTTCTATCAGTCTCTTGCTTTTCCACTTCTATAATCTACTCTGAATTGTCTTGTCTCTGTCACTTTTAAGCAAAACTGAGTCTGCCCAAGAACACGTGAAAAGTATCTCCCTGGATTTTTTAAAATCTTCCAGAACAAGCCTCAAGGCTCAGTCAAAGCCTATTTGCCTAAAAGTAGCTACACAAAAAGGCTTGTGCCAGTTACAGACACAGTTTTACACACACACATACACACACACACACTTGTCTGTTCTACTTTCTCTTCAAACAGTGGCAATAGAATACTATTCAGATTCTCTTCCTTGTCCTTCTGTGGGCCACTGCTAAGCAGAGCTGAAGGGTAAACACAGATTAACTGGTTTACTGCACTTCTGATTTGGCCAGCACAGGGGTTTTCTATGTACATCCACAGCTCTGATACACCAAACAACACATAATTTATCTTATTTACACTGCAGGTAAACTCTCTAAACTGCTAATTTTAGGTACAGATTTGTGACATTGCTCCTCCAGAAGTGAGGCAAACCCACAGTGCTGGTGGGGGCTGATGGTACAGCCAATCACCTTACTTGGGTGCAATATGTTCAATCAAGCATGCTTGGATTTGACATTTTTGCTTCAACATTCACCTGCAAACAGCTGGAAAACCAAGGGGCTAAGCCTGGCTCCACAAAACAAAAAACCTGGCCAAATGTGGTGTGTATCTTGATAAATGGGAGGAGCAGGGGATTATAAAGCAGAGAACTTAGCTTTGGTTCCCAGAACAGACAGGAACAAATAACCAGACTACTTTCAAGCACCTGCAAGATAACAAGGAGATGAGTAACAGGCAACATGCACTTGTCAAGGAAAATCATGTCAAACCAATCTAATTTTCTTCAGGGGAAGGGTAATGGGTCTTGTGGACAGCAGAGAAACAGTATAGCCATATATCTTGACCTTAGTAGGCTTTCTGACACCTTTTCTCCAAACATTCCTACAGGCAAGCTCAGAAAATATGGTCTAGATGAATGCACTATGAAATGGCTATACAACTTGTTGGAAAACAGAACTCAGAAAGTAGTTACCAATGGTTCACTGTCAACATGCAAAGATGCATCAGTGGGGTTTCTGCACAGATCTGTTCGCAGTCTGGTGATATTCAATATTTTCATTAATGACCAGGATAAAATCTGTTTATTAAATTTGCAGATGGCAGCAAGCTGAGCCAGGAGCACATGTGGAAGATAGGTACAGAATTAAAAATTATCTCATTTGCAACATGAACTGATAAAATGTTGAAGAAATACTATATGGGTGTGTGCAAGGTATTATGCTTCGGCAGGAATAACAGTCTCCATTAACAGAGGATGAACAATCAGGTCATTAGCATCCTAGCAGGAAAGGGGCTTACAGGAGAAAAGCCAACAGTAGACCAGAATCTCAGCATGAATCACCACTGCCTTGCTAGAAAGGAAAAAGAAAACACAATATATGTGTGCAAGGATGAAATCTGCAAAACACAGAAGCTAACTATCATTACCTAACAGTAATGGGAGACAGCCAGAGCACTGTGTCTGCCTTGGGAGAATGAACCCCAAAGAAGTGTGGCTCTGCTGGAGAGAGATCTGAGGAAGGCAATGATAATAACCAGAAGCTGAGAAAACATCATGTCTACAGGAGCTTGAGTGCATTGGAGCTGTTTACTTTAAAGGTGACAAAGAAATAGATGAGACATTACAACAGTTTTCAAAAACTAGAAAAGTTTCTGAAAAAAAACCAGTTTGTTCTGCATACCCATGACAAATACAGCAAGGAAAGTGGGGGCTAAATTACCGAAAAGGAGATTAAGGTTAGAAGTCACATCTGAGCTCTAGCAGTAAAAGCATCAAACACTGGAAAAATTGTGTTGCAGACACCCCACTAGTAGAAGGTGTTTTAGAGTCAACTAGATCAACATGTCAGGAAACAGCCAAGTAAAGCTGATCTGGTCTTTCAGCAGTGGGATGAATGAGATCCTCTCACCAGGTTACTTCTACCCATTTCAACATAGTTTTTCTCTCACACAAATCCATGTGCAATCCTTTCCTCACCATCCTTGCTTACAGACATACAAGTTATGGGAAGTAAGCCAGGCTGCTGGTGCGTCTGCTGGCACACCATCCAGTGCTGCCAGTGCTTTGTGTGGTGACAGTGACCAGCCTGCAGTGCATCTCCAGAACTGGGCAGTGGGGATGGCTCAAAACTTTTCTTTCCACCTTACTAAGTAGATCAGCTTATGACACAACCCATAAGGGATTTACTTTTTGGCATCACTGAGGATGACCCCGCCAATGTAAGAAGCTAAGGTAGCAGATCCCAAAATAGGGGTCTTGACTCCAACAAAAAAGTCTGAAATCTTGCAGGAAAGACCACTGCCCCAGAAAATGGAGCATCAAGAAGAAAAGTTTGGAAACTCCTGAGCTAAGGGGTTTTTCTCCAAGAATCCGACAACTTTCCCTCTCAACTGAAAGCTGTTTTGCGACGCAAATCCTATATCGAGGTAGTGGCCTTTGTAAATCTGTATTCCTTTGCAGTATAAGGAGCAGCAGGACAAACACAAGATCCTGTAGCAGTGACCTGGGTTATCACACATTAGACCTGCTCAGAAAATGGAATTTTGTCCACAGGGAAACCACACTGTCCAACACTTTCCAAGCAAAAGCACTGTCTGTACATTCCTATGCTCCTCTTTGCCTGTAAGTGGTTAGAACAAGCACTACTCCCTGGGGACCAATTACAGGGGCCAGTCCTAGCACCAATACTTATATATTTTCCCCATGCATGTCTCAGGCTTACCCTAGCACCAATACTTATATATTTTCCCCATGCATGTCTCAGGCTTAGTTGTATGGGACCTAGACAGTCTGAACTTGAAAGGTAAATCACAGGCTAACAGCAAAACACCAGAGCATTTTTCATGACCTTTCTAATGAAGATATTCAGATCTCAAAATGTTACTAGCTGAAAGGACAGTCATGCCTTTTTCTTTTCTAACAGCTCTGTGGTGAGAATATGAATGATTTTGCACCACCAAATAAAAGGTATAAATGCCAAGGGGAGAGAAAAATGGCTTGAGTCAGTCCAAATGCATCTCATTAAGGAAGAAATAACAACAAGAAAAACAAGAAAATGAAGTGTTGGGGTGAAGGACTACTTAGTTCAGAGTGTGACACCCTATACAATTCTCACCAACAAAATGCATGATTCCTTATCTCACATGTCTTTGCATGTGTGAAACATGCAAAACAACCTCAAGATTAGACGCCTGCAGTCATGCCTGCTTGTACAGATGCACACATGCATGACTCCTAGTAAAAAGAGCCACCAATTTGTGAGGCCACTTCCCTTTCTGTGCTTTTCTGAACCTCTGCTGATTTCCTCTTGTGGAGTTTCCAGATGGTGTCCTTATCGAAATGGCGGCTCAGTGTTCCCCTGGACCCTCACATGGTTAAGCACTTAGCCACTGCCACAACGGGAAACACCTTTTACAATTCAATTTGATCTTTCTCAAGGATTACTAGAAGCACCCACTCTCACTGTAGTGAAATGTTAGGCAGCAATAAGTGATTTCACCCTAAGAGGTTTTAACTGCCATAGGCATCAAAATGGCTTTGCAATGGTTATGAGTAGATTTAACTCAGAAGTTTGACAGTCCCATGTGCTCAACAGCACACTGAATGATTCAGTAATGATAGCGTACGTATCTCCTCAGGGCCCCCAGTGTGCAGATGCACAGAGCTTGAAGCCCCATCCCCAGAAACAAGAAAGCATCTCACTCCCTTGACTGCATTTGGGCAGGGAACCAGCTTTTCCTTCATATCACACTAAGCATCAGTGAGCAAAGGCACTGGGGATGATTACACCTCACTTCTGGAGGTCTGCAACAAGTCTCCCCCCATTTGTTCGCCTCATGTTGCATTAACCATCTGCAAGGGGATTTTTATGCCATTTGCAAAACTGTGGCAGTGGAGATAAGCAGCAAAGGTGTGGCAGGAAACATTATCAGAGGAAGAGATACACAACCCACAGCTGATACCAGACTAGGGCACAAACTAGCTGTTTTATGCCTGTGTTGCAAAAGGCAACACCTCCCCACAGCACAGTGTTTGTAAGCTGGGGTGCTGGAATGGGTCCAGAAAGGAAAGGATGGATTTTCCAGCACAGCACCCCACATCACATGATGCCTGGAGCAGGGGAAAGGAAACCCCCCTGCTTTAGGCAAGGTAAAAGGCTTATATTGAAACAGGGCTACTCCAAGCTTGGTATCTGGATCAGGTGCAGGCATTTGGCTGGCTTTCTCGGCAAGTGCAGCATTCACAACTGGAGACTTTTTTTTTTTCAAATTAGCTGGTATCTCAATTGGGCAACACAGCATCTAGGTTTGAAAAACAGAGCTCCTCGTGCTGGGAGCAAGCATGGTTGAAAAACAGAACCTGTACAGACAGTCACTAGAAGTCTTGCAAGACAGAAGTACATGTGCTCAGCACCTGGTAAACACTCTGGTGTGGATCCTTCAAAATTCTTCTTGCCCTCTCTGGGATTCATGGTAGATCCTCAGTCACTCAGACAGCTGACTTCACCGATTCAAGCCTCATGATATGGAGATAAATACATCTGCATTTTAGAAACTAAAATGTGATTGAAATATTTTCTAGATGGACTCGAGGACTATAGTGAGAAGTTTTTTGGAGCTTCTGGAAACAAATACTTAAACTACAAATTTCTTGTTTCAAATAGATTTCAAAGAAACTTTTCACTTACAAACAGAACATAATTTTCTTCTGCATATGGACCTATGACCAATCCCTCTGTCCTTCCCAAACATCCTCCTAAAACTGGTAACATAAGGAAATCTGAAGTGCTCCAGCTGCCAGATTAATCATCTACATGCTATACACAAGACACACAACTCAATTTCACTTCTGAGATTGTGACAAATACTGTTTCCTAAGTAATTCTTCTGAAATGGGTCACAGAAAGCACAACAAACATAGGGAACATAACACCAGCCATACTAAGGTAAGAGATAGCTGAGAAAGTGCCTGTGCAATTAAGTTCCTTCTTGATGAGGATATGCTCAGTGAAAGAAATGTGTAACAAACACAGGGCTGATGCATTTCAGAAGACACCATGAATGTCAATAACTAAATATCATTTCACAAGCTTCTAAAACTAAAATGGCCAGCTCCTTTAAAAATGCCAGCAGAAGAAAAAGATAGGTGTGAGCTCGGGAAAGTCAGCTATAAAACAAAGCAGGTTCCAAACTCTGTTTGTATGATTCTACATAAAAGAAGAATTCAGACAAACAGTACCACTTCTGCCCTGGAAAATTGTTTCTGCAAGATGATGCCTGGTTTGACTACAAAGTGCCAAAAAAATTTCCACGAGTGACAGCTAAAAACTACTGACAGACACAAAGTACGGCTGCATTGTTTTAATAACTGTGTTTCCAATTTTATAATAGGGAATACAAAACTTTTACTTGACTAGAACAAAACACTTTACTTTCCCAGGAAACCAGTTTAGCTTTCAAAGCTGCCTCTGTTACAGCTGACAAGTGCTTAAAACCATGAACACCTTAAAGCAGTGAACTTAAAATAAACCAGCAGTACAGGTGAACACACTGGATGCCTGTAACCCATGACAGGAGCACAACCCCAGCCCCGCATCCTAGTAGCTTGCAACAGTCAGTCTGACAGCTGATACTGCCTTCAGAATGACTGTACCTGCAACCAGCACTACTAGAGCTCTCCTGACAACATGCAGATTTCTCTTGAACAACTCCCAAGTGCAGGAAAAAAGTCCTGCTTTTCATGCCTTCCTAATTATTCCCACTCACTATCAACATCTCATACTTCATGTTGTCTTCCACCAAAAATATCCCAGGATCTTTGGCAAAAACTGTTGCATCAGTGAGAGGGTTTCCCCTGAATTTAAAGAGACCTTGATAAAACCATTTGTTAATGATTCCAAAACCTTGTAGGGACTGCAAAAATTCTTCAAAAGACATATGGAGGATAGAAAGACTCAAAATGAGTGCATGTTAAACATTTCCAAACTGCTCCAAGTTTTGGAATGCTAAAATATGTTGGAACATTAAAACATTTCCAAAATGTTTTAACATTTTAATGCATACATAAGCTTTAATCAGAATATGATAATCCAGGACCCAGAAGTGAATATTACATGCCCCAGTAGGGGACTGCCAGCCTCCCTTTCCACATGAGAAAATCTCCATGATTATTAGCTTCCAGTACGTGCTGGCACATCAGAAAAAAATTTATCTCAGAACTAAATCTTCCTAGGAAACTTTTTGGGGAAAACACATTAAAAAAAGAGTTTGCATTAATTTGGCAGGGAAATCTGCCCCTGTTCTGCACATGTCTGACTATTTGTGGCAGATCATGAGTTTGCAATTCGTATTTTTGATCCTGTCTGCAAGGAAGAAAATGGACTCCTGAGAGCTCTTCCAACCTTTCATTTTTGCTATTCCAATATTGGATTGATTCCCAAGCAAATGAATTACTGGATGTAATGCAGGTTAGACACTCCAGGGTACATAATGAATGGGAGGTTTATTATTATTTATATACATATAATGTGTGCATGTGGCTTTGTAATTAGCTCATGGGTTTAACTTCCAGACGTGTGTGCACAATAGGAAAGAGAACAAGCAATGCTTGTGTCTGTGCTCATAAATCCTTTCCATGTAAAATTTGTCTCCTCTTGCTCTGTCCTTGACCGTGTTTTTCCAGCCCACAGTCCCAGGAAGGCCCAGTTTATCTGGGGAAGGACTCCTACCCTGCTGTGGAAGAACAAGTCTTACTACTGTGATTTGAGACAAGTACTGAGAGGAAAAGAGAAAGCCAAGAGCCCACAAGTCCTCCCCTGGTATGCACCTGTAACACACACCTCTAACACACCACCATGAAAGCCCATCTCCAAAAAGCTCCTCAAGGGCACATCCTACAGCACAGCTGAGCAGGTCTGCCAAGTGTGCTGGAACTCTGGCTGAACCCAGATCCTGGCCCAAAGTCTGCTTTCAAGGCGTGATCCCTGAAGCATCCAACCACCAAAAAAGTGGTTCCACAGGAGCTGAAGGGGGCCGGGGAAACCAGGCACAGCACTTCCAAAACAGCAGCAGCTGCTGCTCAGCCTGGGCAATTTCCCTTTATTTTCCCACTGGGAAACCTGCTCTAAAGACAACATTCACAACAGGTCTGAGTAGAAGGCTGGGAGTCGATATTCCTCATACCCCTCCAGCCTGGTGCTTCAACACAGCACAAGAGCCCTTCCAAAATCCTGGCCTGTACCTTGTTCATCCAGCAGACACCAAAGGGCAGGTGGCCTTTACAGGTCGCTGGGAGGGCAGCCTGGGGGGCACTCGGGATGCTGCCAGGGAAACCAGATTTGCTGAGGGGCTCACCCAGCTCTGCCTCCCACAACCATCCCGTTCTGGGCACCAACAGAACAGGCATGTCCATGGGGGCTTGGCACACCTGCCCTGGCATTCTGCTCCCAGCCACTGATGGTTCTGATGTCACAGAAGTCAAACAGCTCCCAAAAATGGCTGAGGGAAAGGAGGGCACCACGCCCTGGCTCCCTTATGACCACCAGGACCCTCCCAGGGCTCTGCCCGTAGTGATCCCACACAGCTCCAGCCCCCACAGGGCTCTCCAGCCAACACAGAGTAAAGGCACAGCTGCCATTGGAGAGGCAGCATTATTTAGGAGAGGGAAGTCATCAAACCATGAGTGTAACTGAGAGCAGTTTCCTTCCTTAGGATGGGGCATGAGGGGTGGCAACAGAAGGGCTGTACCAGGTGCTGGCAGGTGCAGTGCAGACAAGGGAAAGCAAGAGGAAGGCTGGAGCCTGCAGAAGGCCCACGGTGGGGAGGAACAGCTCAGGTGAAGCTGAGGTGATGCCAGAGCCGAGCAAGGAAAATCACTGGCAGCACTCCTGCAGAAGTGTGATTTTGGCACAGCTGACACGCTGCCAGGAGAGCTCTGGGTTCCTCCTTATATGCTTTTCCCCTTCCCTTACACAGAGCAGCATGCCTCTTTATGCTGCAATTCAAGCCTCTCCTCCTACGCAGGATGACGGTAGAGATTGTAGAATCATAGAATATCCTGAGTTGTAAGGAGACCCAAAGGATCACTGAGTCCAGCTCCTGGCCCTGCACACGACAACCCCCCAAAAAATCACACCATGTGCCTGAGTGTGTTGTCCAAGCACTTAGTGATCTCTGGCAGGCTTGGTGTGGATGGGAAGAGGGAAGGTGCACTCTGGCTTTAGAGCACTGTTTTAACTCACAGTAATTGCTCCCCAATTAGCCAGAGTTAGCTAACACATTTGTAAACAGCAGTCTAGACACTGCACAAACATTTGTTCTAAGACACATATGTAAAATAGTTAAGTGGATGCTAAAGCAATTAGGTATAATCTTATTACTTCCCTTTCCCGCATCCCCTTTTCACCTTTAGCTGGAGCAGAGACCAGAGCTCTGTACTGCAGGACCCTTTTTCAAAAGCCACTACAAAGGTAAACCTTAGGGCTATCGCATGCAAAACCCTGATAAGGTGCTATTAGTTGCCAGCCAACTTTCAAAGACAGAGTACCGTAGGGTTTTATAGCAGCAGACATTCAATGCACACAGATTCCACTAAGTAGGTGTAAAAGCCTCCTGAGTTTCTCAATTTTGATTTATATTCGCCTTTTAGAAAAATCATTAGGCAGTAGATTTTGTGGTGTTCCTTATACAGACAGACCCCTCACCCCCTTTGTTATGGCCGTATATCAAAATGTAAGGCTTGAACGTGACGTTCACACTTCTGCTACTTTAGCACGCTCGGCAACACGTTCCCCTCTGATTTTCCTTCAAAGATGCCTTATCAGTCTTTATATATGATCATAATGTGGAGCATATATCAACAGGATTCTTCAGAGCTGGAGAAGAATTGCAATCTCTGAGCACTTTCACAATCCCATGAGCAAAAAAGCAGGTTAGGGGTTTCCAAATCTAGCTTCCAGCTCCCTGCTCCACACACACATCTCCCTCCCCCCAGCTGTCAGAATTCTGCAGCTTGTGTCCAAAGCACAACAGAAACTTGCATCAGGTTGTAAAACATCCATTTCTGCAAGGTTCTTGGGATACAAAACAATACACTCTTCTCATCCCAGGTCCAAATAGACAATGCAGCCTCTAAATGAATGTCTGTCTGCTCTTCTGCAGGGTTTGCAAGCCAGGGGCAAGCAGGCTGCAAAGGGCTCACCATCCATGTCCCTCCCAGGCTGTGCTTCCCTTAAGGCTGACAGCAGTCACCACCCTCTTTTACAAGCATGTCATTTGGCATGCTTTGGTTTGGATGGCCTAACTTCATCCTAGTAAAGCAATTCCCTAACAAGTCAGTTCTCGTGCAAATTCAAAATGACACCAATTTCACAGCTAACCCTCAAGGCACAAGCAAATTTCAAAATTATTCACAGAAATTTTATAACATTTTACTTCTGGGTCTGAAAGAGAGAAAGAATCTTAAAATTTGTATCATCCAATGCTTCAGTCTTATTTCTTGAAATGCCCCAAACTGCTCAATTTCAAGCTGTTTTAGCGTTAAGATGCTTTTTCCTTTTGTCTTGTAAAGGTCTGAGGAAGGTTAAATGCCTCTGTTCTTTGCTACAGGCTGTGCTATGTAGATCATATCTCCTGTGATTTAACTCTGCTTTGGCAGAAGGGAACCACCATCATGTACCATTTTACTCTCTTCTTCAAGATCAGCTGACTAGAGAAGAGGGTGAAAATGACAACTTCCCCCAGCCTAATAAAGGAAAAGAAAATTAGCTTCATGCTTTTTTGGAATGAAAGAGAAATCAAAAGTTCAAACCTACTGAAAATGACTATGACTTTTCTTGGGTCAAAATTTGACTCAAAATCATCCACTTCCATTTTATTAATAATAGCATGGGGGCAAAAAGCAAAAATGCTGAGAAACTGGTCTTGCAGTAAAAATTCCAAACCTACTTTCATTTCAGATGTCTCTAGGTGCTTGGCAAAGCAGCTCACCTGTGTTCTGAGCAAATGGTCTTTAGCTGAGATATGCTTGGCTGCACACACCCATTTTAGCAATCAGAAATCACTTAGTTCATTTGCAGTTACTTGGTGGTAAGGGAAGATGGCAGTCAGAGCACCTCGAAGAGGCCAGGCTTCTGCTTGCCACATGGCAAATAAGCAGTGGATGCTGGTAGTCAGCACTGCCCTGCCTTGCTGCTGCTAAGGATGCTGAGTACTAGTGACAGTCATGATGGGACTCTGCTACGCATGCACAGTCAAGCAAACTAAAGTTGTAGGCAGAGCCTACTGTCAAAAGTTAAAAAAAAAAAAAAAAAAAAGCCAAAGAAAGGAAGGAAGGAAGGGGGAAAAATGCGTTTTTAACCCCATAGCAACTGTCAGAAGTTATCTCAAGTGGAAAAATATCACACTGATAGCATACTTTGGCTTTACCACAAGATAAACTTGGCGATGTCAGCCTCAGGCTCAGCTAACTCAGACTGACCTGACCCAGATTATTAAAAAAAAAAAAAAAAAACCTGATTTTTTTTGTGGTTTTCTACTTGCTAACCACATTACACTAAGTAAAAAAGACCTAAAATGCACCAAAGGTGAATTTCACAAAGGTGACAAAATTCTTTTCTGATTATAACAACTCCATTTCCACATCAAACTGAAGCCTGTAACTAAGAAGTCAGCCACCCTCCCCACTACCCCCTGCATTCCAGCAATGTTATGAAGCAATATATTGCCTGGATCAAATCCCCCAACACCAGGATCTACTCTGCTGGTTTCTCTGGCAGATCACCAGGACACATGACAGTGTCCTCAGCAGGCTGCAGGTGACATATGGCTGACCTCACATACATGGAAGGCCATGATGCTGTACTCAGTGTAGATCTTTTAAGGAAGGAAGCATTTATTCCAGTGATCTTAGAAATTTCAGGGGCCAGCTGGTATGAAAGGGGAGTGGAAAGAGCAGCCTGTGTGTACTCTGAGACTCAGTGCCCTTGGCCCAGGAGCTGGCTCCGGTGTGGGAAACTGAAGGTTGCTTTTGGGAATGAGCAGCAGCTCTGCCATTTACATACATTAATCCTTGGAAGTACAGGAGGCATTATCATTTGCCAGACTTGTTTGCATAATGAGGAACTCTCAAGAGAAATTTCTTGGAGAAGTGTTGCCATTAACGTGCGGGTGTTACCACGGCATTTCTATGCAGCTCCCTATCCCTCTTCTCCCCTCCCTCCCCGCTTACTCCCACTCATTGAAAACGTGAAGTCCCTACAAGAGCCCCTTGGAGCAGCACTGTTGGATGGAGCTCAATGTGCCATGTGCTCAGAAGGCTTTCAGACTCTCTGACACCCTTCACATCCAGCCCTGCCCACTCAGCCCAAGGGGTTATGCCATGCCAATGATTTACTGCCTCCCTAGACAGGCAGTGGGTCGGGCAAGACTTTTTCCTGGCGAATTCATTCCCGGTGAATAGCTATCACTTTTTCAACCCTTTCTCAAAGAAGGGGATTGGGACACAGGGAGGTGAGCAGGACTGGGTAAGTAAAGGGATTAAACAAAGATTGTTTTGTTAATGAAGTGACCAACACTCTCCTGCAGAAATACAGGGAAGGAAAGTGAAAGACAGAAAGCAGAAAGGTTTTCCAAAGAGCAGGGAATGTTTCTGATCTACCACTGGTTTCCCCTTGAACCTAAGCAGTGGCAACAGGGGCAGCAGAGGAGCTGCCAGCAGGGAGGCTCCTGGCATCACCCTGACTAAGGGACTTCAGCTCTCCCCTCTCTGCAGGGATGCAGTGACCCAGAACCCTCCAAGTCTCAACAGTGTGAGAGTCCATGTTGCCAGGCAGCCTAAATAATGGTCTGTAGTGGGTTCAGCAGTGTTTTAAGAGGCTGAAAAATTGCCCAGCAAGGGTACTCCCTCCTCCTCCCTTGCCACTGCCCCTTCCACTAACTCAGATGCATTATTGGGACTGGAAGTGCCAGCAAGCCCCTCCTCTCCTTCAGGGGCTGGCAGCACCAGGGAAGGGAACCCCCGCCAGCCAGTCTCGCCGGCTTCTCCATTTGTTTTCATTTTGTCACCAGACGTTTCCATTTAAGCTGCTTGGAAGGATATCTCAATAACAACCCTACTGGGCTCAAGGAGACAGAGGCTGACAGTGAGTACGCCTCCCTCCTTTCTCCTGAACATCACCCTCATGTTAAAACATCCAGTCATACTGTGAGGGAGATGAGGAGAGGCAGGCATGCCCTCGAGCTCTCTTCCTAACTTCCTACACCCCCTGTACCACCTCAGCCATTGATGGAAACTGAGTTGTTTGTGAATCCCAGATGCTACCTTGCAAAGCAGCTCACACAGCTCAGCAGTTATGGTGCTAAACCAATGTCATCAAGGGCTGAAGACATGGCCGACTCCACTCATATAGCTCAGACTGCAGTGCAGAATCATTTACACTCATGCACTGGTGCCCATACAAAATGCCTTCAAACTCACTCCTGCAGATCCTTTGGGGGACTGCATGGTTTTAGCACAGGGTCCATCCTTCTCCATACTGAAGAGAAGCCAGACTTTAGAAAGAAAGTTGTGTACCCACCCTCCAAAAAGTAAATGCTAACAGGGTGTGGGCTACAGCACACACTGCCTAGAGAGATTAGCTCTGGTATCATTTCTGCATGACACTGCATTGCACACAGTGTAGATGTTTCTGAGATGACACTACTGATGACCACTGCAACAGTCTTGAGCCAGCCTGAGATACCACAGCCAAAGGTCAGAGATGCAAAAAAATGTAGCTATTCTGTACCATTACACTTCCAGGGCTGTTACATAATTACAGTCAGGAGTGGGAAGTTTACCCTGTGGGAATTATGAATGGAAACTCAGGATCCCTACACATGAGATCCAGATTTTACTCTCAGCTCTGCTGCTGACAAACTGTGTGAATCTGGGCACTTCATCTATCCACATTTCTTTTTCCCTTGCATGAAACTGTGGATGTCTGTCCTTGAGCAGAAAGCAGCACGCAAATGCTTGTTATTGTCACTGGTGTCACACTGATGGCCTGCATGCAGTTTGCACAGCTGAGTAAAGTCAGGCTGCATGGGGCCCGTGATTCCCTGCATCAGTGTTTGTGCCAGGCAGTGCCTGCTGGGCAGTACCTGCTGGGCATTGCCTGCCTGCACCCCCCGGGGCAGCCTGTGCACAGCTGTGTGCAGCTGTCACATCATCTCTGGAGGAGATTGCATCTTCTGTCACATTCCCCTGCATGCTCAGCGATACATATTCACACTCTGGATGTGGATGACTGTAAGTGGGATGCATATTTAGACCTGACTATCTCTGAGTGCATCTCTGTGCACACATGCATACAAGAACTGGGTCAGGAGAATCTCTCCCCTTTCATGTAACTCATCACAAAATCCCTATACCCAATGTCACCTTTGCAAGTTGTTTTGCAAGGCCCTGATTAAAACATCTGCTTCTTTTCCTGCTTTGCTGAGTGAGGAGAACATCCACAGAAAGAAATGGAAGAAGCCATTAGCTTAATCTCCAAGGGGAAACTCCTGAACAGCTCAGAAACGCCTGTGCCAAGGGGAGGACACTGGAAAGCGAAAGCCAGCCAAGGAAAGAGACAGATGGGGCCAGCTCCACTCCAGTTCTCGTCTGCCTTTGCTGCACTGTGCACATAATATTCTTACAAGGTCTAATTTATAAACCCAGCTCGTGTTTATAAACTCTCCTGTCCTAATGGAAATGAAAACATTAATACAACCCAAGGATTCTTCACTTTCCAGGTTTTAATTAAAATCATAGGCGTTAAGAAGCAAGAGTGTCTTCGTGGAATACAAGTCTAATGAAGTATTTCCTCACATAGCACAAATCTCTGTGTGCAGTCCCACATCGCTGGCACCAGGCGCCCAAAACACCGACCCCCCTGGAACCAGGAGTTCACTTCTTGAAAATTAGAAAAACAAATTATCCTGCAATTTGTTTCAAATAAATGTAGGTGCCAAGATGGAGCTGGAAAAATAATACTAAGTAGGTAAAAGAAACCCCAACAACCTAGCACAGCCATAAAACTTGATCTCTTAATTGACTAACTGGAGGCAATTGTGACTTCATTGCTCACCAGCGAGGAGGGGCTGCATGGCAAAAAGGAGAAGAGTCCATGTGGGGGCAGTGCATGAAAGCACAGCAGAGGGACAATGGGAAGGATGCAGCACAGAAAAGGCAGCACAGAAGGCTGGTGCAAGGGCAATTAAGGACACTGGTGAGGCAGGTGAAAAAGTAAACATATGAAAATTGCAAGACCAGATCACATGGACCTGTTCCTTCTGTCTCCCATGGGACCAAAGGAAAAGGCAGGAAAGGAATCAGCATGGAGTGACATACGTGTGTAGATACAGATGAGGGGACTGATCTTTGGCAGATGTAAAGCTGGCTGGAGGTCAAGGCTGATGGCAGAACACCAGTTACCGCAAAATGATTTCAGTTACAACAGAAGTGATTTCCCTTCACCATCATCCTCCAGGGAAAAAATTGTCTAGTCTGCCAGCTCCAGGACTGGTTTCTATCCCACCGCATAATGGTGTCTGCCTTGTCATAGGAGGCACGCACAAAGAAGGGACAAGACACTGAAAGACAAAGCCAAGTGTGAAAGTATCAAAGTAGTGTGGAGATGTGAGGGCTCTTAATGGGGAGAGGGTGACTTTACATCCAAGTTCACCTCAAAGAAGAATGATGATATTGTACATCTCTCAAGCAGTTTAACAGCAGTCTTCTATGGATTTGTTTTCATTTTAAATGCTTCCATCTCAGTCTAGGAGAGCTAGAATTGGACTTCAGTCACAGTTGTGTGGGTGTGTGACCCCAGGTTCAAGTCAGGACTCTGGAAGTCTTCACCAACCACACTGTGGTCTGAATCTTATTTCTAGAAGATTGCATCATATTGCAACCAGTAGGTTGCTTGTCCCATATTTTTTCCCAGCTTAGAGCAAGTCTACTTGCTTAACAGTTTCCTATGATGCTCCTAGGATGTTTGATTAATTCCGTATCATGGTGAGATTAAAGAGTCAAAAAGCCTTTTCTTCCCCCTACTATTCCTTTTCTTTTGTACTTTTCACCTTGGGAGACAATGGAAATATAGAAATACATTGGCCAGAAGAATATGACTCACAACTGAGGGAGCTACAGCAATCATGTCCTTGGCCTTACATTCTGGGTTCACTGTGTGAGGCAGGAGCAATGGAAAAGAGATGCATCATTTCCTCACCAAACACTGCTCAAGACCTGACCAGACTTCTTTCAAACCCAGGTCTAGCCAATAAAGCACATCTAATCACCAAAGACATGTCTTGCTTCAGATTCCTGTGATTCCAGAGGCAGCAACATTCACAGATGGAAAAATCACAAGATGCTGCAGATGGGACCTTAAATAAATGGAAGGACTCCCATCAGTCTCAGGCAAAGTTGCAAGAAAGTGCCTTCTCTGTCAGGAGGGAAGAAGTTCACCAAATGCCCTGCCATCAACACCAGTACTATGAGGCGCAATGCCTTCAGCCAAAATAACCCTCTTGGCTCATCGAACTTGCACAGGGTACAAGAGGAGGCAGGGCTTAGGTGCTTGGAAAATGAGGGAAACAGAGGATGTGCTGTGTTTGAGAAGTAAACGTGCTTTCTGACCCTTGTAGGCAGCTGTATACAGTGCTAATGAGGCCAAAAAAGGGAACTGAAAGCATCACTGAACTTTGCAAATTGCTTCCTGGTTACTGGCCTAGTGTGGGCAACTTACAGTTTTATTGGGCTACTCCTTTGGTCAAGGTCTGCTTGGTTTCTATTAATTTTATCCTGACAATAAAGGGGAGGTTTTAGCATCATTTAAAAGTGCAACACTGCAGAATCAAATGGAAATGACCTTGCAGATCTAGGGGTTATAAATCAGCCAATGGAAAGGAATGTTGTGCAGTACTGAGAGAAACAGGACAAATATGTGCACTTAGATATTCTTGACTAATGGTTTGTATTTTATAGCACCTTCCCTTAGAAGATCTCAAAGAGCTTCACAGTAAACAGAAAAAAAGAAACAGGGAAAAGAAATACTTTGAATATCTGATCCTGCGTTCACAAGCCCCACTCCCAGATGGTTACACCAGTTGACACCATCTGGAGACCAGGATTGTCATTTCCCTGTGCCCAAAGCTGAGGTAAAGCACAAAGAAACGAAAAATCTCTGTTTATGACATCACTCCCTTGAAGTGATACAAGGATCTGGTGCTGGCTTTGTACAGACCCACTTGGGAAAACACTGGAGAGCCAGTCTCCACTGCCTCAGTACAAATCTCTTATCCTACTTTAGGTTTTTCTCTGGGATGGTGCCATCAGCATCAGCATACTGAAGGACAGGCATTAAGAGAGATCTTCTGAATTTGATCTGTTCCTTTTACAAACAAGCTCTTACAATGCTAAGAATAAATATTCTACCCGAGTCATTGCTGTCATACCTGAGCACCCATTGACACCGTCTTTACTCCCTTCAGGTTAGTGACAGATAAGCAGAAACAATGTAAGAACAAGGTCAGGTTTAGAAACATAAAAGCTCAAAGAAAATTCAGAGTTCTTGCAGGCTGGTCCTGCAAGAGATGCCAGCAAGTAACTCAGCCAAGACCACAGCTACAAGAAAGTCACAGTACTGGGGACTGCCCTTCATCCCCTGAGAATTTAACACAAACCCAAAATAAGCTGCTAATACTGACGCCACAGCAGTTTATCTCGAGACGGTGACTGATTCGACAATGTTTTTATACCTAAGAGTACAGATCTCCCTACTAATCTGATATCGCTGACTGACACGTACTTTCTTTAATAGCCTTGGACTCCCTTTTCTAGACATACCTATGAAAGGCAAATGTACACATCTTGTTTTTTCCAGTGGTAAGTTAGGGAAGAAAGAAAAGGAACAAAACGAAGATGTTTGATTTTGACAGTATCTATCCTGGCATCTCATGCCACTACTTGCGAGAGCTAATGGAGAGTGATCACAATGCCAAAGGAACTCGAGCAGACAGAAAGAGCTGTTAAAGAATAGAGTAAGTTGCAAATGCATCTAGACAAGTGATTAGGAATCTCACCTCCTACCTACCAGCAGTCAGCAGCTTTGTTCCTCCTACTGTACTCGAGCAGGGACAGGGCAGACCTTGCCTGAGCCTGAGATAACCCAGCTCCCAGAGAAACCTGAGTGCTTACTTGCAAGCAAAACTGCATTTTGATTTTGCATGCACCGGTTTTGGCTCAGGGAGCCATTCTCAGATTCCCTCCAAATCCTGGCTAAACTGAAATGCCTAAAAAGACAAAAACCTGGCTCTGACATTTTCCTAAGTAGCTCTTTGTGGGTGTGTACATGTAAAAAAGGTGAGAAGGACAGCCCCAAAAGGGAAGGCTAGTATTAAAGGCTCCAGGAATACAGTTTTTTGATTTTTCTATTTCACAGTTGGTTGATCTCAAGTATTCTAATGGCTGCTTCCTACCCTAGTGCCCATCTGTCTATTTTAATAAATGTTCTTGGTAGCACCTACCTGGCAAACATTCGAACACCCAGCAGCACAACCAAATTTTTACCCTAAATCAGGGGGCTGGAACAGCAAGCTATATGGAAATGATGCAATCATCCTTCTCCCACTACATGGGCACTGGCAGCAGCAGATAGACAGATGGGCAAAACAGACAAGAAAATGTGATGCGCCTGGCCTAATCTCTCCTTCTTCCATTTTCTTCTGTTAAAAGTCTGAGTGAGCAAAGGACAGGTTGCTGTAGGGCTTGGGTGCCCTGTGCAGCCACAGAGGTCTGCTGGGTGGCAGTCAGCAAAGATTCCTAAGCTACTTTGAAGATTCTCAGACACCTGACACACTGAAGGCACCACATGACAATGAAGAGACCCCCTGTAGGACCTGTTCATTGTCTGTGTCTCTCTCTGGATCTAATCAGTGGGGATGGAAGTTAACCTTTGCTCCATTCTCTGGGCATTCAACTATGATCCCTCTCATTTGTCAAAGGATCCCCAACCCTTGTCCTGCACATCCTCCATCGCACATGCATGTTCAATACCAGGTAAATATGTATCCTGCTATCTACCCCAAAAGGCAGCATATCCCCACATGTTTGCTCTTAAAATGGTGGCAGGAGCAGCTCATATGAATGCTGATATTCTGTTACTGCCTCAAGGACATAAGCGGGCGGTTATGTTTTGGCATTTCACCTTCATCAATACTAAAATTTAGCAAGAAATGTGTACAATGAAGGCTTATGTCTTAGGCCTTTTTCTTATTA
Source organism: Rhipidura dahli (assembly GCA_013399225.1). Lineage (NCBI taxonomy): Eukaryota > Metazoa > Chordata > Aves > Passeriformes > Rhipiduridae > Rhipidura > Rhipidura dahli. The sequence goes on along the minus strand of VXAC01006424.1, from coordinate 2,603 downwards.
ATCCTATTACACTTGTCTTTATGAGCTCTCCAAGTTCCTTTTACTCCCTCCGGGGCTTGGCTGCAAATGAGATTTTGCATCTCAGTGTAAAATAACCAGAACATTTTTCTATAAAATTAAATAAAAATCCTCTGTCCTGGCAGTACATGCCCAGAATCCAGTTTCTACAGTCTACATCTTCCCAAGTCCTTCATTGTCTTCTCCACTTCCTTCAGCTTTGGGAACAGGCTTTCCTTCTGTCCTGATGAATACCGTGAAGAAAATTAAGGACCAAACTTGCGACAACTCAGATGAACAAGAGGCAGAAAACGTGTGAATGAGTTGCAGAAGTCTCTGACTTTCAGCAAACCTCTACTTATTGCATATGCCTCAGTTTTCCAATGCATAAAATGGTAACGGTGATAGTCCTACCCTGCAATGCAGGTGGGATGGCTCAGCTCATGGATGTTCAAGAGTACAATGAGAATCTGTTACAATTTATAGTATCAATAGTTTATTATTGTGGCTACACAACTTTTAGGCAAATATTTTGATTTCTAAACTTTACTGAATCTTCTTTGCTTTGAAAAACAGGACTGGGATTTGTACTCATTCCAAAATTCCTAATCAGCTAAAAAACTTTTTTTTTTTTAAATATATTCTTTCTGACAAGAGGGACTCAAGAACCAAATTCTGGTGTCAGATTTGCATATATATTCAATAAGGAAGCCATGCCTGCTTCCAAAAAGCTTACCATAATGACAAGAAAAAGCAAAATGGAAAGTGTATTAGAATCTTTAATAATTCCATAATAATAATAATGCCATCTAGAGTTAGTAAGGCAGAGTGGAATGGCCAGAAATGAAAAAGAATGGGTGAAGAGAGTTAATAGCATCCTTTCCCAGAGCTCCAACTGCTTTGAATTTAATCTTCCAGAGAAAGGTAAGTATTGTATGAAAAGTAATTCCCACCATATTAAGGGAGGGGGATTTTTACTGTACCATGTTTGAACAGGTTTGGTGCTCTAACATTATCATTTACCTTTGATCTGTAAAATCTGGATATGTGTTTGCAATCCACCAGTACTACTCATAAATTAAAGCCTTTAATACCTGATACAGCTGGATGACTTGGGCTGCAAGAAGAAACCAAAATCAAGCACAACTTGCAATGCCTTGAAAAAACATTGACCTCAACCAGCTGAGCTTCTGTTCAACATAGTCTCAGAAGCTCCACCAGCAGATTTCCACCTGCACAAATGTTTTGCTGCTCAGCCTCTGCAGCACACCACTCTTTACCATAAAAGTTGACATTTAGATATGAAAAAATCAGGAAGGAAAGGGGATGATTTAAAAATAAAATGCAATTTACACTAATTATGTCATTACATAGGATGCTCTGCAAAAAAACATTAGCAAGTGAGATCATGTCAGCAAAGCTCGAGCTGTATAAAAGACTTGCAAGTTCCTAAGTCAGAAAACTGTGGCTTCCTGCTGCTTCTCATTTCTTGGCCAATCAATGCTTCATAAAGACTTTTAGGATACAGTTAAAGTAGCTCTGCAGTCCTCATGTCTGCAGTATCTAAACAGGAAACCAGTGGTAACATACTGATGTGTGCAGCAACCTGGTGCCAAAGAGCACTGGAACATTCCGTTTACAAAACCAGGGAATAGACAAAGTGAGGCAGTCCTGAGCCACCTGTTTCTATCCCCAGCTGATCCAGCACAAATATTTCAGGGGATTGTATATTTTACCGCCTAAAACTTGTAGGAAATCCATAACGTGCCCCCACCTGCTCACACATACCTACATTTTATGCCAAATAGGGCAAGTTTAAAGCAGTCTTGAAAACAACCATTTCAGCAATCTCATAGTCAATGTCAAAAAACTTAAGATCTAATATACTGAAAGCCCACAAGCTGCCTCAGGAATGTGGAAGACAGCAAACTGGTCCTTCCAACATATTTTCAACCTGTGTTTCTCTAATCCCCATGTTTTAGTTCAGTTGATGGTATCAGAGGTTCTGCCGTCCAAGAGATGATCAGCTAACAAACAGAGCTGACACTTATATTTTGCATTTCACAGTGTACAAAATCTCAGAAAATGGGCTTCAGCTGTGCTCTTTTTGCTTTTTGCTTTGCTGCTTTGTTTGCTTTTACAGAACTGTTCACCATCAATCTATCTAAACCACTTCACTGGCCACATGGGCTGGGCAGTTAAGGACTGTGATTATTTGTCAAAGCTTTTATTTCAGAAAAAAAAGGCCCCACACTGACAAAAGCAATTCAACTTTTTTTTTTTTTTTTTTGACAAACACATTTTAAAATTGTTAGGCTACCTCAGTCAACCAGATGAATAATGCAAAATGATACAAGGTGAATAATTTATTACAAAATATGGGGGAAAAACACTATATAAATTATTGAACTAATATTATTTGACAAGAGCTTGCCCTTCCCTGAAGTGCAGCTTTCTCTGTGATGGAACATAGCAGCTGTTTAAAAGCAACAATAGTTTAAGGCAGCAAATGAAGAAGAATAACAAGTGCTAAAAGAGTACAAGATTAGACAGAACATAATTACCCAGATTAGAAACTGGTAAAAATAGGGAAACAAGGCTAAGTT